>JAWWEU010000076.1:2433255-2457300 GCA_035583155.1 Acropternis orthonyx | reverse complement strand
CCGGGGCCGGGGCCGGGGCCGGGCAGCGGGACGGGCCGGGGATGGCGCCGGGCCCGGGCGGCCCCCGACACGATGCTGCTCGGCAGGAAGCCCGACGGGTCCCTCGGAGCGGGTGAGCCGCCCCCCCACCCCGGGGCCGCGGTGGGGCTCCCCCAAGCCGGGGTTCCGCCCCCGCCTGTCGCGATAGACGTTGCGATATTGAGTTTCTCCCCTCCCTCCCCTTCCCTCCCTTCGTTCCCACGTCGCGTTTTTAAACGGTAACCTGCTTTAAAGCGCCTTTCTAAGCGGTTTTAGGTGGTTTTTGCTCGTTTGGGGGTTATCCTGCTTGAAATGGGGAGCGTGGTGGGTAATGTTTCTTGGGGGAGTGGGGTGGGTGGCGTTTCTAAAGGCAGCGTGGTGGGTGGTGTTGCTTAAGGATGCATTTGCAGTGCTACACTTAATTAGTGAAAAAGAAGCTCTAGATTAGAAGTACCGCAAATCAGGATTTCCCAAGAGCTTCGCGCTCTGTCGTGGTATTAAAATACACTTAAATTTCAGAGATCGTTTAATGAGTGAGTGGAAATCGATGATTTTACAGGTTAAAATGTGCTAAGGGGGATATAAATTCCAGCGTTTGGCTCTGTGTCTGGCAGTGTGAGTTGTTGTGACTAATGGTTTGTATGTGGGACCTTTCCAGGCAGGTTTGGAGATGGATTGTATGACTCCTATATGAGGATAGATGAGTTTAGATACCAAGAGCCTGCAAATGAAGAACGCAGCCCCTCTGCATTTCCTTCCCTTGCGAGACCTAATGTGAGTATTTTAAACTCATCTGTGTCTTCACGTTGTGTTGTGTGGCAGTGAGAACTATCCAGGAGCGAGAGGTCTCCCTATAGAGGAAAAAAAAAGTGGGATTTTGCAGCTCTGCAGTAGCTTATTAACATTATTGTTTTCACTAAGCATAAAAATGATGTGCTGTGCTCACCGCAGAGCTTGCTGGCAGCCTCAGGAATCCCATCTTAGTGTCCTCATCTCATGTTTTAATCAAAAAACTTCACACAGGGTTGAAGGGTTCTGCCATGTCACCTTGTACGCTGATAAGCAAGTCCACACACACTTTGCTTTACCTCCTGCACATTTCCATTTTAGTTTCCCTCATGAAAATTCCAAGGGATAAGTACTTAGGAACAGCAGAAGGAGCAGTGTGGGTTTGCATGCCTGCCAAACATCTCACAAAAGTATCTTTCTCCTCTGAAAATTTGGGCATTATCTGTCACTTTGCTTGCTCCCAAAATAGCTCTTTATGGACTGAAGGTGTTAGCAGGCTTCTTCACAAGGGCTGTGTTCCCTCACCAGTTGTGGAGTTGGGAGTTCTTTCCTTAAACTGATTCAGCTGAGCAGTAGTGGTCATGTTTAGCTGTACTTTCGTACACTGATCTGTCTTTTAGGTGGGTTTGTAATGTGTTTTGGCTCTTGTTCAGTTCTGGCAGAAGGGAAGGAGCTTGATCTTAAAAAAATCTCACACTCTGAAATCAGTGAAAATAGACATTTCCCTGAGTAGGATGCATTTGAAAATCATCAGCTAGGGGGACTTTATTGTAATTTTTTTTTTTTTTTAATGTAGTAATTAATTTGGTCTGTGCAAACTCAGGGGCATGGGTCTGTGTTTTCCCTTTTTGGCAGTGTTGAGGGAGGGTAGAAGGAATTTAGAGTCTTGTTGAGCAGGAGAGTGTGAAGAGTAGTTGTTTGGGTTTTTTGTTTGCAGGGATGTGGAAACAACTGCAGTGTTTTAAGCTGTAGTGTAATTTCAGTTGTTCATTAGTGAACAGAAGTCGGTAGAATGGAACTATCCAGTTAAACACAAATATAAATCCATGAATATTTTGTTTGACTGGTGTATCTTATCTTCATCTGTATTTTGTCCCTGAAGCCCCTTAACTTCTTAAGGCAGGATTAAGGATTATAACATGCCCAATTTTGCATGATGATACATCAGGAAAATACAACCTCAGTGGTGTCATGCAAGCAGAAACTGAGGCACAGCATGCAATGATGATTCTCAGTTGTAATGGGAAAATACCTGGATTGAAGTGATACTTAGGCTCCTTGCAAGATTTTTCTATTAAGATGTAATGTTACATGAGAATTGTGGAGTCCTGGGGACTGTAGCTGCCCCTTCCTTCATCTGAGCTCCCTGCTTTGAGAAAACATGGGTTCAATTCAGCCTGTTGAATTTAGCATTCAGAAAATACTTCTGCAAAGCCAGTTGTGTAGGAATTGGACTGTTTCCTTGTGAATTAAAATGAAGTGAGAGCTTCAGTTGTTGTCGGCCTGATTTCTTGCCTGCTGATAGTACTTTAGCAATAAAACAAAACCTGTGGTTTGTAAAATAAAGCTATTGAGAGAAAGCTGATGTTACCCAGAAGTCAGAGTCATCTGACTTTGAGTTCAGCTCTTCTGAGTTCAAGTGAAGATGGATCTATATTTGTGTCTCACCATCATGTGGCAAATGATTTTGGGAGTCCTCTAAGAATGAAAATTGAGACCTTACTACTGTTGAGTCAGGTTTGAAATCCAAACCCGCAGTTCCTTCGTTAAGAAATCGTTCCAGGATAAATGGAATAATGAATTCCATGTTTATTTAGGGATTCAAAGGTACAAAATGTTTGCTATGAACAGCAGCATGAGCCGAGTTGCTGTTGCTCCTGAATAAAGAATATTTAAGCCAGTGGGAACCTAGTTCTGTGTTTGTATTCTCTGTTTATTTGTAAACTTCCTGTTTGGGTCGGCTGGACTGGACAGTCTTTTAGCCAGCTCTGAAAAAAATGTTATTCTTATCTCGGAGGTTCAGCCAGGCTCCAAGAAAAAGGCGTTTATTCTGAGTTAGCAGGGCTGGGCTGTGTTGTTTTTGTTTCAGGCTCTCTGCAAAGGCGTGTCTCTCTCAGAACACTGCATTTTCGGGTTGATAGGGCACAGAGGAGTGGAACTTAGGAGGATATATCTGCTGGCCCCTCCTCACCATTCATAAGTATGACTTATGCAGAAAATTCCCATTTTTTGGGGCTTGTTAGCAAGAATTAACGTTTCAAGGCAACCCCAACAAACAGACCCTTTTAAGAGATGTATGTAGTTGATTTTGGCGAGAACATTCACTTCCCTTATTTACTGACTGAGCCAAGATGTTGGACTGGATGTAACTAAAAAGGCATTTGGTTTTATTGCTGTGGGTGCAGGTTTATTTATATTTTTTGTTTGATTCCCGTATAGTTATTTTGGTTTTCAGGGATTCGGTTTGGCATGTGTCTGAAATCTTTATTTTTAGATTAAAGGACAAAATGGAAAACAGATGTTGCTGCTCCAGTCAGGGCTTCCTCAGTGCTGCATGGGATGAGACAACATCTCTGTGCTGGCCATCAGCATGGGGTGTGTGTGAGCAGAAAAGGGAATAACTGCTGCGCTAGTAGGGAACTGACCTCTGGGGAGTTCAGCATTTACTAAACTGTAAAAATTACAAGCTTGAAAAATTTCACAGTGTTTCTCTCACCTTCTATGGGTTCCTTTCAAATGTAAATATTTTAGCACGTGGCAGTGAGAGGCAGTGGTTAAGGACTGCTGTCAGCTGAGTGGGAGTAGGAGGTATTCTCGATTCTTCAAAGCTTCTAAGTCTGTCTTAAGATAGTTGTGCAGCTCTCTCTTCTCTCTGGTGAGCAAGTGACAGGACCCGAGGGAACGGCTGGGGCTGTGCCAGGGCAGGGTCAGGCTGGATCTCGGGAGAAGGTCCTTCCCCCAGAGGGTGGTGGGCACTGACCAGGCTGCCCAGGGCAGTGGGCACGGCCCCAAGGCTGCCAGAGCTCCAGGAGGGCTTGGATTTTGGGGTGTCTGTGCAGCGCCAGAAGTTGGACTGGATGACCCTTGTGGGTCCCTTCCAGCTCAGGGTATTCTGTGATTGTACCACGATTTCAAAGGGTGTTGTTGATACGATGATATTTTCCACTTCAAAGAACAAACTTTTTTTTTTTAAAGGATGGTTTACCTTGTCTTGCCCTGTCATCCTTCTGCTCCTCACGCAGCTGGGTCACACCAGCCACATGTCACCTGCTGGTGTTTCTTTGTCTTCCTTTGGCAACTTGTCTGTGCAATATTCCTGCCACCTCTCTGCACGTTCACGTTACGTTGCGTGTTCCAGACAGGTGCAAGTTGCATCTGTCGCTGGTTGTGCTGCTGCACCCACGTTTAAAGCTAAACATAGCTGTTCCCTGGCAGTTTGCTGACTAGAGATAGGTATTGTGTCCTTTTGGAGTGTTTGGCTGTCTAGGGTTTCCCTTTATGGATTTAAAAGCACATTACATCTGTGCAAGTGCTGTTTCAGTGAGTTGCTTTCTCTTTGTGTACCTTTTTATAACTGTGCTTGTAACTTAATTTAATCCAGCTTTTTATATTTGTTCCTAGAAAACGCAAAACCCATTGGTGTTATGATTTTGTTTTATGTAGATATTGCTTTGATTCTTAGTCTGTGCTTTAAAGGATAAATTAAAGTCCTTGGGTTTTTTTCTCTATCTGTAGGTTTCCATCAGCAAACTCATGATGAAGGATCACTCTCTGAGTGGAAGTCAAGTCAAAGTGGAGCAGTTATTTGAGGACTCTGGCAACAAAAGGAGCAATAGTCTTCAGTCTGCAGGAGTTTCTGGTTCAGAAAGACCTCTCCCTTCCTTGACAAAAGATAAAATCCTAGAGAGCATAAGCTCTTCTAAACCTGGTGTCAGTTCCTGCAAAGCACTGAAATGTCTCTCCCAAGCCCCGGAGCAAGCTGTCAAACAGTACAAACACCAGTTATCTGCTTATGAGCAGCAGGAGATATTTAATTTTTCTGAGATTTACTTTGTGGGTCCAGCTGCAAAAAAGAGACAAGGAGTCATCGGCGGCCCCAACAACAGCGGCTACGATGATGACCAAGGCAGCTACATTCACGTGCCCCATGATCATCTTGCCTACAGGTATGAAGTGCTCAAAATCATTGGCAAGGGCAGTTTTGGACAAGTTGCCAAAGTCTACGATCACAAACTCCACCAACACTTGGCCTTAAAGATGGTTCGCAATGAGAAGAGGTTCCATCGCCAAGCCGCAGAGGAAATCCGGATCCTGGAACACCTGAAGAAGCAGGATAAAACAGGCAGTATGAATGTTATTCACATGCTGGAAAGCTTCACCTTCAGGAACCACATCTGTATGACCTTTGAGCTCTTGAGTATGAACCTGTATGAGCTGATTAAAAGGAATAAGTTCCAGGGCTTCAGCCTCCAGCTGGTGCGGAAGTTTGCTCACTCGATCCTGCAGTGTTTGGATGCTCTTTATAGAAACAAAATCATCCACTGTGACTTGAAACCAGAAAACATCCTCTTAAAACAGCAAGGCAGGAGTGGAATTAAGGTTATAGATTTTGGGTCCAGCTGTTTTGAGCACCAAAGAGTCTACACATACATCCAGTCTCGATTCTATCGGGCGCCAGAGGTAATCCTGGGAAGTCGCTATGGGATGGCCATAGACATGTGGAGTTTTGGCTGTATCCTGGTGGAGCTTTTGACTGGATACCCTCTTTTTCCTGGAGAGGATGAGGGAGACCAGCTGGCTTGTATGATGGAACTTCTTGGAATGCCACCCCAGAAGCTTTTGGACCAGTCCAAGCGAGCCAAGAACTTCATCAACTCGAAGGGTCACCCTCGTTACTGCACTGTAACGACGCACTCGGACGGCAAAGTGACCCTTAACGGGACCCGCTCGCGCCGCGGTAAAATCCGGGGAGCTCCGGGGAACAAGGACTGGGTGACAGCACTGAAGGGCTGTGATGACCCCTTGTTTATAGACTTCCTGAAGGAATGCCTCAGCTGGGATCCTGCCACACGCATGACTCCCAGTCAAGCTCTGAGGCACCCCTGGATTTGTAAACGAACGCCCAAACCACCCCCTTCGGATAAAACCACCAGCAGAAGGATTTCTAGCTATACAAGCTCTTTCCAAGGGATGAGTTCCAAGCTGCCTCCTGTGGTTGCAGGAGCCAGCAAGCTGAGGGCTAATTTGGGATCTGACTCTGGTAGCAATATTCCTCTCTGTTCTGTGCTCCCCAAACTGGTCAGCTAGTGGGGAACGGTGGGTTTCCAGAATACATCTCTTGTGTTTTAACTGTCTGTTCACAATGTGTAAGGAAATTAAATGCAGAGGTTTTTAATGGAGCTACTTTTTATTAGAGGCTAAATCTTGAATATTCAAAGATCAGTCAAAATGTTCACATTCAAGGGCTAACTTTTATCCAGTTGCTTCACTCACACTGTGGTGGGTATTCCGTTACTGGGGAGGTCAGCTCAGCTGGTGGGTACAAGGACAGTGTGGCAGATGTGCTGTTTAAAAGTGTTGTTTTAGAAATCAAACTATTTCTTATCATGGTTTTACAGGTTCTTTTGTTTCAGACAGAAAAGGAACTTGATTTAAAACACGTATTTTCAGTTATCTATAACTGAACTCTTTTTCTTCTGGGGAAAGTTTTTACATCTCTCGTCAAAAGCACAAATGCATTAACATAATGCATTAGGAGCTTGCAAATTGCTTAAGTCTGAAGAACTTTATTTCTCTGCACTGCTTTTCCCTTATCTATGCTGAGATTTAAAAAAATGCCATGGGACATAGATACCAAAAAAGGAATTTGTTGTTGAAAAAGAAAATACTTAGATGATAAAATTTCAAAGGAGTGTAGAGATGCCATGAAATACAGGATGTAGCTAAATAAAACAATGTATTTCTGTAACACTTGCCATTTTCCATAAAAGTCTGTGGAAAGCTTGTAGGGGAATTTGAGATCAGGTCTGGTCCATCACAAGGATTCCAGATCAAGCCTGGTCCGTCACAAGTGTGAGCCAGTTTGTTCAGGGCTAATGATTCAATTGTGTTTCTTTGGAGCTCAAATTTCAGCCGTCAGTTCTGCCAGGTGTGTGTCTTTGTTTTTCCTGTGTTGTTCCTAAAACAAAAATGTTGAGCTTTTAAGAGCTGGTTTATATAGAAATTTGAGATTTTGGTCATTTAAAAAAATGATCTTCTTGTGTAGAGTGAATTCCATTGAATTACATGAAGCTCTTTTAATAAAAAGCAAACATGCCACTCCTGTCAGACAAGTAAAACTTTTTAAGGCCCTGGACTGTGACTAGAAAATGAGGGAGGGGAAAACACACATCTAATAATTCGAAGTGTGCTCTTAAATCTAAACAAAATCTGTGAAAACATAACCAGGAAAGACTGGCAAGATGCAAGAACTGGTGGATCCAAATGAAAATGTTATGGGAAGAGTTGCTTTTTTTCTTACTATATTCCTTCAGGCCTTTGGTTGCCTTCATTTTCTCATTCTTGAAATCCATGAGCTTGTATTTCTTCTTCCTTTACCTTCCAAGAACATGACAAGGTGGTGGGACCTGTCATGACAACAGCACAGCTCATTGGGGTTGTTAATTTTTGCAGCCTCGTGGCCTGAGTCCATTTCCAAAATTATCTGATCCCTTGCCAGGTGTCTGAACACAATTTTAAATACAATTCAGAGCTTTTAAGAACAGAGGGCTTTAAATTTAATGACTTTCTCTGTAGGAGGTTTTGAATATTACAACAAGGACACTCTGAGTATGCAGACACAGGAGTTACCTGGGTGATTTTTAAGATAAGGTGAGCACATGTTCAGTAGGAGACCCTCCCTCTGAGGAGATGGGGCTGCATTCTGTCCTCTCTCTGGTTAATTAAGCACTGGGCAAATGCTGGGTGGAGGCTGTAGGAGAAGGCTAAAAGACAGAGCCAAAACTCCAAACTTCCCAGGACTTTAAACTGAGGTTCCCAGGAGTTTCAATTGAGGGTCTCATGTATATAGCTTTTCCAAGTTGTTTTGTTTTACAAGTGTCAATTCAATAAGCTTAGTAATAACATTCAAATAACAGTCTAGCTTTTATCCGTGCTGCTTCCAGCGTGTATGGCTTGTTCATGGGTCACTTCATAGTAACACATGGCTGGTATTTTTTATTTTGCTTGGCTGAGTGAAGTTTTATTTGAATGGAGAACCAGGGAAGTGGATTTGTGGGGGAAGTGGCAGAAGACACCATCGATTTTAGTAGAATCTCTCATAGATTTGGCACGTTTTCAGAAGCCATAAATCTTCTTCCTCCTCTGCCCTTTACTTTTTGTTTTTTAACAAAATACACTTGGTGGGTGAGGAGAAATGAACCTTTCAGGAGCAGTAGCTTGGTAGGAAAGATGCTGGAAAAACACATTTTGTAGAGACCAGAAGGTGGTGGTGATGATGGGGCCTGGCAGAAGGGGCAGTGTTGGTGTGCTGGGAGCTGTACAAACAGGTCTCTGAGGAACACACAGCAGTGTCCTAATTCTAAACCATTTTGTCTATAAAATTGCCACGTGCAGAATATTTCTCCTGTGACTTCTGGGAAGAAGTGACTCTGAGGTAACTTTAATGTGGCAGCTCTGGTCCACACAGTAATCTCGCTTAAGGCTGGTGCTGTAAAGCTGCAGATAAAATAATTAGCTGTCAAAAACATGGCTTTTTATCTAGAAAATGTGTTTAGCATGCCCTGACTGCAAAAAGTGCTTGTTAGGGGGTGTATTTGTTTAAGACTGGATCTTTCTTACTTGGAAACTACTATATTTGAAAAACGGCACTTTTAAGTGTCTTAAAAGTGTTCACTTTCTAACCCAGGGAGCATAGCTGAGAATATTGAGGTCTTGTTTCCAGTTACTAATTCCCACTTTCTTTATACGGCATTTGCTTTCACTGAATTGTGTGAAACAGTATTCCCAAACTGGGAGAGCCCCTCCAGATGAGCTAATAAGTCTCCTCTCTGGGAGAGAGGTGAGGAATCGTCCCTGCAAACACTGGACTTGTTGAGGTCCCTGGGAATTGGTGCAAGAGTTGCCCACAGCCACGAGGGGAGAGTTGGACCATGGGCTGTGTCACTGGGCTGTCATTTATCAAGGGTGGTCATGGTCACAGTGTCTGTGTTCACCAGATATGGTCAAACCTCAAAGTCACACTTGTTTTTTGGAGAGCTAAACATTGTAGTGAGGTCTAGAATCACCAGCGTCCATCATTTTCATCAGTTGTGATACTGCTAAGAGTGTTTAAAATAGTCTAAAATTAAACTTGTCTAAATAGATGAAGAAAACATCTATTATTTTCGTGGTAACTTTGCTTTGCAGGTTTGTTGGTCTGCCAGCACTGGAATTTCAGTCATGTTCTTGGAAGTTAGCACAAAACACGCAAACTGCTTGAGTTTATAGCAAAACAGGCATTGCATTCTAAAAGTCACCCAAATTTGCTTTCAGATGTTGCTTACAATGTTTTACTGCCCCGTGAGCCTCTGTGGTGTAAATAACACACGGTTTGTTGTCTGCAGCTTTAACTGTTTGGCTTAGTAATACTGCATGTAACTGAAGGGCAGGGCACGAGCATCACATCTGACAGATACACTGGGGCCCAAATAGTACCATGTGGCAGGAAGAGGCCTGTTTTTATTGGAATTTTTATTGGAATTCCGTGGGACAGTGAGGAATTCTTCTGTGGAACACCCACCCTGGGGTTTGGTTCCTTGGGGAATCCTCTCAGTAACAGCAGCTGCTCAGTGTGGGGTTTGTTTGACAGCAGTGACCCGATTCTAGAGATCTTCTGGCTACAACAGGCACTCCTCACCAGTGGTTTTTATCCTTCCAGCCAGCTTGAATGGGAATCCTATTTGTCCAGGGACCTAAAATTCACAGCAGACTAATTGGAAAGATTTAATGTGACTTTTGTGGAAGAGTGTGTTGCGTACAATCTTTTTTACCCTGTTAGGATTTAACGCAGCTGAAAAGTTTCAAGCAGCAATTTATCAGTAGAGGTTCTTTGCAATGATCATCCTCTTTAAAACTACCTCTGAAGCAAACCCAGGATGCTTTTTAAGGGGTTGTTCTCTGCAGGCTGCAGCTCCTCTTGGGTTTTTTATCTTGTTTAATACTACTAGCTGTTCTGGATGTGAAACCTATACATGATGATCTCAGCAATGTCTTGCTAATCCCAGGCACACAAGCAAAAGGCTGATGCTGCACCCAGAGATCTCTGCTGAAATGATTGATACAAATCCCCTGCCTGCTGAAGTTTAATGCTGTTGTGGAAGTGGAGAGCCAAAATAATATGGAAAGATCTGTGGAACTTGTGTGCAGCACCCAGCTGAGATTCAAAACAAACTGGGCTCAAGAGACTTTCATGAAAAAACCTGTGGCTTTCGCGTGTGTTGAGCACTGAGAGCTGTGGGTCTCTGGCAGTTTTGGGGACTGGACATTGTGTTTTTATACTTGGTGCTTCACAGAATCATGGAATCATTGAGGTTGGAAAAGACCTCCAAGGTCAAGCCACCACCCTGTGCCCAATGCCCACCTTGTCCCCCAGCCCACTGAGTGCCACGGCCAGTCCTGCCTCGGACACCTCCAGGGCTGGGCACTCCAAACCTCCCTGGGCAGCCCCTTCCAAAGCCTGACCACCCTTTCCATGAGGAAATTCCTCCTGCTGTCCCACCTGCCCCTCCCTTGGCACAACTTGAGGCTGTTTCCTCTTGTCCTGCTGTCCCTGTTCCCTGGGAGCAGAGCCTGATCCTCCCTCCTGTCAGGGGGCTGGAGAAAGCAAGAAGGTCACAGGCACCACCTGATTAATATTGTTTAATTAATTTAACAGAGCTTTTGGGAAATGTGTACACTTCCTACATCCCATAAGAGCCCTCATGTTCTAAAATGCCACTGGTACCTCCCAGTTCTGTAAGTCCCAGTGTGCCATGTGAAATCCCTGGCTCCTCAGCAGCCGTGGGTAGGTGAGCATTGTCCTGGACTGGCAGGGAGCAGTGACTTTAATGCAAATAAATCCTGGCAGAGGGGCTCACTGGGTCAGGCAGTTTGTGTTGCTCAAAGCCCCCGTGTTCCCTACACACAGCACTGTGCCTTAGGATTTTACCAGCCAACATCTGCCTCGGTGCAATCGAATTCCTACCCAGGGTTTCTTATACATTGCAGATGTTCATACTAAATGTCAATGTCTACAGAATTTACAGGTTAGCCTTTTTATTCTAAGTATTGTGATGAGGTGTAATATGGTGGGGAATGCGGAAAACATTGAAGGTGCATGTGAATATAACTCGCTGGGAAGGAACATTTTGGGAATAAGTCAGTCTCAGACTATGTATCTAAATGTAACGAGCAGAGATTTCCTAAAGTTGTATTTCGGGTCATTTTTAAAAGAAAATAAAGACATAATTTTCTTTAGCAACAGAGTGTGCAAATTCCTAAAAGTCCTTGATTAAAACCAGAAAAAACAGTATTAATTGTTTCCAGCTGGTGGAACTTACCTTGTGCTGCCAGACACCATCTCCTGTGGCATCTGGCTAGAGAGGAGAGAAAATTTTCACTCTGTGAGTAGATGGTTTCAGTGTGTCTGTGCTAAACGTGATGAGTGCTGTGCTCTGACAAATGTTCCTCTCGTTAACAGTGCTGTAATTAGAACACACCACAGCTTTGCCATGGCATTCTTCAGTTGTCACTTTCTTATTCAGCCCACTAGAGATCTTTTTAAAGCCCAGAATCCCGCTTATCCCCAGGCTGAAAGGAGAAATCCAGTAATAGCCACTTAGGGAAGATTTGCTTTTATTAGACACCTATAAATGGGTAACCTACTGTACACAAGTGGATATTGGGATGGTTTGAAGATGAAATCATGCTGCAATAAAAGGTCTGTAGCTACGACCTGTGTGATTAAATGATGTGTGTTACACACAGAGCTTGAAGGCAGCACCAAGTGATTTCCCCCCCCCCCTTGTTTTAATGTGGGTGAATGGAAAATATTTGATTTTTAAAAAGTCTGCAACCTGAAGACAGTAAATATATATATATATGCAGACATTTAGATGTCTTTGCTTATGGTGTGTGTGTGTGTATATATATATATACACACACACACACATATGTATATGTAGCCCTGTGTCCAGTCTGCCCTTGCTGCTGAGTCCATGGCACAGTCAGTGGGAGGGTTTTGCATGACTGAGTGACATTTTCTCAGGCACAGCACCTCGGTTTGAAAAAATAAGCTTTATCTCCCATGCTGTAATGCTTGTTGATGTAACATGATAAGGTATTGTATCACAAATTCTGCTGTCTGAGCTGCACAGTGCACTGTGAGGGGAAACACCGTTTGGTGCCAGCCAAGGAGCTGGGAATCCGATCCCAAAGCTGTGTTCACATCTTTCTGCCTGGCTAAATTATGTTTTGGTGGTGTCTTGTTTGGGAGCTTCACATTTGGGTCTTCTGCTTGATAGGCTTCAAAGGGACCTGATTTTTCTGAAGATAAGAGCCAGGGAGTTCCTGGGGCCATTCCAGAGGGCCTCAAACTTACCAAACTGAAAACTTTGTATGTGTTTTCTGATAACTAATGGTATAAATGACTGGTGGTGCCTGGACTCACCACGTGCAGAATGTTGCTGTGCTCTCCCTGCCAGAGGAGACCATAGTGTGGGTCAGTGTGTGAACCAAAGAGTCGAATTTTGCCCATAATTCAGTTTGCTTTAAAGCATCAACAAGCAAACTAGTCTTGGTATGATTCATCTAATCCTTTTTATAAACTCAGTTCTTTGTGGCACAGGCGATGAGTGAGCGGTAGGCAGCTTTGGGTTTGTTTTCTTTCCTCTTGTCAAATTAGCCTAATGGGCTCTCCAAACATTAGGACAGCCGCATGCACAGATGCTCAGAAATGCCTTTTCCTCTGAAGCTCGCTCCCTTCACTTGAATTTTGAATGTGAAATCTTTGAACAAAGCCCATGTGACAGACACTGGATGTTTTCCTGTGGTCCCATTCCTCTCTCAGCAGTGATAGATGTGCAGGGAGCTGCTGGGTGCAGATGCAGGCAGCTGTGCTCTGAGGCATCTGTGAACGGCTGAACTTATAAGGAGCCGTTTGCAAGGAGAGTTTGGGATCTCAGGACTTGCAGGGAGATGGGATTGTTGGCAGGAGCACTGCGGAGCTCTTCCCTCAGCTCTTGCAAGGCGGATTCAAATAATTGTTCCTTAAGTGTGCTCCAGCTCGTTTCCTTTGTCTCTGTGGATGGAATAGTTGCCCGAATTAAGTCTGTCCATTCTTAACCGCTGAGAGGAGCTTTCTAAAGATGAGGAGAGGCAGCCCCAGCCTCCGAGGAGGGGAGCCATGGAAGGGTTTGCATTCCTCCCGCTAGCTGGGAAGCTCTGGAATTTGGCTTTACAAGCAGAGAGGCCTATCGGAGAGGATTGTTTTCCTGGGCAAGAGGGTTGTAGGTAGGAAGGCAGAGACCATGATTACTATAATTAAGTGTAATTAAGCATAGCTGAGAAGGGATTGAAAGCTATAAACCACATGCCTGATTAGGCCACAGAATGCACTGTTGGAGGCTTTTGTACAGACCGGTGACATAAACCAGGCTGGATTTAATATGGGTTTCTTCACAGTTTTGATTGCTTTGTGAGAACACACTGGATGTGGGGCTGTGAGCAAGGGGATCTCCAGATGAGAAATACTACAACAAGGTCTTGCCCTGGGTGGGTTTATTTTTTTTGCTGCTGTGCACATGGAAATGCAAGATACCATAACCAAGAAGTTGCTGGGAGAGTGGGGTTCAGCTGGTGGCCTTCGAGGGCTGCGTGGTGGGCGGCCACGTGGAGGGAGATCTTGTAGGGCAGGAAAAAGAATTGGAAAAATTCTTTTCACCCAGCCACGCTCAGCAGGAGCCTCAGATATGTTCCGACGTGGGTGAAGGATGAGAAGGGGAGGACAAAAGCAGGACAATGCCCAAGGTCCTTGCCCATGTGCTGCCCAGGGCTGGGAGTGCACAGATACCTCCCCAGCCCACGTGTGTGCCCGTCCTCTGTCCTGCCACTGCCACAGCCCTGGGGGACAGCAGCACCAGTACCGTCACCAGCAGGAGCTGCCAGTCTCCCCAGCAGGTGTTAATGATGGATGGCATAAATGAAATTATCTTTGAGGTGTGTGCAGCCAGCTGTAAAGCCATCAAACAGGAAAGGTTGTGCGAGTAATTTACACCAGATCTCTGCTCTCAAAGCCACAAGCACAGAATAAATGCGTGCAGGCAAGCAGAGAGGGATGATTTTTTTAGTCTGAGGCTGAATCTCTGAGACATGAGCTGTAGACCCCACTTACATCCCCTGCACAATACCCTTCATTGCTGTTTTCCTGTGCAGAGCTCAGCCTTTGGCATAGTTTGGTCTTGATGCTGCTGGCTCTTGTCTGACCTGGGACAGAGAGGAGCTGGGGATGGGCGCCCCCAGGGCTCCTGCAGCTCCCTGGCCTTCTGAAGGTGCCTGAAGAAACGTGCTGCCCACCTTTTTATGCTTCGCTTCTTCTTTAGATGGAGATAAATGTGGAAACAACGAGGGCGGTATAAGATGATTTTGCCTCTTTGCTGGAGATGTCTCGCAGCACCCCCAGGCTTCACATGGGACCCTGGGCACTGGGAGGGGACAACTGTGCTTTCCAACATTTTCCAGACATTTATACCCAGCTAATCTTCAAAAATGCCCCTTTAATCTGGTCACTTGCAGGGGCACAGAGAGCGAGAGGGTGGACATGGCTGTGGCTCCTGCTGGTCACTGATTGCTGGGGAAGGTTTGTGGTGGGAGGAGGGGGTGAGCACAGGGAAGCTGCTGGTTATTTTGGGAGGTGCAAGAGGGGAGCAAACAGCCCAGCTTTCATTTTCCAGCCAGCTGGTGCTGATTCAGGATGTTTTTGCAGGAACAGTTGCATGGAGCCGAGCTGCCACTGCAGGCTTGGTGACACGCTCCGGCTGCAGATCCATGGGCAGCAGCATTTTACCTCCCTCATCATCTTGTTTCTCACTCCTGGGGCAATGACGGTGCTTTTAGGAGAAGCATTAAGGTGGCAGAGAGGTAAGAGAAAGCCAAGACCTCCAAGCTGGATTTTCTTCTTCTTTTCCCTGGTCTAGTGGATCACATGCTTTGCCATAACTATTTCCAGACCCCTCTTCAGCACTTGCAGGACTAAGCGTGATCCTTTGACACATCCCCATGTGATGGGAAATGCACAAGAATGACACAGACCTTTATAAATATTCTTTGCTGAGTTTTTATTTTCCTATTAAGCTAAACCCAGAGCTCCATGCATCATCCACAGCACTGGGCTCAGTCACACACAGTGGAAAGTTGGCCTTTACGAGCTGCTTTCTCAGGTTCTGGTCTCATTCCATGGCCCTTTCTATGAACTGGCAGCATTACAGAAAGATGTTTTACCTTCTCAAAGGGCCACAACAAATGCAGCTTTGGGTGGGCCCCTTTTCAGGCGTTTTCCCCCTATTCTTTCCACATCTCTGTCCTTTCTGATGGCATTTGTAGAATTCTTCCTACATGGCACTGCTGAGGGATTAAGCACTGCCAGAAGCAGGGATGGCAGGCGTGGCAGGTGGGAGGTTTGTCCCTGCTCTGTCACAGCCACAGGGTGACCTTGTGCTTTCCTGTATTCTTGCAGCGTGGTTATTTTCTTATTTTGTACATAACTGGTTTGGACACATTTATCAGGCCATCTTACTTTCTGTCTTCCAGCCCTGGAGCTTTCTCCATCCACCTGGATCCTGCCACTGCAGGGATGCATTGGCACAGTGATGGATCCCGAGCCTGAGTCCATGTGAAGAACCCCCAGTCATTTCTAACTCCCTTTCCCTCTCCATAAGGTGGGATAACAGCTTGAAAGGGGCTAAAATGCAGCAATGTAGGTGATGTCTTCTGAATATTGGGATGCACCTGGTTCAAACCTGTACCTGCATCCTGCTATCTCCATGTTGTGCTGTATCCAGCATTTCTCCATCCACATCAAAAAGCCTGTGGTACATGAAAGGGCAATGAAGATGTTGCTGGTGCCAAGGAGTCCCAGACCTGCATGGAAACATCCTGCTGCCCCTTTCAGCCCGGGGACCTCACATCCCAAGCAACAACACCCTTGAAAGTGTAAACAAATCTCTTCCTACCAAATAAACAAATATTTCTGACCTCCCCCCAAAAAAACCCCAAACCGAACCAAACCCAAGAGTTCCATCTCACCTAGCTGCCGTTGCTGTGTTTCCAGTTGCTACACAAACAGTTTTATTTCTGGCTCTGCCCACATGCCAGCTCCCAGCCTGCTGCAATGCAATCCCGTGTTGTCGCTCCGAGCACGTCGGGGCGGACGCGGCGGGTTCGGAGCGGGGCTCTCCCAGCACGGCCCCGCCAGCTGCTCGCCCTGACCCCGGCCACTTTTAGCCTGTTGCTCGGTGGCCCGAGTGTTTTTCCACCGCGCTAGGAAGCCCCAAAAAAAGCCCTGTCTGCGCCCGCTGCCACCGGGCACACGTGCGGGGTGGGGAGGGCTGTGCCCTGGGCGGGGGGTGGGGTGTCACAGCCCTCTTGTAGAGCCCCCCCAGCCCCTGACCCGGAGCTCTGGGGGTCCCTGTGCCCCAACTGTGGATCTTCGCACCAGTGCTGACCCTCAGCCTGAGCAGCTCTGGGGGTCCCTGTGCCCCAACTGTGGATCTTCACACCAGTGCTGACCCTCAGCCTGAGCAGCTCTGGGGTCACGCTGTGCCTTACGCTGAGACAGGACGAGTGGGAATGGGTTTAAACTGAGAGAGAGGAGGTTTATATGGGATTTTAGGAAGAAATTGCCCGCTCTGAGGATGGGCAGGCCCTGGCACAGGTTGCCCAGAGAAGCTGTGGCTGCCCCATCCCTCAAGTGTCCAAAGCCAGCCTGGACAGGGCTTGGAGCAACCTGGGCTGGTGGAAGGTGTCCCTGCCCATGGAACAAGATGAGGTTTAAAGTCCCTTCCAACTCAGACCACTCTATGATTCTATGATCACTCACAACCCTTCTCAGCCATCTTCTCATGGGATTCATGAGATCACACAATTTTTATCTTCTCATGGATCTCTCCCCCTTTCCCCCTTCCTTGCAGGCAGCACTCCCGTGCTCACACACCCTTGCTTGCACACCCGAGTGCCTGGGGGTCAGTGAGGCCTGAACGACCAATGCTAATTGCAATGCATTAATTGCTATGGGAGAAGCTTCTCTCCAGCAGTGCAGGTCCTCCCTCCTTCCTGGCTGGGAGTAGTTGTGCTGTTGTGGAGGGTGAGGGCTGGTCTCTGCCTGTTCCACAGCTGATCCCACAAGCCACGAGCAGGGCTTTGCTTTGGGCTCTGCTCATGGCTGAGTTGGGCTCCCAACAACAAGCCTTCTGTGGGTGAAAGTCAAGCAGTGGGGTGTGTAAAGCTGTTCCATTTGGGATGTGTTTGGAGATCTGCAGAGAGCAGTCGCTGCCATGGATGTGTGTGTTTTTAGGTTGTAGCTCACTGGCACTGCCTCTGTGTGCTGAACAGAGCACCTGGAAAGGCTGTGTCGAAAAAATACAGAGGGCAAACCCTGCCCTGAGGACCCTGTGCTTGTGTCAGCTGCCTCTCAGCCCAGTGATTGCTCTGAAGGAGCAGAAAGAGCCATCCCAGTGTGGCCATCCTGTTAGCAGGGGCTGAGCTGGAAGGATTTATGGGGTCCCTGCTGGCACACGGTGCCCACCCTGACATAGAGACACTGGTGAAAATCATCTCCTCCAGCTCACACGGGTCCTTCAGGACAGCCAGGGAAGCAGCAGTGCATGGGCTGCATATGTCCCTCTGGATTAGGGCCAGCCCAGGAGCTGCTTATGCTAAGGGAGCTAATCTCCATAATCTTGTCACACAAATGCCTGGCAGAGCAGCAGGGATTTGAGTTATATGTGGATGCCAGCAGATAAAAGTGCTCTGAGAGGTGGCACAGAGAGGAGGCACATCTGGGACTCATGGGGGCACTGCCAGGTTGGGTTCAGCTGGGGCTGGAGTGAAATTCCCTTCCTGTGTCCTGCTCTGGGGTCTCACAGCACGGGGTGAGCTGCTGCCCAGGGACAGTGTGTCTCAGGGCACGGGCTTTAAAAGCAAGTCCCTTTGCCCCAGCCTGGTGCCTGTAACCCCTGGGTGTTCCTTTGCCAGTTTATGCTCTGTTTTTCACCTTTCCTGCCATTCCTCCAAGGTATTGCCAAGTCTCTGTGTGATCCTGCAGTGTTTCCTCCTGTGGCTCACACACCCTTGGCTGATGGGCTGGGTCAAGGCTGGGGGAGAGTGTCTGTCAGTCTCTGGGTCTGGTTTAGCTTATTTCCTTGTGTTGGGCTATGACAACCTTTTCAGATCACCAGTATCTCTGTCTGGGCCCCTCTCAGGGCTCTCTGCTGTGCAGGAGCACTTGGTCCTCCTGATCTTAGAAGCCTGATCCAGTCCAATGCCACCTCTTGCTGCCAAGGAGCTGAATCTGTTCAAGTTCATCTGAGTTATTTTGCACCCAGAGAAAAGCCTCTGGGCCCCCCATCTCTGCTCCAGAGCTGCCTGTGAAATCCCACCAAGTGATGAGTGCTGTGGAAGCAGGAGACAGGACCTGCCTCCCCCTCCTGTCATCGAGGTGCTGTGCAGGGAATCCACAGCTCCATCCCACAAAACACACTTGGCTGGAGACCCCCAGGGCCCACGGGGGCAGTGGGCGGACGCAGGAGCTGTGGAGAACTGGGTGCTTCTCCAACAGGATTCCTGGTGCATGAGGGACACATTTTTATTCAAAAGATTGGAGGCTCTTTGATCCCTGAGCTGAAATCCTGTCCCCTCTCTGCAGTGGCATTGCTGTGGATTTTAATTTGTTTTAGAAAATACAAAAAATAAACCTGCATTCAGGACACAGGGATGTGAGGGTTGGCCACGAGAAGCTGATCACCCCTTGCTCCGCTGCTCAGTTGTGCCTTAGGTTTTCCCTGGTGTGGGATCTGGGATTCTGCTTGTCACTTGGACTCCGTCCCTTTCAAAGCAAATTATTTTAGAACAGATATATTTCTGTGTGTTTCTGAGTAGTGGTTTTTGTGACTGTGAGTTAGGGAAGTACATTTGACATCACCTTGTGGGCAATGAATCAGGACCGAGTTTCCAGGTGGAAAAAATCACCGTGTTGAGAAAAGCAGAGTAACAGGTCAGCGCTGGGGGTTTTTTTTGAGGTTTCAGAGTTCTCTTTCCCTGTGCTGATGTGGGGGGGACACTGCCTGAGGTGGACACAGGTAGGATGCACCCAGGATACGATGGTTTGTCCCTTAGGTCTTTCAGAGTCCGGTGAGCGTCCCCTCCCCTGCGCCGCGTGCAGGGCGGCCGGGAAAGGGGGAGGAAAATCCTCATCCCCATGAGCCAGACAGCTTTAATCCTGGCCAGTATTTCCTGACGTGTCCTGCAATTATGGGCTCTGTGTGTCAGCTAGAGTATGTCCAGCGGGAAGGGTTTGGGGAGCCGTCCCGCTCGGGTATGCGAGTAACGCCGGGGCCCTCCGGGTGCTAATCTGCCGACGGGAAGCCCAGCCCTGGAGCTGCTGCCTCTTCCCACCATGTGCCAAGGGCCGCTGCTCCATCTCCTCCTGCCGCAGAAGGGCGGTGCCAGTGGTAAATACCCCTGGCAAGGGGCTGATGTTGCCGGTCAGAAACATCCCAAGCTCCGGCAGGGTTGGGAAAGAGAGTCTCCATAAAAATGCCCGTCCTCAGATTTGTCTTTGAGAGGGTGACGTGGAGAAAATTTGTGGTTACATTTTTTTGGGGGAATAAATCCGAGTTAGAATAAGTCCTTTCATCCTAGAGGATCCCACAGTGCTTTTATAAATAGATTTGCAAACCAAGCACAAGGATCACTTCCAAGCACTGAGACGCAGCCACTTCCTGGGAGAGTGGAGCAGCTGGTGAGAGAAAAGCTGGAGCTCTCAGAGCAATGGAAAAAAACTCAGTGCTAGACTTCCAGTGTTACTTCCTGTCCTTATTCCAACCCTTCCATTGCTTTTCAAATGGCACTAATAGCTGTAATGGTGATTAACAGCATCTTTTCAATTCTATTAACCCCCTCCTAAAAGCATGAGGGATTATTTAAAGGTATTATCATTTTTTATGTGGGATAGCTTTTCGCCAGCCTTGTGCTCCCACAAATCCACCCAGGGAGAAGAACAGGATGCACACAGCCTTAATGATCATTACCCTAATCCTCATAGTCTATTTTTCTTGATAACTCTGCTATAATCGAATAACAATCTGGTTTATTATTTGCCGTGGAGAGCGCGTTCGCAGATCAGCCGCTTGTGTCATGTAGATGCAAAGGCTGTCTCTGCTGCCATCCCTAATGGAAATGGGAGTGGAAGGAGGGAAAAATCAGTTCCCATTCACATCCGGATGAATTGTCTCCTGGCTGAGCAGCGGAGGTTGCACAGAACAGTCCCAAAATCCCACCCTGTGCCTGAGAGGGTCATCCAAACCCTCCCTGAGCTCTGGCAGCCTCGGGGCCGTGCCCACAGCCCCGGGGAGCCTGTTCAGTGCCCACCACCCTCTGGGGGAAGAACCTTTTCCCGATATCCAACTTAAACCTTGGATGCGGCTTAAACCCCTGGATGCAGCAGGGGGTGTGTGATGTGCGGAAAGCCACCGGCCGCCGGGCTGGTTCCCTTTGGTGGGGGGCGGCTCGGGGGCACACCAGGGTGGCACCGTGCCCGGGGCGGGGCAGGGATGCGGACCCCAGACCCGCCGTGCGGGGCCCGGGGAGCGGTGCGGGGGCTCGGCGGTCCCGCGGGGCCCGGGGGCCACCTCGTGGCCGCTCGGGGGGATGAGCTCTGCGGAGGGCTGGGACCCGACATCCCCCGCAATCCGCGGCCCGACACGCTGCTGTAGGACAGATCTTTAGGCTAGATTAGCTCATTTTTGAGAAATGGCTTTAACCGTGTGCTGCTGCCTCGCCGAGGCTCCCCCAGCTTTGACTGTTCAGGATTCCTGTAAAAAGCACAGAACTGTAAATCAAGTATTTATGGTCATACTGGGCCGTCTCTTGCCTTCCCCTCCCTGATTATTTCTTCAGTAAACTCTTTTATTTCTTAATAAATTCACACCGAAGGGCCCATTGCTTCCTAAGGATTTAAGGTGGAAGATTCTGTTGTTGGACTTTGTGGGGAAAAGGTGTAATGATATTACTTGGAGAGAAGACATCTGTCTTCATAAACTGGATTTTCTAAGAGAAGGCTTTACTTTATCAAGAAGCAAGACATGGAATAGAGGAAGTAGAACTGCCTACCACCATCAGATTTATCTCAAAAATATTTAAAAGGTGCTAAGAGGCTTGATGATAGGACAAGGGGGAATGGTTTTGAACTGAGAGACTGAGGTTAGATGTCAGGAGGAAATTGCTCCCTGTGAGGGTGGGCAGGCCCTGGCACAGGCTGCCCAGAGAAGCTGTGGCTGCCCCATCCCTGGGAGTGTCCCAGGCCAGGTTGGACGGGGCTTGGAGCAACCTGGGCTGGTGGGAGGTGTCCCTGCCCGTGGCAGGGGGTGGGAATGGATGAGCTTTAAGGTCCCTTCCAACCCAAACCATTCCATGATTAATTCTTGGTCAATGTGCTGGGTACATTAGGAAATCCCTGTCCCTGAGTCACCCCCGCTCCAGGCTTGAAGGCAGAGGGAAGTGGGGGCTCCGGTGTCCCACCTCCTGGGGGCCCAGGCTGCCCCTTGCCCATGATGGAGGAGCCAGAGCAGCCCTTGCCTCGGGTGAGTAACCAAGGCGGAGATTCCATGGGAAACCCAGGACCTGAGGCTCCCAAACTGTGCCTCCTCTGTGCTGGTGTTTATCTTTGAAATAGCTGAAGGGTCGGGTTACAAAGGAAATATGAATGAAACGAAGGGAAACACAGCAGCAAAGTGGGTCAATCATTTTTCTTTGACCAGATTCCTCTGTGGAGAAAAACTTGGCTTAAAGGCTTCTTTCCCCTGACATGCTGAGACAAGCCCAAGTCAGGGGAAGCCAATGCTGGGAAAACCCCACAGAGCAGCAGCTTTGAAGCATCTTTGATCTGTTGTTACAGGGGACATTGGATCTAATTCTGACCCTCAGAATGCCTGTTAATTGGGGTGAAGGATGCAGGATCAGATTCTGGGAGATGCTGCAAGTCCCAGAATGAATCCATTTTCCCAGTAGGAAATGTTCTTGCTGCAAACCCTTACACTGTGATGTGCTGGGAGCAGGCAAAGGCTTCCACTTTTCTCTGGGTTTCACAGGGGAACTCAGGACCCACGGTGGGAGGCACTGGGAGCTCAACAAGCGTTTTATTTATAACACTGCCAGTGCCTGGTGTAGGTTTACTCACTCTCCCATCTGGTGACTGTCACTGCCACCTCCTGACAGACGCTCCATCTCTTGCTGCTAATGACGTACTTTGATTAGCTGGATCCGCTGCTTCACCCAGCTATTGATCAGTCATGGGTTAATAACTGGCTGTGTAAACGTGGGAGCCGTTTTATTGGTCTGATTAAAAAAAAATATGAGAGGGTCTTATTGATGACAGAAGGTGCTGGGGTGGCAGAGGTGGATCAGCTGCTTCCTGCTCCAGGGTGGCCTTGCCTGTTTGTAGGGACACAGAGGTCACAGCTTGCCCTTCTCTGTCCTGCCCTTCACTGTTCTGTTCCTTTCAGGTCCAGGATTCTTCTTTCTCCTGCTGAAGGACTTGGAGTGTGTTTTGTGTCCCGTGGGCTTGGTGTTCCCTCTCCTGAAAGCTGCAGTTGTTTTATTTTGCTATTGCTCTCCTTTATTTGACAGAAGAGGAGCCACTTCTACGGCTCACTCTGTCCTTGTGGCATCAGTGCAGACGGAGAGGGTGTTTTCTGACCAGGAGCTTCCATCAGTGCATCTCTGAGGGGCTTCCAGAGCCCCTCATGGTTTGTGGTGAGGCTGGGGCTGCTTGTCACATCCTAGCCCTGTGGACACAGTCGGATCTGCAGGGCCTGGTGGCATGTCAGTCCCGTGGCTGTGCCACACAGGGTGGGCTTCTGTCTGTGGCTGCCCAAAAGCAGTGGCTGGGCCTTGGGAGATTGCTCCAGGCTCTGCTGTTGGCTCTTGGAATGGCTCTGGGCATGTTCTTTCATCTCTTCCCCAGGGCACACTCCTTGCTTGTTGTGGGGCAGCTGGGGAAGAGGGATGGATGTCAAAAAACACATGTTCTTTACTCAGAAAACAGGGATTATCAGTGACGAACAGGATGTGCTTTTTATGTCCATGAATTAAATGTCTTGATTTCCCGCTGTGCTCCAGCTGAACGACCGTTCATTGAATTTTGCTGGATGTTGGGCAGGTCAAGAGTGGATCCCTTCTCTGTCAGCCTCATTTTTATAGGATTCTGGAATGAGCAGGGAAATAAGAGTTATTTTGTTATCATCAGGACAGCCTCTACTCTTTTTGGACTGGTTTCCCGTCCCCCGATGCTCTGTGTGCTGCGGCAGTGGTTTCATCTCTCATCTGCCTGGGATGTGGTTGTAGACAGAGCAATGGTGAAGGAGGTGTTGGGGCACCAGCAGTTCCGCGCTCTTGGGAGCACCCCTTTGCCACCTTGGGAATGCTCTTGGGACAGCAGGAAGATGCCAGGCACGGGTAGGACACCGTTCCTGGGTGAATCATGGAATGGTTTGAGTCGAAAGGGATCGTATCCACAGTGGGGTGTGACTCTTGGGGATGGTCCTGTGCGGGGCTGAGGGGTTGGACTCGATGATCCTGGTGGGTCCCTTCCAACTCGGCATATCCTGTGATTCCCGATCCCATTGCCGGGAGTGAGGGGTGGTGGGGGGCAACTGAGAACGCCGCGACCTGTTGCCATCCCACCGCGGGCTTCGGGGGAACGGGGGGGTGTCCCCGCTCCCCCCGGGGGCAAACCCCGGCGAGGCGGCCCGTGGGCAGCGGCGGGGCCGGGGGTCCCCCGTACCCCCGGGGGCAAACCCCGGCGAGGCGGCCCGCGGGCAGCGGCGGGGCCGGGGGTCCCCCGTACCCCCGGGGGCAAACCCCGGCGAGGCGGCCCGTGGGCCGCAGCGGGGCCGGTCCGGCGGGCGCAGGCTCCGCCCGGGGGCCGCCCCGCCCCGTCCCTCCCCCGAC
>JAWWEU010000076.1:2409293-2433155 GCA_035583155.1 Acropternis orthonyx | reverse complement strand
CCCCCGACGGCCGGGGCTCTGCCATCAGAGCCGGCCCGGCGGCGGGGAGGAGGAGGAGGAGGAGGAGGAGGAGGAGGCGGCGGAGGAGGAGCCGCCGCCTCACCGGAGCCATCGCTGCTCGCGGGGCCGGGGCGCACGGGCGGGGGGCGGCGGCGGCGGCGGCGCTGCTGCTGCTGCTGCTGCTGCTTCTCCCCCCGCATCCCCCGGCCCATCCCGCGCAGCCGGCGGGGCTCCGCCGCCCTCCCGCACCCCTGGCGGTGCCCGCACGGTGCCCGCACGGTGCTCGCCATGCTGTCCGGGGCGCCGCCGCCTCCCGCCGGGTTCCCCAGCCCGCCGCCGCCGCAGCCGCCGCCGCCGCCGCCGCCCGCCGCTCCCCCGCACGGCCCGCCGCCGTTCCCGGGCAAGGCTGGCCTGCAGATCCGGAAGAATGCCATCACGGACGACTACAAGGTCACCACGCAAGTGCTGGGGCTCGGCATCAACGGGAAAGTTTTGGAGATCTTCAGTAAGAAGAGCGGAGAGAAGTTCGCGCTCAAGGTGCGCAAGGGTGGGGGGACCCTCCGCGCCGCATCGCCCCCCGAGCCGCGCCGGGGATGGGCACGGGGAGGGACGCGGGGACCGGGCGGGCGCTTGGCCGGGAGGGACCGGAGGAGAGGCGGCTGACAGTGATGGAAGGTGTCTGCTGCGGGCAAGGGGGTCCCGGGGGGACAACGAGCTGCCGCCCGCCCCTCCGGCCGCGCTTTAATCTCATTTTTCCCCCCTCTCCCCGCCCCTATTGCGAGCAGCGAGACGTGGCTTTCCAGCGTTCCAGCGTGAAAAACGAAGCGAAATGACCTCTTGGTGGTTGGGGTCGTGACAGAAATGACATCGGGGAGTGGGGTCTGGAGTGGAGAGGAGCCCGTGGCCTGGCTGGAATCCCCCTCGCACCCCCCGTGGGATGCGGGGGTCTGCATCTCCAAACGTGGGGTCCGCACTGCAGAACGAGGGGTTCCCTCCGTGGGGCTGTTCACAGTGTGCGGTGGGAGCAGAGGCAGCTGCCCACTGTCCCCGTTTGATGGCAGGTCTCTCCTGGCTGTGACACGGAGTGACTTGTCCCCCGCTTCACACGGGGGATATTCCAGCGTTACGATGTTACCCCTTGTCCGTAACTCGCTTCTCTTTGAAAAGACATAGATAAGTAGTGGCTAAAAGGCTGTGTTTTACCTGACACAACCCTCTCCTTGTTTTCACGTGGGGGTTTTAAGCAAGGAGGAGAGCGTGTCTCTCCGCAGGAGATACTTTGGGAAGTTTGAATTGATTCACGACAAGCCGGGTGACGCGGGTACAGGCAGTCTGCTCAGTGGGAGCAGCGTGTTCTCCAGCATCCGTGCAATTTGCGCCCACACATGAGCTGTTCAAACCCTTGGTGTTACCCTGAGAACTGGGAAGGCTAAAAAAACCCCACCTAAACCTGTAACCCCCACCTAAACCCATAACTCCCAGCTCTTTTTTGTTTAGAGGTGCCCATCTCTTGGTATCTGGGGTTCCTAACCTGAGTGAGTGAATGAACACGGGGCTTTGGAGGCACGAGTTGTGCTGTAGGGGTGGTGGGGTCGGCAAGGGACGGCTCTTAAAGAGTGGGGGGTCATTTGGGCAATAAGTTTGATTGTTCTGTCAGAAGTGCCAGCATTTCTCAGGAGCCTTGTACTCCAGGATATGTATTGTCATCTTGTTGGGTTGGAAATTAGCGAAATCCTCTTGTGTTTTGACAGACCGGCTCCTCCTCACCTCTGAAGTTGACTCATGTAGTTAAAGGACAGATCCCAGCACTTCCCCTTTTGCAGGCCTGAAAAGGGGAAGGATGGCACAGGAGGCCGAGCACCGGCGGTTCCTCTGCCTGGCACGGGCAGGGCGGTTGGGGCCCAGCACTGGTGCTGTGACCGTGCCCGTGCCAGAGCACAGGGCAGGGGTGGGTCAGGATTTGCTGCCGTGAGCTCTGTGGGTTCCTTGGCATTGCTGAAAAGCATCCTGGAGCGCAGGAGTTCGTGCTGTGATGTAGGAGGGTGACGAAGAGCATCTGTGCAGCTCTTGGAGGGTGAGGTGTATTTGACACTGAATCTCTTTCAGGAAAAGAGATTGTCTTCCCTGTCCCCTGCCCTGGCCTCTTGTCGAGTCCCTGACGGGGAGGGACAAGTTCAGCTGCGTGGTTGGACGTGTCCCTGCCTCCTCAAAGAGCAGCACAGCTGCTACTGTAAGTGATTCCTTCCAGCACCTTAAAAACTGCCACGCTGAGAGTTTGGGCTCTCGGGTGAGCCGGTGGGTACCCGGTTTGTCCTCAGGAGTGTGAGCTACAGCCTTGGTTTACTGGATTGTGATACTTGGACTGAGCTGCTGAGCCCAAACTTGGTGAGGTGAGTGCCCTAGACATGATGTGTGCTGACTTCATCCCCTGCTCTGCTACACAGCCAGGATGACATCTCTGCAAGAGACCTGTGGAGAGGTATTTGGGTCCAAATTACTCATGGGCTGCATCACAGTGGAAAGATGACCTAAAGCAGGATCCACAGAAGTGATTGCATCGAGTTGTCATGTTTCAGATGATGCTTAAAAGAATCCTGATGGCCCATCGCCAGGAGCCACAGCTGAAATCTGTCTGCTGCCTTATTTTGGTTGTGCAGTGAACCTTTCCATTTGGAACATCACTCTTTACGTTTAATATTCCAAAGTCTTGTATAACAGTGCAATCCTGCACTGGAGGATGAGACACAGTTTGTCTCTCCCTGATGTTAATGGTGTTCTCTGGTTGTGTTGTGCCTCCTCTGGGATTGTGAGCAGCTATTATATTGTTAAACCTCCTTCTCCCAAACTGAGAGATGCATTTAGGTAAGGGTTTTGCTGAGAGTCACTTTGCTTAAAGGAATTTTTCAGTGCTCCAGGAAAGCTGAAGAGAGCTTGGACACAGTGTTCTAGCAGCAGTGAAAACGTTAAGGCCAATTTTCTTCTCTTTCCAGTGCAATAGCTCATGGCAGAGACGCATCATTAAATAACATGATGCTGTGTGTGAGTTAATGGATGGTAGTTCTGCTTTCTGTGTAGTTCCTAGGTGAAAACAAGATATTCCTTTACTTTTCTTATAGATTATTGCTCATTTTTCAGTTTCCCACCCCTCAATTTTGTTTTATTGTTTTTGATACCAAGCAATACCTGAAGTGTGGCATCCCTGAATTATCTGTTGTGAAGCAGCCACGGATGGTCCCAGTCACCCATGACCTGACCCTGTTTGATGCATGATGATCTGTCAGCTGCAGGGTGGGAACACAGAGCCCGTGGAGAAGTGATGAATGGAACTGAAATGTGAGGTCTGGGTGATTCCTTACCCCTTTCTTCCTTCTACTTTGGTGTGATTTATTATGAGGCAAAATTAGGTTTGTAATTTCTGTAGAGGCTGCTGTATGTAGGTCAGTGCTGGCCTGACTTGGCGAGGTTCGCTGTGGTCAGGCTGCAGTGGTGGGGCTGGGAGTGAGGGCTGTCTCGCCTACTGCAAATTCCACTTTTAAGACTAATCTTTAGGCAAGATGCCGAGTTGGTGGCTGGCTGCCTTAATTCAGCAAGGAAATCACAGGTAAGCCAGGCTGGAGAGCAGGGTGAAGAAACAGCAGCTTGGTGGGGCTTTTCATGGAGCAGATCGCCTTTAAAACAAATTATCAAAGCTCACTCCTAACCTCAGCTTCAAAGCAGGAGACCCTCACCTGGATTGGTGAGCTTTGGAAGGGCTGGAAGAGCTTCTCAGGGCTCGTGGATTTGCCCCTCTCTGGCAGCCCTGTTTCTGGAGCATCCGCAGTGCTTTGGGGCACGTTTGCGAAACGCTCTCAGTCTCACTCTTGGCCTCATCAGATAATCTCTGAGTGATGGTTCCTGTGATGGAGAAGGAGGAAGGAGGCCGGGACTTTGGTGGTTTATTGTTCTTGTAAGATGCCTGTTGTGGAATTAGGGCAGGCAGTTTGTAGCTGGTAACTGAGCAGTTCTGTGGACGAGCGAGTTCATGGAGCTGATGCCTTGTGCTCTCTCCCACCACGGTAAGAGGCTTCTTACAGAGGTCTTTAGGGGGGAAAAGAACCCTGTTTCCTGCAGCCTCTTCTGAGATCAAATGCTTTGTCCCTCAGAAAATCCAGCTGGAAAAATATCCCTGAAGTGATGGAGCAGATGCTCAAGGGAAACAACTCACCGTGTGTCTGCTGTACTTCTGTCCCTCTCTCAGTGGAGACATATTTTTCTTTTTATTAACTCTACCATGTATTTTACATAATCAGAAGTGTCTTCACTGGGGCCTTCTGTGGAAGCCGTGGTTGAAAAGCTGTGGAAAGTGTGGTGACATCACTGGGACTCTTCCAAAGTGGTGGTTTATTATCTCATTGACCAAAGGAGTCTACTGACTTGGGGTTTAAGTTTGTTTAAACAATTTAGGGTTTGCCATAATCTCTTCTAAATACTTTACATGTTCTGAGCAGTCAGACCTGACACTGTGATGGACTGATAACAGCCTGGGAGCGGGGGCTTTCTTTTCGCTTTGGTACGTGCTCAGGAAGTGGCGGGGCTCTTCCTCTTAATAATAATCTAATGCCATCGGCCAGAGGTCTTGCAAAAGGAGTTTCCCATGTTTTCAGAGGCAGGGAACTGAGATGCAGTGATTTACTGAAGGTCTTGCAGCCTGTCAGAGGTGACACTGGGCTTAGGAGCTGAGCTGCTGGCATCCTGCAGGACAGAAATACAGCCCCTGTGTCTGTGTGATTCAGTAGCCAAATACAGCCAGGTAAAAGGGTGATTTTATATCACTCACACTGAAGTCCCATTTGTGCTGTTGGGAAAGCCCAGTGTACAGGACAGCCCTGGTCTGTGGGGCTGTGGAGGGCATGGCTCTGCTTCAGGTGGCAACCAGTGCAGAGCTGGTGCTGGGATTTATCAGACACGTGCTCCAAAACATTCAATACAGTGTCTAAATAATAATTTGAAGCTGTGCAGACTGAGAGCCAGGTCTCTTAGTGTGTTTGGTGGACAATGGGTAGGCAGAGGTGGTGAAAACTGCCAGGAAGTTCCTGCAGAGGAAGCCTGAAAGAGCGAGTTGATGACTTCTCTCTTCCCAGAAACATCCAGGATGTGCTCTGGTATCTGATGAGATGGATGAACTCCTGGTGGCTTGCAGGGTGGTGCAGGTATGTGGGAGGCATCCAGAGGAGTGGCCGGGTTGGAAGTGGCTGTTTGCCCATCCCTGTGGCACGTAAAACAGTGTGACTTCAAGTTTATGACCTGGCGCCTCCTGAGCCTTCCTGGTGGGCTCGTGTGCCCCACAGCAGGGTGGTCCGAGGGCTTTGCAGCACAGACAGTAGCTGATGCTATTTTCAAACCCATCCTTTTGCTGTGGTTTCACTGTCTGCTGAGAAACTGCGAGGCAAGAGCCCTCCTTCATTGAGAAGCCCTTCCCTCCTCCCGGCTCCCCGGGCTGCAGAAGGCAGGCTCCTCTCCAAGCACAGCTGGCCCCGCGCGTCTGGCCTCAAGTTGCAGCATTCAGGCAGCATGACCTCACCTCCTGGTTTCCAAGAATAACGTGCTGCCTCCCCTGCGCCTCGCCGGGGCTGTCTGCAGTGGGTGAGGGCGGCAGCCACGGGCCAGCTCCAGGGCTCTGGCTTCTGCCAGTTGCCCCCAGGCAGCCCCGTGCCCACCCTGCCCACCACTTTATGGAGAAACTGGGAGAGGGTCTTTCCAGGACCTGGCTGAGCCTGAGGGTTGGGTTTGGAGGGGGTGGATTTGTGAGGACCAACTCCAGAGGCTGGCACGTGAACAGAGCTTTGCCTGACTGCTCCCAAAACAACCTGTTTGGAGCCTGGGCTGTCACATTGAGTCAGCGTTTCAGCGTGGTCCAGAGCTGTTGAGCATCGTGGTCATCTCTGGTGGTGACATTGGCGTTGGGTTTTAAAAGCCTCTGAGACCCGTATCCTGCTGAACGCGGGTCCCATCCCCTCTGTGGATGCCCCTCGTCCTTCATGGCTGCAAAACGCTGAAAGCAACCTGGTGTAGTGGGAGGTGTCCCTGCCCATGGCAGGGAGGTTGGGATGAGATGACCCTCGAAGTCCCTTCCAACCAGACCATTCTGTGATTCTCTTATTCTATGAAAACACCTTCTCCTTTCAGCTCTCCTGGCACGAGGACTGTGTGTGTGACTGAGCCTGGAGGCTCATTTTGGAGAGGACTCTCCTGTCCACGGCATGTCCCTGCAGAGATGGATGGGGGCTGGAGCAGGGCACGCAAGAGCAAGTCTGAATGCACAGAGCTCTAGCAGCCTTTTAAGCTGTTGTTTCTTTGTACCTCGTGGCTGAGTAATTTCAAAGATTTCAGCCTTTTAAGATCTTCCCAATTCGAGGTAGGGATTACAGCAGCTGGCAGGTTTAATGGCTGCATTAACTCACTGTTCCCTTTGTAGCCTCGGGAAGGGACTAACAGCCACGAGGCCCTGAGTGCTGATAGATCCCCCCGACCTGAGATGACTCGAAACACAAGCTTTGCTGGAGATGTTGTGAGCCTCAAAAACATCATTTGGAGGGTGGTGGGGTGATACCTGCTGTTGGAAAAGGGATACGGGATGGGGTACCGGTGTGGCTCTTCTCTGAGCGCTGCTGGGAGCACGTGGAGCTCCACTGATGCTGCTGAGGAGGATGATGGCATCTTCCCATGGCTTCGAGCCTTCCATCGGTGCGCTGCCCTGCTGTGACAGTGCACTGTCCCAGTGGAGAGGGCAGGTGAGCTCCCTGGCTCGAGCAGCCTGCAGCTGGCACAGCCCTTGCCGTCATATGTAATGAGATTATTCAAGCTGTTGGCGTCAGGGCTGCATGTGATTCTGTGCCTGGCTGTCCTGCGAGCCATAGCCTAAACTAGAGATAAAGTTCAAAATGCAAACCCAGATCTGAATGTTCCTGGGGCGCCCAGCCAGGCTGGGACTTTGCTGCTCTGCTCCCGCTGTCCTGATCCGGTTTGGCCAACAGACTGGGGATCAGTGGAAGGATGGATTCATTTCCTTTGTCATCATAATTCAGTTTGTTGCCTTGCAGCTGCAGGTAGATCCATGGGTGCCCCTCTGGAGTTCAGCCTCTCTTTGCTGGCCCCAGAAGGAGGGGTTCAGTCGGGTTTGGGGTCATTCTTGCCGTACACCTCTCATGCTGGATCGGGCTGAATCTGTGTAACAGCATGTTGGGACTCTGTGCTGTCCCTGTCCCAAGGGCTGCAGCACCTCCTGGGCTGGGAGCATCTTCTGCCCAGCCTTTGGGACCGGAGCAGCCGCTCTGCCCATCCTCTGTCCTCCCGGCGTCCTCCAGCCGTGGTACGCGGCACCGAGCTGGGGCAGCCTCTCGAAAGGCTCCTTGCATGTCCTGCCAAGCACGTGTTTTCAGGGAAACGCGGCTGGAACACAAGCTGGGGCTGCTGTGGAAATCTGGCAGCGCGTCCCGTCAGGCAGCAATTCCAGTAGCTGCAGCTCCTCGTCTCTCGCGCCCGTAGGTGCGGGTGGGAGCCGGGTCCGGGCTGGCCTTGCCTGGAAATGGCTTTGGAATCCTGGGTGTCTCGGCAGGGCTGGGGGCAAAGCAGGTGCAGTCAGATCCAAGCAAAGCAGAAAGTAATTTAGCAAAAGTAGTAAATGAAATGAAGAGCAGGGGGAGGTGGTCTGGTGGCAGGGATGTGTTTTTAATTTCGGTGGTAATGACAGCCTTACGGCATCCGCCAGCTCAGTGTTTAGGAACAATTTAAACTTGTTATATTTCCACTTGTTGTAGCAAACAGGGAGGGGCTGTGCTTGCTCACAGGTGCCACTGTGGGTGTCAGTGACCTGTCACTGCAGAGTCCTGGCTCCCACAGCCCTGCAGCTCCTGTCGCCGCTGCTTTCGGATACAGCCAGGCTGGGGGAGCCACTGTCACCTGTAACAGCCTCCTCTGGCCAGCCCCGTCCCCTCGAGGCTCCTGTGTGAGCCTCTCTTCCTCTTGGGCCGTTTCACAACCTCCCTGCCACTGCATTGTTGGGCAGATGAGAAAACCTGGGCGGCTCTTGCGTAAGTGGCTCTGCCGGTGCTGGGAAGGCCGGGCTTGCCAGGAAGTTTAAACTCAGGTTATCTCCTGGAAGTCATCAAAGCTGTGAATTTGGCATTTTCCAGCGGGTACCTCCCGTGCCTCAGGCAGAGCAGCACTGGCACGGGGACATGGCTGGTTTTGGGAGCCTGGAGGCATTGCTGCCCTTGGCTGGACACCTGCCTGGGCTTCTGGAGAGGACATCTTCCCCTTTGCTGGTCCAGGAGCTTGGAAGAGGCTTGTGGAGGCTTTTGCTTTTGTCCTCAGTGCTTTTCCCTGCAAGGAACGACCCTGTTTGTGGGATGAGGAGCTGTGTGTTTCTGTTGGAGCAGGATGCTCACATCTCTCTCTCCATCTCCATTCCCACCCTGCTTATTCCACTTTGGAGCTGAAACTCCCAGTATCTTTTGTTGTAAGGAAAAGCTGCTGTAAAGAGCAACTCTCTGCCAGGGCATGAGATGCTCTGTGGGTGGTGGGATTCAGCAGGGAAGCACTCCAGATCCTCAGGGGTTTTTGGAAGTGTCCTGGTGCTCCTATCCCCCAGCTCCGTACTGCTGGAGCAGCCAGCCAGCCCCGCGTGTCGTTAGGGATGCAAATGCTGGGCTGATGAAGTCTGGGTGAGTAAGATGCCGAGGAGGTTCTGAACGGATTAAAATGTGGCCTTTGAGTGCTGCTGAGCAGCAGCTCCGGCGCCTCCCGGGCAGCTGCGGGGCAGGAGGGTTGGGAGCTGGAGCTGCTTCCCAGGAGCTTCGGAGCAGGTCTAAGGCTCGTGCCCTCTGCCACAGTCTGGGGGAGTTCACGGAAGGTGACGTTCTCTGTGTGCCTCATGCAGTGCTTTGGGGTGATCCTCCCATTTCTGGGCCTCACCATGAGTTGTTGCAGGACAGGGAGGGCTCTGGCCCTGCGGGGTCCAGTTAATGAGAGCCAGGAGAGGGTTTTGGCTGCTCTTGGTGTAGCCCGTTAACTCAGTTTTGCTGGGCTCTGGCAGCAAGAGCAGCCTGTCCTTGGCAAGTCGAGCACCTCTGGTTTTAACCAAAACACCCCTTTCATATTTCTTTCTTCCCAAGGGTTGCACTGAAACAACCACGTGAGCGTCACCAGTGGAGGGTTCACCTGGGACGTGGTGGTGATGCTTTGAGGGTTTTAGTGGCTTAACTCCTAACCAGCACTGAACATCTGGATCTTACACCCACCTCGAATCCAAACCCTCCCAGCAACCCTGGAAAAAGCTTAATTGTGTGAGACAGGGGGGTGACGTGGTTCGGGTGCTGTTCATACGGGCCATTGGAGGCTTAACTTCTCTCTGACTGGAGGTGTTGCTCCAGGCTTGGCATGGCCACAGGGGCAGTGCCAGCCCTGCTGCCTCCCGGGGTGCTCTGGGCTGCTCAGGGGTTGTGTGGGGAGATGTGGGGGCTGCTGGAGCCCTTGGGTGGGCGGGCGAGCCGCACAAAGGCTGCCCTGTCTGCTCTTTGGCTTCCCCCAGCCCTAAGCTCTTTTCGTGAATAAGCGGGATTGAAAAAGCTTAAATTCATACAAAGCAGGATCCAGGAGCCCCCGGATGACCCGGAGGGAGCAGCTCCCCCCTGCTCACCCCGTGCCCCGGGGCTGCCTCTGTGCAGGGGTCCCGGTTGATGCTGCCCTGGGATGAGGTGGTGTCTGTCAGGCTGTCTGTTGGGAGAGGCTTCCTTTTAAAAGCTGGGTATGGGAATGCCCAAGAAGAACAGCCTGGTGTGCCAGAGGAGCAGCAGTAGCTGCAGGAATAGATTTTTTTTGGTAGTCCATTTAAATATCCCCATGTTTATCCTTTTATCCCTTTTCTGTTTTAATCTCTCAGGTAAAATGAGTCTGAGTCACTTGCTGCCTCTTGTGTTTGGTAAGAAATCAAGTAGCCTGCTGGTAAACACTGTCGAGCAGTGGATTACTGAACATCCATGCAAGGATCAGCCAGTCTTTCCCATGTGTTTCCTGCGTGTGTTTTTGCTGTATATTGACAAGATGCAAGTGCATAAAACCACTGCTGTCAACCCAGGCTGGATCGGGTTGGATGGGGCTTGGAGCAACCTGGGCTAGTGGAAGGTGTCCCTGCTCAAGGCAGGGGGTTGGAATGAGGTGAGCTTTAAGGTCCCTTCCAAACCAAACCATTCCATAGTTTTGTGACCCCTCATGCTGTGCTGCTGCCTGTTGGGCAGGACGTCTTCGTGGCAGAGACTGGCCTTTCCCTCTTGGTAACACAGACAGGGGGGAAGTTTTTGGTGCTTTTGGAAGCTTGTGCACCCAGGCATTTCATGGTGAGTTTTGCACACTTGTTGGCTGAGGTATTTTGAGGTTATGGTGCTGACAGGGTCACTGGTGGTCCGGGCTCCGTCCCAGCCTCACCAAACCTCCCCAGCTCTGGGGCCGCGCGGCTGCTGCCAACAGGTGCCAAAAGCCTGGAGAGACCTAAGAATAGCCCCCGTGTCCTGAGAGCTTTAATGTGGTGCCAGCAGGATGCAGAGAAGGGCTTTCTTTAAAATAGAAACACAACTGTGTTTTCCTGCTGGCTGAAGGAGTCTCGGGGTGGCTGCTGTGGAGGGAAGAGGGGCTGCTGGAGGAGGAGTGCCCTGCTCAGCCCCCCGGGCGTGCAGGGTGGCAGGAGGCTCTGGGATTTTCATTGCATTGCTTCAGAGTCCAGGATTTCCCCTAATATGCTGACTGCAGTGGTGGGTAATGTGGAGTGTGTGACCTTAGATAGTGTTGGGTCTCAAGTCTTGAGTGTTGCTTGGCTCTTCACCCGGGTGGGTTTACGGCAAATGGGAGATCCCACCAGCTCTTCTGCAGCTCCTGCTGAGCACTGGGGATGTGCAGCAGCTGTGTGATGGAAGGAAGGGGAGGAGGGGAGCAGCCTGTGGGGCAGGGACAGCCTGGCCTGGGCAGGGAGGCTGCAGTGAGCAGCTATGCCTGGGGGTGCTTGGGGGAGATGGCAAAGGAGAGGGTGGTGGGAGGTGCCTGCCAGCAAACAGCTCTTAGTCATCCCATGGAGTTCACTCCTCACCTTTCCCTCTGCCCCTTCATTACCATCCCCTCTCATTCCAGGCATTGCTGCCCCTCTCCTTGTCCTGTGCATCCCCAGGGGTGGGCTTGTACTTTGGCTGCATCAGAGCTGACAGTGCTGGAGGTTTTTAGCTGCTGTGCCCTGCGAGAGGTGGGGGGAGCAGGAGCAGGAGGAGGAGGAGGAGGAGGGCTGTTGGTGGCCGAGGGGCCCCTGCCTCGCTGAGTGCCTGTGCAGACAAAAGCGTGCTGTGAAATCCTCGTGTCGCTCCTGGCCTGGCCCTCCCCTGCTCAAAACAGACCCACAGAGGCCACCCAGCGTGGGAGCTGCTTGTCTCACACAGGGAAGAGCCACAGTCCCTGCCCCGAGACTCTGACAGCCTCTGAACCACTCTGGGCGCTGTGCTTGGTGTGGGTTCACCGTGCAGGAGCACCTCTTTGGTGATCCCAAGGTGGGTGGTGGGTCCCAGCAGTGGGGGGATGCTCTGCTCTGCGTCCCTCCAGGGATCCCCTGGCAAAAGCAGAGCATCACAGCTGGATTGCACATCCCAGGCTCATCTCAGGGAGGTGTTTGCTGTGCCCCGGTGTTGACAAAGCCCATGACAAAGGTGAAACTGTGTTAAATAAACAGCTGAGAAAGAACAGAATGATGCAAAACGTGCTGTCGTCACTGAGCTCTGAGGGTGCGTAAATGGAACCCTCCTCAGGCTTGGCACTGGTGCAGGAAACACATCCCGAGGCCGTGCTGCTCCCAGCACCGAGGTTGAATGGTGCTTCGAGAGAGGTTGGCCTTGGTGCAGCCTTGTGCTTTGGTTTGGTTTTTTCCTTCTTTAAATATACATGTATTTATTTATGCTGCTCTGAGGTCTGTGTTGAAGGGCAGCAGGCAGGATCGCTGTGCTGGAGGGGTTGGCAGACACTCCTGTATCCCATGGGGGGCCCCTGCCCATGGGTTGAGCCCTGAGAAACTTCATTTTTGGGCAGAGCACGAGCCCAGGAGCTGCCGGGAAGCGGTGGGTGTTGTGGGGCTTCTGGCAGGGCTTCATGGCTCCAGCACTCGCAGACGTGGCTCTGGGCCATCCAAGCCTCTCCCTGAAATCCCTTCCAGCTTTAAATGTAAGGAATGGGTGGTCACATCCAAAAATCAAAGCAGTTCTGGCAAGTAGGCGTGGGGAATCCAAAGCTGTCCCTGGGGTCGGAGGTGACAGTGGGACCAGGCAGGGTTGTCCCCAGGACTGGCGTGAGGCTGGTGGAGCAAGGCACCCAAAAAGATGCTCCGTGGGCTGTGTGGTCCGTGTGTCTGACGTGGAGGGGAAGCCCCGGGCGCGGGATGCGGGGCTGGCAGAGGCAGCACCGCGCCACACCGCAGATAAGGGGGGTTTTCAAGCTGTGCCCGTGGGAGGAGAGCACAAAGGACATAGGTCAGTGCTGAGTTAATGGTTTACATCGAGTGTTTACTTCGGTATTAATCACACCTGCAAATATCAACCACTTCCTATCATAAAAGCACATTTGTGCCCTTTTCTGCTCGCTGCCGGCTCCGGTGGGAGATCTCGCCAGGGACAGGCCTCGGGGAGGGGTTTGGGGGAGGAGCTGACCCCGGCCCCAAGCTCTGCAAAGAGGGGAAAGCGAAGGGGCTGTGTGTGGAGCAGATCCGCTGGCTGCTCTCGCGGGAAGATATATCCGCCCTTCCCATGGCTCCCAATTTTCCTTTCACTTTGTATTGTGTGGCTAAAAGGCCCCGGCAGACGCAGCAGAGCTGTTCAGGGTGCAGGGGTTTGGTTTGCAGAGAGGGGTCTCTGGGCATCCCTCCCCACAAGTGGTGCCATTCAGAGCTGGGCTGTGGCTTCTGCTGGCCCAAGACAGTCTGTCCCTTCCCTGCTCAGACCCAGCATCGTGGTGGCTCCTGGTGGGAAGGGACACCTTGCATGCCTGTAGAAGGGGACGGGCTGGGTTGAGACATTTTGGCCATCATGATGCCCTTTGTTCCCATGGGGAGGTCCTGGCCAGGGTGGTAGCTCCATCACTCCATCCAGACCTGCTCCCCGGGACCTCTGGCATGACCTTTCCCATGTGCAGCCCTATGTGGGACCTTGCTAACCACGGCTCATGCCTGGGCTGATCCTGGCTCCTCATGCCAGCCCCGGTGCCTCCAGGAGAGGTGAGCATCAGGTGAGTCAGCAAAACCCAGCGCTGCTGCTGCTGATGGATGGAAGGAAGAGGATGATCCCAAAACAAAAACACGGGACTGAATAGGCCCCTTGTTTTGTTTTTCTCAGATATGTGAAGCTGAAACTCTTTATTTCTCTTCATTAAACACCAGCTCCAACCTGCTGCTGCCGCGTGACTCAGTGGGGATGCTTCGTGCTGCTGCCTTGTTGCCATTTACCTGCTTTGACTTATCCCTGTGAATTTTTCAGCCCTCTCCTGCCCACCTCCCTGTCTCCTCCCTACACCCTCCTCATCCACGATGTCCCCACCGTGCTGGTGCCCTTCCCTCAACATCCAGGGTGCTGCTCCTGGGTACCCACTTTGGCACTTGGTCTCCTTGAAATCGGCGTGCCCAGAATATCTTTTGCTGCCGGGAAATGGGCTCTGCAGAGCAGGGCTGGCCGGGGGGCAGCGCCCCGATTGCACGGGGGGCACGGGCCCCTGGCAGGTGGCTCTTATTTAAGCCCAGGCCTCTCTTCTGCTCCTCGCCTTTGTGTGCCTCGAGAGGCTTTTGTTGCAGCCTGAAAAGGCTGAATAGCTGCTGCATCTGTCGCGGGGAAGAGCGGGGCGAGGAAATGCTCAGCAGATGCCCTGGGCAGGGGGGGCTGCGGGGCGGGGGGTCCCGAGCATCCCCTGCCGGGCACAGACCCCCGTGGGAGCTGCGGGCAGGGGAACCGGCAGCACAGGGGCACGGAGGGTTGGGCAACTGTGGCAGGAGAGCGAGGCCCCTTGTGAAAGAGGCATCTCTTCCCTTCTTTCCGTCCTCCACCCCATTGCAAAATTGCCCTCAGGAGCAGGGACGAGGCGCCCGCTCTGACATCTGCCTCTGCTCGGACATCTGCCTCTGCTCCGACATCTGCCTCTGCTCCGACATCTGCCTCCCTGAGCTGCTCCTGGAGGGGAGTTCAGCTCACCCCTCGCTCACGCAGCCTCTTCATGCCTGGCTTGTTGCTCCTCTCAGGCCACGCACTGGGAGAGCTTTCCCCGAGCTCGCTGCGATGGCTCCAGGTCTTCCTGTGAGCGCCCCCGCAATTCAGGCTCGGACAATGTGGCTGAGCAGCTCGAATGTGTGTGTGTGTCAGTTCCCGTTTGCTCAGCCTGAATTGCCTCTCCTGTCTTGCTCCTTGTTTGTAGCTCTTTCTAGTCTAAATAATTCTCTCTTGCTTGGGATCCTTTTTTCAACCTTTTCGTCTTCCCTGAGGCCGGAGAACGTGGAGGAACCTTTTGTTCATGGCTGTGGAGGATGGAGCCGGCTGCACTCATGTCTTGCCCAACTGAGCAAAGCCTCAGCGTCCACCCGGGCCCTGATGGCACCTCTGGAAGTTGGGGAGCTGGTGCCTGGTGCTGTTCTGCCTTGTGAGCCATGAGGCTTGGATGAAGCCACTCCGTGAGGGAGCAGCAGCCACCCTTCCAAACAGTCACCCCGGCATGGCAGGTCGGGATGCTGCCAGCCCCATGCCCGGCTCCTCCTCCTTCTCTCCTCTCTGGCTTTCCCCAGGCAAAACAAACCTGAGGATGAAGCTTTTGCCTGGTCTGTTGGGGCTTAAAACCCTCTGTCTGTGGCTCTGTGTGTGTGGGCAGAGCAGAAATGATCCCCGGCTTGGGAAAGTCCCATCACCTCCGCCTGAGCGGGGCAGGTCGTGGTGGGTGTAAGCAGTGGGGATTGGGTTAATGTAAAGGTTTATATAAGAGCCAAGATGATGTGGGGGAGGTTTCCTGAGCTGCATGTTTAATTGTTCTTGCTTTGTGGTTGAACCATGAATTTCCCTCTGTTTGCTAACATAATTCCTCTTATGGGCTTTGGGACTCGTGATTTTCTTTCTCTTCTGTAGTTCATAAACAGTAAAAGCGGAACAAAGCTTTGCTGCTCCCATGTCCTTCTGCTGCCCTCTCCCTCTGAACTGTGTCTGGCAGAGACTGGGGCAGTTTTGAGGGGGTTACCTGTGGGCTCCCAAAATACTCTGGCTCAGTTCAATCCGGGGCTTTGCCTTTCTGGTGCTGCGAGGTGGGAACAGCATGTGCAAAGCTTCCAGGACTGGCTCTACAAATGTGTAAAGCAGCTGACGCCAGTTGGCAACGAGTTTGCAGGGGAAGATTAGAAGGGGAAAATCCTTTGAAGAGAAACCCTTTTGCTTTATTAGGAAAAAATGCTCCTTGCCCTGTGTTAGCCGGGTCAGGGGAATCCGAAGCCTGTGTGTGCGTGATCCAGGCAGGGGGAACCTCTGCTTTGCTTCCCTGCTGATAACTGGGGAGGATGACAGCTTGTCTCTCTTCACTGTAGGTTTATTCTTGCTGCAACTTAAGAAGAGTTTATTTTAACCCCTGTGGTGCAGAGAGGTCCCGAGGGGAGCTCCTGGGGGTGGTGTGGGGCCTGGGTAAGTCCTGTTGGAGGGGTGGTTACTGCACAGTTGAGGCACACAGTGTGTGCTGCTCTGCTGGGCACTGAGGAGTATCAGGTGGGATCAAAACACACATGGAAACAGAACCACCCTGCCTGCAAGAGCAGCTGGAGTGTCCAGGGTGAGCGTGGCGTGCTTGGAAAATGAACAGCCTTGGAAAATGAACAACTCAAGGTGCCAGTGTGGGCCTGATACTCACTTTCCCTGGAAATTGGCTGTGGGAGGTGAGTTTCTCCTGTGCGAGCTCCTGGACAGGGATATCCTGCCAGTGTGTGTGAGTGCAGCGTGTTCTCGGCTCTCCGAGGGGCAGAAGCGTCTGGGGCTGTGGTGGCACCCATGGCGAGGAGCAGCAGGACAGTGTCCTCAGGGACCTCCTGCCGTGCCAGTGCAGGAGAGAGCTTCCTTTTCCAACCTGCCGTGGCTCACGGAACACCATCCCAGGAGGAGGCGGCGAGACTGAATCAGTGGTGCCTGAGGACATGCACGGGCGAGGGAACGTGAGCGCGGGCGGCTCCAGCCCCCTTGTTTGCTCCAGTGCCTTCCTTCCTTCCTTTCTTCCTTCCTTCCTCGTGCCCACCCACCTCTGCTGGGCTTGCTGGGAGGTGATGGGGGGTGAAATTCAGCTCCATGTGCTGCCAAGGGAAGGGGACAGAGTCCCCAGCCCTCCCTTTGAGCTGAAGCTCATTTTCAGTGCCTGCAGGAAGAGGCTGGAGCCTGGCTTTGGGTTTGGGTTTGCTGTCAAGGTGCTGTCCCGCTGCAGACATCCCAATGAGCTGTTTGGTTTTCAGGAGCTGCTCCCAGGGTTTGTCTCTCAGAGGTGGTGAAAAGCCCAGAGCTGCTGCAGGAGCCCTTGAGGAGCCTTTGCTGCTCTTGGGGTCCTGAGCACGCAGGGGCTGGGCTGTGCCATCCTCTGAGGGGACCAGTTTTGGAGCTTGAGGGTTTTAATGAAGCTAATGAGTGTGTTCAGCTTTGCACAGAGCTCATTTCTCTCTCAGCGTGGAAGGGCTCCTGGGGGAGCTGCGCTGAGCCAAGGCACAGGATGGCAGCAAACGCCGTCTGCCGAAATCTCAGAGGTGTCAAGCTGCTTCGAGGGGAGCTGGAACGTGGCTGAAAGCTGAATTTCCTCCCTAATTGCCAGGAGGGTGGAGTGTCCCTTTGCCTGCTCTCCCTCCTTTCCTGCAGGGAGGTGCCCTAATGGGAAGCAGAAACAGGATGGGGCAGAGCTCTGGGTTGTCCCCTGTCCCATGCCATGTTGAAGGAACTCTCTGCTGATGGTGGTTGGAGATGTGCACTGGCTGCAAATGTAACACCTAAAGCACAGAACAGCGGTAATGGGAAAGGGAAAGGGATGCAACTCCTCTGTGTATGAACCTGCCTGGGTTTACTCTGAGGTGGTGGAGCCTCCTCTGCAGCGCTGCCCTTGTGCCCTGTCTGGGGACACTTGTGTAACTCAGGATCTGGTTACTGCCCAGCTCAGCTGCCGGAGCCTCAGCTCCAGCCAGAGCGAGCAGGTAGGGCAGCATTTTCCATCTGAAATAATGAAGAGTTTGTTCTCCACGGAGCCCTCTCTTGAAAGGGGAACAGGAGATAAGAGATGGAAAAACTGAACTGGGAGCAGCTGTGGGTTTTTGGGGATTTCCAGTATCTTGTCCCATCTGCTCTCCTTGCTGCTCCATGAAGGGTTAACCCTGGTTGTGCTCCAGATTACTGCTGTTGCAAAATCTGCTGGGGTAGGATGGGAGCAGCTGACCCTTGCTGGACCTCAGGGAAACACGAGGTGCTTTTCCCATCCCAGCCTCCTTGCTGCAAGCCAAAAAATATAAATCTTGCTGTGGCCATAGGCTGCCCTGGATACCAGAGCTAAATTAGGGACGTGGGCAGTGTTACCATGGCCCCCCAAACATGTTCAGTGTGGAGTTCCTGTGACCGGAGCAATGCTGGGATGTCTCACACCAGTGGTTTCACTGCTGGCTGTGGCCAAGGAATGGGAGGGAAAGTTGTCTGCTGTGGGAGCTTCTGGCTCCCACCTAAAGAGGAGAAACTGGTAGGGGCACACCTCTTACCCTGCCTGGACCAGGATGAAATGGTGCTGTCCCACGCCTGTATCATGCCTGGCACATTCCCAGCTGCCCAGGGCACACGGGGAGCTGGTATCTGTGCTGAGGGCACAAATGTTGTGGGGTGCAGCAGGTGATGCTGGGCCTGTGGGCTGGTTCTGCCATGGCTTGGGCATCTCCATGTCCTCCCTGCATTGCTAATGGCCTTCCCCACGCAGCCTCAGTGCATCTGGCCTTCAGCTCCCCGTCACCACCGGGAACATTTCCTAAATTAACCAAATCATTCCCTTAATGAGGCTTAATCTGCTCCCCTTGAAGCCTCTCCATCACCTCTCCATCCCTGGCTGGCAGGGGGGTGGAGGGAGCAGCTGGATCTCAGTCCTGTGTTCTGAGAGCACCGGGGCAGCTGTTGGCTCCTGGAGGGTGCCTCAGTACAACAACAAATGTCAGGGCTGTGCTGGTACAGGTAATGGAGCCTGCTGCCTGCTACTTCATTAAAAACACAATTAATCTCCTTTAAAAGTGCTCAGAGTGACCTCTAAAAATGGGATGTATTTTGCTGTACCTCTCCTGTTTGTCTTGTGCAGAATGATGTTAACTGGCTGCTTCCTGCTGTTCCATTTTCCCAGCCCATAATTACAAATTGGTTTTTTTTTCTCTTCAGCTTCCTGGCTCCCCACACCAGGATCTTCGGAGCAGGGCTGCAAATAGCCAAGCTTTTCTCCAGGCCCCTCGTGTGGCTCCTTGAGGGCCTGGTGCTGTGTTTGCTTATGGTTTTGGCTTCCGCAGGATCCAGATTTTTTGGGTAATTAAGCAATAGAGGAGCAAGGAGGGGCTGCCCAACCTCCTGCCCTGTCTTCCTTTCACCTCGAGGCTGTTGGTGCAAATGATGTCAAGCAGTTGTGCAAGGGTTGGCTTGGCCACTTTGGTCCTCGCTGAGCTTCCAGATGGTTTGGTGCCAGAAGCCACCCTACACCCCGTGCACCATCACAGGTTTCCACTGGCATGGGTTTCCTCCACCTCAAGAAACAGGAGAGCCGAGGAGGTGGGAGAGGTGTGACGGATGGATCCGTGGATGGGTGGGGTTATGGGTGGGTGGCTGAAGGGCACATCCTGTTTTGCCTTTCCCTGTGGCAAGGGACAGTCCCTGCTCCAGGCGGGAATGCAAATCGCCGTTACTGTGCCAGGGCTCGTGCGAGCACCATCAGGGTGCGTTTCACCTATAAACAGGCAGTGTGTGGTTTTTGGGGCTGCACTGAGCATTAACCTTGTTCCTGTGAAATCCCCCCCCGTGCTGGGCTCTGCTCTGGGTCCTGCCAGGCCACTGAAGCATCCCAGGGCTGATGCTCCCATGCTCCTGGAGCTTGCCTGGGAGAGGCCAGAGGGGTCAGAAGTACTTTTCTGTCTAAGCCTTGGTAAAATGACCAAACCTGCTGTTTCCTGCTGATGCACACAAAGGGTGGGGATGTGTTTCCACATCCCCCTGCTTCCAGGTGCAGACCTGCTCCAGAGGGTGTTTCACTGAGCCCGGCCCCGAGAGCTGCCGGAGACAGGAAGGAAAATGAACTACGCTCAAGATAGACACGTTTGTTGCTCTATATTTAGGAGCATAATAATTAAGGCTGGTTGTTTATCCTGACAAACAGGGTAATTAATAGTCTGTGGCAGACGAGCAAATCCTTCCTGCACCTGGGAACTGTGCGTTGTCTTTGGGAAGGGCAGAGGCCTCATTAAAGAGCTGCTGCTGCTCGGGAGAAAAGCAGCTATTTAGGGAACATCTGGCTGTTTGCTTTGTCCCCTCCCCAGGCAGGTGTGGCCAGGTCCTGGTGGCCTCTGAAGCTGTGGTGAGGTCAGCCCATGTGTAAGGGCAGGAGCAGAAGGCTCATGGATGGGAGGTGACAGGGGCTGTGCCAAGCAGGGAATGAGGGTGGTTGGTGGCACCCAGGGGTGCAGCGGTGTGGCTATCAGGTTGCAGAATTTGGCTCGTGAATGCAGTAGGTCTTGTTGGTTGGGCACTGGGGAAGGCAGGGAGGTGACAGGTGAGCACGATAAACTTTTGCCAGCCTTGGAAGGAAGGGCAAGAAGGTTCTGAGGGCAAACGGCTTCTCACTCTTCCCACTAGGTGGGGATGGAGGCATTACCATGGAGTGTCTCGCTGCGCCTCTAAGGGAGCACTCATGCTCAGCCTCCACCCCTGAGCCTTCTCAGGTGGGCACTGTGGAAGAGGGCATGGCCTGGCTCTCCTGAGGGCTCAGGGCTGATGGGGTGTCGCTTCTCTCACAGATGCTGCAGGACTGCCCCAAGGCCCGCAGGGAAGTGGAGCTGCACTGGAGAGCGTCGCAGTGCGCGCACATCGTCCGCATCATGGACGTCTACGAGAACCTCTACCAGGGGAGGAAGTGTCTGCTCATCGTCATGGAGTGGTGAGTCCCCAGCCCGGGGGCACCCCCAGCCCTGCAGGGTGGTGGGGGTGATGCCAGAGGCGGGGTGAGCATCTTCCAGCACGGCTGCCGGGGACGCCGGGGTGGGTGCCGTGCCAGGGGATGCAGCCTGTGGGCCATAAGGATGTGACCTGGAAGCGGTGCTGCAGTGCTGGTGTTGGAGGGATGGCGGGAGCTGTGCTGGCTCTGAGTCATTCTGAAAACTCACTCGGCTCTCGGGAGGCTGAGGGCCTGTGGTTCTCACAGGTAAATCATAACCAAACTCGCTTTGGCCATTAAAGGTCGGGGTAGTCAGCGGGTTCCTGGCACCCCGGCAGCCTGTGGTGGGTTCGTGGAGCGGCAGCCAAGCCGAGCTGACACATCTATTAGTGCTGTGGCGGCTCCTGCAGCAGCAGTCGGGTGGCTCTGGGTCGGGTAGATGTTTGATAGAACCTGGGGAGGAGGAATGAAGGGGAAAGTATTGAAACCACATCCCAACCGCAGCTGTGATTTGATGCAGCTTCCTTGCCAAAACCTCTCCTCTGGCAAGCTGGTAGCTTGCCTGGGGGGGCAGTGGGCGTGAGGAGCACTGCGAGCAGCGCCGGGCCAGGCGGCACAGGCAGCAGCTCCTGTGGGGGGAGAGGCTTCTGAGAACCACACTGGGCCACTGGGCAGCCAGGGATGGGAAAGGTGTGTGGGGTGTGGAAAGAAGGAGTAGCTGAGTGGTGGGAAATGAGTCCCCAGGGCTGTCTCTGTGAGAGCTCTGTGCTGTCCGAGGGATGCTCTTGGGTGTAACGCCCATCACAAGGCAGTGTTTGATTCCAGCACAAGCATGGTGTGTATCCATGCTCATGTGCTCTGTGCAGTGGAGGGCCCCGAGGGCTGCACGCTATTGGTATTGCAGATGTCTAGTGAATGTCAGGGGTGCTGGCAGGAGATGCTATCGGCGCTGGGAAGGCAAGAAACTGTTTCTGCTTGGCTTAGATAAGGCAGGGACAGGAAGCGCCATTATCCCTGCTCATGGAGAATTCTCCTGTATCTCATTCCTGATCTCTCCTGGAGCTGAGTTTTTCCTGAGGGTACTCAGGGAGGGAACCGTGCCAAGGATCCCATGGTGCTTCTCCAGCACCTCACACGAGACCTGGCTCTGCAGTGGGGTCCATCCTCTGCCTCCCCCACACCATCGCTGAGCCCATGTTGGTGCTGCTGATGCCTCCCCCTTGCCCTGAGCTTGGCTTAGCACTTTTGCCTGGGGTTTGTGTGCTGGCAAGGGGACTTGTCTCGTGAGCTAAAGGAGGGCAACCACCTTTGCTGTCTTACTGTAAGTGTGTTTCTGTGGGCTGGTGGGGTGGCCACGTCCACCTGCATCCGGCGTGTCCACCACCAGCATGATGCCTCTGCCCTGCTCATTTCTGGAAGGAGGAGGCTCTGAAACACCCCACACCCAAAAGCACCCACCCAAGGGCTTGGGTGGAGAAGGGCGTTGTTTCTTGCTTGTGCAGCTCCTGACTGAGCATCAGAGGCTTTGGCACAGCTTGTGGCCGGTGTGAGACGGACACACAACATCTAACTCCACCTCTTCTCTTCCAGCTTGGATGGTGGGGAGCTCTTCAGCCGGATTCAAGACAGAGGAGACCAGGCCTTCACTGAACGGGGTATGGAGCCCACAGAGCGCTGGGGTTTTGTCTTTGGAGCACATTTTGGTGTTTATAGAAGTGTCTCTGGTTTAGCCTGTTCCCTCAACGACTCCTTTGGATCCCAGACACTCCTGGGAGTGTCTGGGAGCTGCAGGCTCCTGACCCAGGGATGGGTGCTGGGTGGGTCTCCATGAAAAGGGGCTTTTGAGATAGAGGAAACCCCTTTGGCCTCAGGCGGGGTCTTTGGTTTGTCAAGTTTTCAAGGGAGGAAGTGCTCATTTTAGCTCGCTTATGAAGGCTTAATGATGGTTTCTCTGCTGCTTCAGAGGCTTCAGAGATCATGAAGAGCATTGGGGAAGCCATTCAGTACCTGCACTCGATCAACATCGCGCACCGGGACGTGAAGGTACAGTGCACGTTCACCCGGCGGTGCTGAGCCCCTCTTGGCCTGTGCCAGTGCCAGGCTGCTCCAGCTCTGCTGCTCACCTCTTCTTCCCTGTGTGTTCCCAGCCGGAAAACCTCTTGTACACCTCCAAAAGGCCCAATGCTGTGCTAAAACTCACAGACTTTGGCTTTGCTAAAGAAACCACCACGCACAACTCCTTGGCCACCCCGTGCTACACGCCGTACTACGTGGGTAAGTGCCTGAGGGCCCTGAGCTTGCAGGTTTGCAGGGCTGGAGGGCAGAGTTGGGAGGGTTTGGATGTGCAGCCCATCACCTCTGCATCCAGCCTGGTGCTGGAGGCAACAATTCCCACTGCTCCAAGCAGCTCTGCCGAGAGTGCCCGGAGCTGTAGGTGACTCTTTGGTGCATCCATGGGATGGTCACATCTCTTTTACCTGGTGCTGCCTCTTGGACTCAGGAATTTTTTTCCCTTTCAGCCCCGGAGGTGCTGGGCCCAGAGAAGTATGACAAGTCCTGTGACATGTGGTCCCTTGGTGTCATCATGTACATTCTGTAAGTTTGATGGTCCCTCTGCATCCTGCCAGGGTCAGAAGGGGGGATGCAGCTTTGAGTTTGTCTGGAGGGGCAGAACCTTTCCCAGCTGCACTGCTCCTACTCCTGGCACTGCCCTGTGCCCTTCAGGTGCTGCTGGGGAGGTTTTTGGGGTGGCACATTGACTCTGTTCCCTCTCCTGGCACAGGCTGTGTGGGTACCCCCCCTTCTACTCCAACCATGGCCTGGCCATCTCTCCCGGCATGAAGAAGCGAATCCGAATGGGCCAGTACGAGTTTCCCAATCCTGAATGGTCTGAAGTGTCAGAGGAAGGTAAATGTGGTCCCCACACCATCTTGTCCCCAGGCTGAGGTCTCACTTTGGGGTCAGCCCTGTGTCCAGCAGTGCTGTGAGGACTGGGGGGAGCCTGGGCATGTTTTTGGGCACCTCTGAGATGCAGCAGCTTTGCCTCTTCGCTTGGGAGGCTTTTGCTGAAAGGTTTGCCCAGGGTGAGCCCTGTGACACGCAGGAGGAGCGTGTTTTGGGGCTGCTGGCCCAGGTGGGAGCACAGGGAGAGCCCCCTGGGACCTCTAATGCCTGTCCCTGCTCAAACCCTTCCAGTTAAGCAGCTGATCCGCAACCTGCTGAAGACGGACCCGACCCAGCGTATGACGATAACGGAGTTCATGAACCACCCTTGGATCATGGTGAGCGCTGGGTGGGGGAGCAGCAGGGTGGGATGGGGATGGGGATGGGGATGGGGATGGGGCACGGGTGGGGTGGCACAGGGTGCCTGCAGCTCCCAGCTCACACTCCTCCTCTCTTGGCAGCAATCCATGCAGGTGCCCCAGACCCCGCTGCACACCAGCCGTGTGCTGAAAGAGGAGAAGGATCTGTGGGAGGATGTGAAGGTAAAAACTCTCCCTTTGCTGTCTGCAATGCTCTGCACCCTGGTGTCCTCTGGGGATTGTCCTCTCCTGTCTTCTCATTGCAAATGGGGCTCATTCACCATCCCTGGGAGAGATCAAAACTGTGTATTTGTGGCACTTGGGGACATGGGTTAGTGGTGGACCTGGAAGTGTTGGGTTA
>JAWWEU010000076.1:2329980-2401610 GCA_035583155.1 Acropternis orthonyx | reverse complement strand
AGTGGGATACTGAGGCCCTGCTGCAGTTTATTCCTGTGGTGACCAAGTGCTCTGGGGGTCCCGGGGGTCTGTGCTGAGGGGGTTGCTCGACACTGCCTTACCCTCACTGCCCTGGGGCTGCACCCGGAGAGGCAGGTGGGTGACTCCTGGAGCTCTGCACGGGAATTCTGGACCCTTCCTGGTGGAGCAGGGTGGAAATGGCTGGGTACAGGGCCTGACAAACTGTGCTTGCTTGTTGTTAAGGGCTTCATTTCTATGGGATGTATTAACTTACACTTTTCTCCTACTTGCCTTGCCTCTTTCCATGTGGTTGGAGAGCAGAGGATTTTGTGACAGGAACCTGCAGAGCTCAGAAAAGGGTCAGGCTGCACAGCCTAAGAGGAGAGATGAAAGACTGATATCAAGGGGAGCTGAGGAATCCTTCCTCCTGAATAATTTGCCCTCAGACTTCAAAGCCTGCAGAAAAAGGATGGCTCGGCTTTTGCAGGGCACAAAGTGACAGATGAACAGTTGTTTGGCTTCCTAGAGGAGCAAAGCCTGTTCCTGGATAACCTGTAGCTCTGATGGATCCCCACCTTGCAGCTCTGGGCTCTGTCCCCAGAGAGGGGCACAGGTAAGACTGATGCTGGCAGCACCTGCCTGCATTTATTGAGCGAGTGGTGTTGGTACTTGAAAGCAGGAGCATCCACCTTCAGCCTGGTGTGTGATCCCCGTGGGAGCCCTGTTTGCCACTGATGCTGAAGCCAAAAAGGCTCCTGGCAGTGCTGAGAGGGAGGCAGGGCAGTCCCCAGCCCCTCCATGAGTCCCAGACCCCAGGGGTGCCCATGAACTCCTCTCACTATGAGGCAGCTGGAGCTACTGCTCCTCCAGCTTTTGTATACAGCCAGAGCACGGATGAATGGGTGTCAGGCTTAGATTTCCTTTGCTGAGATACTGAAAGTGGAGCCCCACGGGGAGGGGTGAGATGTGCTGGTTCCTCAGGCTCAAAGGCTTGCTCAGGGCTGGCGTCCTGCCCTTTGGCTGCACCCCAGTGGGCCCAAGGAATGCTGGCTCTGGGAGATGGAGATAAGCCCTTCTCAAAAAACCAGGCCCCCGAGCACTGAAGGTGCTGCTGTGGCACCGTGTCCCCGGCTTTACTAATCCCGTGCCCTCCTGCACTCGGTATTAGTCAGGCTCTTGCCACCCGAGATGAGAAAGTGGCAGCCTGCAGAGCCGGGGCTGTGTCGCTTCCCCTGCTCCCCTGGGTGATGTAAGTGCCCAGCTGGGGCTCACAGCCCTGTTTTTGCTGCTCCACCTGGCCTCTTTCATGACAAAAGCCCCAGTTTTGGTCACGTGCTGCCAAAATCTAGGACACAGAGCAGGAGCTGCGCGGGGCTGAGTGGTGCAGCCAGTTAAGCTAAAATAACACGAGATAACTGTAACCACAACAATATGCGGAAAGTTCTGAAAGCTTTTGCTGTTCAAAGGAAAAAAAAAAAAAGTTAAAACAGAGTTTGACTGTTTTGATTTTCTTCCTTTTGTGCTTCAGTTTCCTCTTGTCACCCAAAGACGTGTCCCTGGTCCTCGTGGCACCCACAAAGGCTGAAAGGTCCTGGACAAAGTGCTCATCTGCTTTCTGCCAACAGACAGAATCTTTTCCTCTTCCAAGAAAGTGGCCAGTGAGGTTTCATTCCTCAGTCCCGGCCCACGAGACGAGATGTATGTCTGTCCTTCTATGTTCAGGAGACACTTCCAGCATGGTGTTCAGCTGGGGATCAGCTCATCTGCCCTCCCCATGTTGGCCAACAGGAGATGACGAAGAACGTTCATTACTTTCCTGCCAGCAAGTACATGCTGTCCAGCACTTGAGTGCTTATGGCTTTGAGAAAAATTTCCAAAGAGAAAAAGAAAAAGCAGAAGCAGCAGCTCCCCCAGTCAGTGTTTGCTCTCATGTGTTGCTGCTCTGGGTATGTTCCTTATTTTAAGTGAAACTCTCTGGTGTCCTGGGAGCAGCTGATGCTCAGGGACTCCTGGACCCCCCAGGAGTTTTTTCTCTGTGTGTTTGTGCATAAATTACAGCAATGGAACTAAAGCACTAGTGAAAACACTTCTTTTTTTCCTGTGCAAACTCAGTGTCGAAATTTTGATTTCTCTGGCTGGATGTTGTATCTTCTTGCAAGCTGGAATTGTCTCTGATGGGGAAAAAGGTGGAAGGAATGAGTGACTGCACTGGCAGTGCAGCTCTCAGGCACATGGTGGGACTTTGGGGTGTCCTGTGCAGGGCCAGGAGTTGGACTGATGATCCTTGTGGATCCCTTCCAACTCAGGATATTCTATGGTTCTGTGACCCCCCTGTCCTGGGTGGCAGTGTGGTGACACAGCCCTGGATTTTGCTGGCCACAATGGGTTGTCCCCATCCCAGTTTCTGTGCTGTGGAGCCCACTCAGGGCTCTCTGCTCCCAGCCAGGCTCTCGGCAACATTTGGCTTCAGCCACGGGGGGAGTGAGCACCAACCAGACTCCTACAGGGTAGAATGAAAGTCAGGCAGGGGTTGTTGGTGTCACTGCAGGCAGTGGCACTCAGTGGGTGTGCTGGGAGGCAGAAATGGGATTTTTATGTAGTGTTGGCTGCATTATGATGGCTGGATTGGCCACGCTGTTCACAACAGGTTTGTCTCTGGCCTAATGGTGATTCTCTGCTCTTCAAGAGCGGGGAACTGCAGGTCTGATAATCCTGCTTCTCTGTATCTAGACAGACTATATGACTCTTTCCCTCTATTTAAAAGTCTTTTTCTCCCCTCCATTTATTTCTTTTTAACACAAAAAGTGGGTTAACCACGTGCAGCCCTCAGCAGACAGAAGGCTCTGTGGCACCAGCAGAGACCCAGAATTTGGGCTGGTGGGAAGCTCATCTTGGTGTCAGCACAGGAGCAGCCAAGGTCAGGTGAGTGACTCAGGCTCCCAGGCATCGGGGCTGCTGATCAGGCAGCGGGCTGTGCTCTCAGGGGGGAGATACCCAGCAAGGAAACCATTTGCTTCTGAGGGATAACAAAACCAGAAAACCACCAGCTTTGATCTGTGCGATGGTTTGGTGCTGTTACTGTAACACCCAGACTGACACTGAGATTGGCAGGAACTACCTCAGCACTAAGTGATGGGGGATAAGGGACACGCTGCAGCAGCTTCTGGGGCTGCAGGAGAAGCAGGAGGCTCAACACAAGAGGGGTGTGCAGGGGAACACAGCCCTATGTTGGTTTGCAGAGAGGATGCTGTCCCTGATTCTGGGGAGCGGGCTTGGAATTCAGGTGATCTTTAAAATCCCTTCCAAACTATCCAGTGAATTCTGTGATTCTGTGCCTGGGGTCTCATCCTGCAGCTCATCCAGCCCGGGGGGGATCCAGCACAGCAGAGGCAGGGCTGAACCCCATCCCAGTGCTCCGGCTCTGGGCTTGTCTTATCTCACCTACTGCTGCTTCAATCAGCTGTGCCCAGAGCTCACTCTGTGAGGGCATCACGCTGCTGCATTAAAAGTCTGGATTTTGCTGTTTCCCCCCCCCCTCAAATACTGATATTTTTGGCATGTGTAAGGTGGTTGGGTGAGGGTGCAGCCTGGAGAGGCACTGGGTGATGGGATTCTGGCTGGAGATAGGTGCCAGGAGTCACCTGGATGACTTGGGACAATGCCCAGAGTCTCCCAGGTCTGCAGGATGCCCGCTGGGGTTTTTCCCTGTTTATTTAAGCAGTGCATCCTGGCAGGGATGGGCTGTTGTGGACAGGGCTGGTCCGGCAATGGGAAAATGCCGCTTGGGGCCATGGTCAGAAATGAATCATGGTGACTTCTCCTCCACTGGAAATGACAGTTCTCCATGGGAAATGTTGCCTTAGGTTTCCCAGATGGTTTCTGCTGGGATTTCCAGAGCACCCTTCCTAAGTCGTCTTGGACATGATACACCTGTTTAGTCAGAGACATGTTTGTTTGCTTTTGCCCACCAGATCTGTGTCATGACACAAAAATCCCTTTGGTTTGGTGACAAATAGCACAGACATCTTTGCATGTGGCTTGCATGGAATCCAGCAGGGAATGCCCCCTGGCTCTGACCTGTGCCCAGGGCTGGGAGCCCTGCAGCTCCTCTCTGCACTCCTGCCAGCTTCCCAGCCCTGTTCCAGAGAGACTCAACTGCATTTCCCCACCGTGCCACCTCCTCTCCCACACTGACCCCTCACGAGCAGGCAATCCCATCTGGAATGCTGACTTGCTCTGCCCGTTTTTATTTTTGAATCAAACAACTCCTGTAGCATCAGGTAGCTGGAACCCTTTGTTCTCTGTGCAGCACGAGGATTCCATCTGCTTCCTTCCTGTGGTTATTTAACCAGAGTGACTGAGCTTTACTGAGAAACTCTCCACAGCTGAGCTGATGTTGCTCTTTTCCACGTGCAGGGCAGAGCCCAGACACCAGTTTCAGTCTCAAAGGTCCTCCAGTTCCTGCTTTGAGCTGGTGACAGGGTCTCTGAGAGCTTCTTCCTGCCTCCACATGCAAGCAAAGTTATATAAAAGGGATGAAAACAAGTGCAGAGGGGCTGGGGGAGCGGGAGGAGCAGCTCTGCCTGGAGTGGAGCTTCAAGCAGTGCTTGCAAGTGCAGGTTTGGCTGAGAACACAAATAACCTCTTGGGGCAAAGTCAGCAATTCCGCTGACCCACATCGGACTGGAGCCTGGGCAGAGACAGAAATTGTGTCAAGTGAAAAATTCTCGTTTCTAATCCAGCGAGGAAGCAAATTTACTGTCATAAACAGTCTGGAGTCTGTTGGACCTGCAAGTAAAGGGCTGAGAGCAGTGAAAATGAAAGAGGCTTGAAAGTGAAACAGGAATGTGACCCGGCAGGTACCTGCCAGCAGCCACCGGGGCTGGGCTCTCAGGGTGAGCCGGGAGATGCTGCTACTGGTTGAATTCTGGGTTTATTAACAACAGAGCTGGAAATTCCCAATGTGCATGCCCACTTGGTTTTGTCCAGGATGCACGTAGGGATCCACCTGCACAGATACATAACCCCCAGCCTGGGAAAATAAGCAGTTCTGTTGTTGATTAGCCTAGTTTTTATCTGGCACTTGCTATCTGATCTAGGATCAAGTCTCATCCTGACTGAGAACAAAAACATCCCTGCAGACAAACAGAGGCAGCAGTGCTCTCACCTCTAAACCGGAGGAAGGGATGTGAAAGCCCTCGTGATTATCAATGACTTTTGGGTATGTGACCAGTTATTTAACTGTAAATGCTGCTCCAAAAAGGGCAGTGCCTGAAACAGTTGCTAATTAGAGGCTGAAGAGGCTGGACTGACCCATAGAGTACCTCGGGGCTGGTGTTTCTCTGCTGCAGGAAATCACTGACAAGGATTTTGCCAGAAATCTGCTCTTAAACGTGAGGACCTCGGGTCTTCTCACTTCCCTGGTCATGAACACACTCAATTCCTCCTCGGTGGTCCTTCCCACCTGGATCTGTGCCCGCTGGGCTCTTTCCCAGCACAGTGACACTGGGCACAGAATCTGTGCCCTGCTGCTGATTTACAGCCCTGTTAACAGCTTGCAAGAACAACAACAGAGGCTTGATTCGTTAGGAGGTCTTTATTAGCAAAAATAAAAGATTTCTTTTCATACAGATAAATAGGCAAGAGGTTACACAGTGACAGAAGCCCACCACCAGTGTGACCCCCCAGGAGTGGAGCTCCTGGAGTGGCTCTCACCACAGCTCCACGGCTGTCCCCTTGCTTCTCCTACAGCCTTGAAGTCAAGGTGTTTGGTGGAAAAACAAGTACAGAGCTGGCTCAAAGGGAGCCTGATGTGTCCTGGTAAGAAGCTTAACTGAAGTTTTACAGTGTTTGGCTGCCCTTGAGCCGGTGCCCGGCCCATCCACAGAACAGCATTCCTGCCCTAACTCTGGAATAACCCGTTCCCAGGCGGGCAGGCTGCCAGCAGGAATGCCCTTCTGTCACCATCAATGTACACATAGAATAAATCCACTATAAATAGCCTCTCCTCGGCGGGAACTCACAGCGCAAACAGTAAGCTGGCAGTGTTTCATCATATTGGGGCTCTTTTACTTCTAAATATTAGAAGTAAATGCCTCTGGGTCGTGGCATTTCCCTCTGGCTCAGTGTCCTGTGGCACGGGTGGGGTCCCACAGGAGACTGGGGGGAGGAGGAAGGGGAGCCCTAAAATCAGCCACTTTTGGGGGGCACCGAAGCTGCTCCCATTGCAGCTCCCCCCTGCAGCACGTGGGGATGAGCAATCAAATCCCAATATTGCCAGTGCTGGAAGCAGCTTCCTGGATTTGAATGCAAATTACACAAGCCACCTTAAAATGGTGGTTAATTAAATATCCTCTAACTTCTAAAAGAAAACAGACAACAATAAAACAGCGAGTAAAACCCAATCAAAGACTGGAAAATAGTAAGATTAACTTCTGAAAGTGCAGAGTGGCTGAACCAGCAGCCCTGGAAGGCAGATATTTAGCAATATTTAAGTCAAGTTCTATTAGAACCAAACATTTCGTTCCTACTACTATTTTTTTTCCTTTAATCTGGACTAATATATAGGCTGAAGTCTAGAGGTAGATAATCGAGCTGTTGCTGTGTTTAGGGGAGTGCAGGTCCTCCTCTTCATAAACACAAAAACATCTGATTGCATAAACAAACAGAGAGATAGAATATAAGGAGAATGTAATTTGCTTAAAATCAACCTTTGTTGATCTCAGAGCTGAAATTCCTCCTGAGCAGGAGTGGAATTTCACTCGGGATAAGCTCTGCTCATTGTCTGCTCTGCAGAAAAAGGCTGCTTTGGGTGTTTTGAAGCCATGAATAAAATAACACTATGAGAAACAATATTAAAATATTGAACAATAAATAGTATTTTACAAGCTCATACTTTTCTCCAAAACATACTGTAAACATAAACACTGAGGTATAAAAAGTAATAAATATTAAATTTTTTAAAAATAACTTTTAAATTCAATAGTGAACTGGAAGTTATTGACCTGCAGCTCTTGACTTGAGCCCTGAAACAACCTGAGCTCTTGCAGCCTGAAGTTGACTTCTGGGCCAAAAGCAGGATTTGCTGTGAAAAAGGGGCGCTCTCATTTCCTTCTCTTCAGCATCAAGTATTTTTCGATGTAGTTGATGAAAATGTCAAACTCTCCCATGGCCTTGTAGATTCCGTTCTGTTTCATCTGCAGGTGAAAGCCACGGGTGTTTAGTCTGACTGTGAGGATGGATGTGATGTACAGTCCACATCTCCCGCTTCTCTGCCCAATTCCCTGGGGGAACCCACCAGCTGCTCCTTCCAGCATCACTCTCTGGATTGCTCTGCCTGAGGTATTTATGTAATTAAAGACTCTTTTGGGGATCTGTTCTCCATCCCAAGCTGAAGCCAGCAGTAGGATCTATGTCTTGCTGGAACAGCGAGTCCCTCCCGCTCAGCACAGCCACTAAAAGCAGGACCTTACCTTGTCGAAGGTCTCCTTAACGTGCTTCATGCTTTTGCTCCTCTCCTCGCACGTGAAGAATCTGTGCTGCAAAGGGACCAGAGCAGCGGCTTCAGCCCCGGGGGTTTCCTCCCCGGGCTCTCCCCGTCCTCACTGGAGCTCCCCACCTTCGCCGTCCCCTTCCCCTTCCCCTTCCCCTTCCCCTTCCCCTTCCCCCGGCGTGGCCCCGGGACAGCAATTACACAGTGCCCTGATGAAAGGAGCCCGGTGTGACTGCCCAGCCTGTGTCCCAGCCCTGTGCCCCTTGCTGCCAGTCCCAGGTGAGGTGTTCTCTGCCCAGGGCAGGATTTACCCCGCCTGACTCAGGTCATGGACTCTTGGCTGTGCCAGGTGGGATTTTGGGAGGCATCATCACAGAGCCAGGTGGCTCCAGCACAGCAGGTAAAGGACAGACCTCCCCATCCACCCTCCCCTTATCTCTTTTACCAGACTGTTGTGCAGGGCTGGCTGCAAGTGGTGCTGCTGAGCAGAGCCTCTGCATCGTCATTAATTAACTAATGCAAGCCTGGTGAGCAGAAACCCCATCCTTGTGTGCTCTGCCAGCCCCTGCCTGCCTGGATCCCGCTCCTCCACATCACCCCACCACCCGTGCAGCTGCCCCTGGGGTCACCCAGCACCTGCTGCCCACCCTGCTGCTGCTCTGGGACCACCCCCGTGACTCTGAGCCCCACTCACACAGCGCCTCATCATCATCCTCAGGCTCAGCAGCAGGTTGCCCAGGTCGCCCATGCTCTGCTGGTGGTGCGTGCTGGTCCTCATGGCTCTGGGCAGCACCTCCTCCATGTAGAAGCCCATCATCTCCGACACAGACTGGCAGCCCAGGCTCCCCTGGGGGGCGAGAGGAGGGAACCAGGTTGGGCATGGGGCGTTTTTGGAAATCCAAGTGGTGCTGGTGGTCAGGGCGCTCTCTGCGCGTGGGGAGCCGCGTCAGCCCCGCCGCAGGCACACGTGTCACTGCTGGGCTGCAGGGCTGTCCTGCTGTGACATTAGGAAGTGCCCCAGTTCCCAGACTGCTTCCCCTCTTATGAAACACCAGCAGAAGGATGAAGAAGGATAAGGGGCTGAGATGAGAGTTGTGATTCCTACCTTGAATTCATCCAGCAGGTCGGAGCTGAGCAGCTGGATGCTGAGGTCATCATCTTTCGATTGCTGTGGGATGCAAAGGAAACGTGAGTTTTTTAGGCAGGTAATCAACACTCTTTTCACTTTGCCTTATCAAATGATCCTTTTCTTGTTTGCGTTTATGTTCTCACTGCAGCAAAGAGCACCCTGCACAGAGGTGTGCAAAGCAGAGTGACACCAGATACAGGAGTCACCGGTTCTCTGGTCCATGATCCTGCACCACAACGACTGTTAGGAGGTCAGGACAGCAAGAAAATGAAATCACAATCTGTAGTGATATTGATTTTGTCGATGTGAAACTCCTCTCACTGCTGCCAGCACCACACACTCACTGCTGCTGCACAGGGTGTTATCTGAGAGTGCTGCTGGAGACTGCAACGCTCCTCAGAGAGGTGTCAAAGCTACGGCAGCCCCTGAAAGCCACCCCGTCCTGTCTGACAGGTCAGGAGGGTTCAATCCCCTGGATTTTGTTACCTCTGTAAGACTCCAGTTGATGGGGAAAAGGGTGCTTTGTTCTCATGGTGCCCCTGTTGCACCAACAGCTCTGAAAGACCAAATAGCTGCAGTGGGCTGGGCTTGCACCACCCAAGGAATGACCCCATGGCACCAAGGGACTTAAAAGCTGTCCTGAGAGGTGAAAAATACTCCTTCCAAACATTATCTGGGAGATTTACAGCAAGATTTACATCTAAAGTCTTAGCTGCATTCGTTTGATCATAACTACAAGCCATGACATTAGTTTGAGATTTAATCTGGAGAGTTATCTTGTTTTATGGCTAAAACACACTGACATGAACTAAAACAGTAATAAAAACGTGACCAGCCATTTCTATCAGTACTGATGCCACAGCAGATGCTCTGAGTGCACCTTGTGCCGTTTCCCCAGCAGCCCTGAGGCTCCTGTTAGTTGTGAGGCAGAGCAGTGACCTTGCACAGACACCAAAGCAGGTGTTCAGTTACTGCAGAGTTTCTCCAGTCATAAAATACCCTGTGCACGCTTTTGTGGTTCTATCAGAGCAAAAGTCTGTAGCAGAAGATTTCCCTTTTCACCAAGCATTGAGGAGAGGCTGGACCTCCCTGCCCTGAAGGAAGGACAATTTCCTTCCTATTAATTCAGTGATTAACTAGGTTTGCAACTTTTAGTGGGAAGTCTGGCTAGAAAGGTTCACAAAGCTTCATTATGAAATCTCAAGTTCATTGTAACTAAAACTAGGAAGAAAACCCTTGAGCGTTGTCTCTCAGCGAGCAATGAAACTGAACTTCTCACCCATAACGCGACACACACTAAATAATTTCTGCTGGGAGGAAGCTTTTCCCCCTCCTCCAAATCACTGGGTTTGCAAAAGAGAAAGACAGAGAAACTAGCAGGGTTATACTTACAAAATAATCCTTAATTTCCTCAAACTTGACTCTCAGCTCTCTGAGCTTTGCAGGCAGGAGCTGGGGGAAGTGGAGGCAGGAGGGCTCGCAGCGGGTGCCGGCAGCCAGGAGCAGCAGGAGCAGGATGTGCATGGCTTTGCAGCTGGAGCAGCTTCTCATGCTGTGCAAATGGGCTGCTTCCCTCTTGGTCCAGCTCTCGGATGGATTTCACAGGAGGGTCTAAAGCAGATCTGCAGTTTTCACCTTGATGGAGCCCCTAATTTATAGTCTCAAAAAATCGCTCCATTTCCTCTCCCCCGTTTCCTGACGGCAATATTGGGGTTTTAAGTCATTCATTAAACCCAAATGTCACTTGGGTTTCCCGTCAACTTGGGTTTCCTGTTCTCTTGACCTCCCTCCTCTCCTCACACCCCATCAATTCTTTTGTGCTTAGACTTTGCATTTTTTTTTTCGTTGCTTGTTTCTTGTAAATTTAAATGTAGCTGAAGAGGAAAGTTACAGACACACGAAGAAGCCAAGGTGCTGTGTGAGGTTAACTGCTTATTCCCACAGTTATTTTTATATTTAGATGAATGCTTTATTGCTAGAGTGAAAAAAAAAAAAAGTGTTGCTACTTTTACACCTCTGTATCAAACCTGCAGCATCATCATTCAGCAGCGTTGCTTTTCATGAACGTGTACAAATACACTATTTCCTTTTTTGGCATTTTAATGCTAATCTGCACATACACACAATCACCTAAATCTTTTTTTTTTTTATTTACTTGGGGTTGTTTTCCAGTTAATGCACATATCTGCTGAAGCCAGTGTGAATTTTCACTGCTCAGCAAGCTCAAAGGCTGTGCTCCCAGTTTTCAGCTGGATGCTAATGGGATCAGCTCCAGGAGGTGTGGGGCTGCTGTGGAAGAGCCCAGCCATGGATGTGTCACTACTCAGGTCCCCTTGGGGGTCCCCCAGAGCAGCAGGGCAGAAGCAGAGTCTGTGCCACTATAGTAACATTGCTCTGTGGTGTTCAAGTGCACAGGCAGCTGAAGAATATCCGTATTTCAGGCTTTTAAATTTTATTTCCTAGAAATGGACAGAAGCCCCATCCAAGCAACCCCGTGCTGGCTGTAAAGACGACTTTGTGTCCTGTTTAAACTGGGACTTATTGTCCCAGCTCTGATAAAATTGCCTCTTCAGAGCTGGAGATAATTCCTCTGACGTCTCCTTGTCTTCCGCTTCCCTCTTTTTTCTGGTCTCTTTCTAAACAAATTGGTCCACGCACCCCTATTTACTTCCTTGTGATAACGATTTCACTTATTAATTCAGGAATCTGGTATCCAAGAAAGTGAAAGGGGAGATAAATTTGGCTTTTCTGAAATCAGAGGGTTTTCTTTGAAACCTCTCATGTTGTTTGAAATAGTTTGTTCTTCCCAGCCTGCCTCCAACAGGGGACAAATCTCTTAAGTTCTCATTCTCTTCATCACACTGAGCTTCTTTCAGGCTGAGTTTGCAAACCTCTGTGAAGGAAAAAAAGCTGGAAAAATGTGAAGTATTGTTTGCTCTTTTATACTGAGATTTGTTCATTTTCTTTTTAGGAGGAAAGGAGAGCAATGCTTGACATGCATATGGATGAGTAAGAGAACGGGGGTGAAACATCAGTAACCGGAGGGTTTGTGGGATTTTGTGCTGTGATTTGTTTTCCTTTGGTTGCTGGTGCCTCTTCCAGAGGCGGTGGGAAGGGAGCTCCCGGGGAATCACTGCAGGCACACTGTGCATCTGAATCACGGTGTGTCATGTTTCTGGTGACCCATTTTTCTTCCCCTGCTCTAAACAGAGCCGTGTGGTTTCTCCCCTTGACTCTCAGCAGAAGCATCAGAAAAGAGAAGGGCAGAAAGCTCAGACTAAACTGAGTGGTTTTAAGCTCAATTTCCACTGACAGGATCCCACCTTCCCCCGGGGAAAATTTTGCATTAACTTGAACCTGCCAGGGATCAGTAAATCTTCAGTGGCAAGACCTGGACAGCTGTTTAAGCTTCATCAGGGCACCAAAGCTGATGTGTAAAGTTGGTGGGTGTGATGCTGGCAGGAGCCAGTGTGCTGGACCAGATCCTAGAGCTGAACCCACCCCCTTGGGTGAAAGATGCAGCCCCAGGCACTTCCCTGCAAATTCTAAGTTCTAAAACTCTTGGCTTCCCACCCTGCTTCACCATGCAATGACTTAATTAAACAGCGTTGAACTACTTAAACACTCCGGATGTAACTACAAGGTAACAAAAATATATACAGAATCTGACTTCAGTCTCAGATTACAACCTGTGCATTCTAGAATCAAATTCGAATTTTCCACAGCTAAAAAATCACCCACGTGCAAATCCTGCCGTGCCAAGGTATTAGTAAACTTCAGTCTCACACTTCAGTTTATTCTTAGCAACAGCTTGGACTGGTCTCCTGCAGTGAAGTGGACATTTTGGTGTAGGTTTAGGTGCTGCAAAGCAAAGGAATGTCCCCTGGCATCAGCAGGAGCTGGTGCAGCAGCACCAGGAGCCTCCTTCAATCCCGCCAAGGAGCTGAGCACTCATTTCCAAACTCCTCTTATTGTGAGCAGTCTGTGGGTCTCCATGAAGTCATTTGTTTGACACTCGGAGCGTGCCGAGTGCTCCTCAGCCTTGTGCAATTCCCTCCTCCCTGTTTTGGAACCTGCTTCGTATTTTCTGCTTGGCACCAGCGTAAGCCAGATGTGTCCATTCCACAAAGGAAACTCTGGCCTGTGCAGGGTGATTCTCTGCTGTGTTTACCTGTGTTTCCTTCTCCACGTCAGAGATCTTGACGGTGCAGTTTCGCTCTGACTCACTCACTGCTGATTGCTGTGGAAAGGCATTGACTCTGCATTACTACAACGTGGTTCATGAATGAATAAAGCACCTTTTCCTAAAGAGTGTCCGGGGGATGTGGGTGTATTTCTAAATCTTTAGGAAACAGCTTTCATGTTTGCCAAGAAGATCATTTCAGGAAGGAAAATGTGTTACTCAAAAGCCATTCATGCACTTTTACCCACCTCCCACAAACTTCTGAGTGGCAAGTTCACAGGAAACAGCAGGGCAGCAGAATGCTGTTTCTGCACTAAAACAGAGGCCTTTGGGCAAATACTTGCCCCCACAGTGTGGCACGAGGAAAGGTTTGCCCTGGACATGGTCCTGGGCACCCTGCACTGGCTGAGCCTGCACTGGTCAGGCTTGGGGTGGGAGGTCCCCAGGGTGCCATCCTCTGGAGCAGAGTGGCACCTCACCCTGCTTATTAAAGGGGCTTTTCTTATGGTGCCAAGCTTTTAGGTGGCAAGTTTTAACATTTTTTTGCCTTCTTGGTCTCTGCCATTGCTTTTGGACATGGTGTATCGTGTCTCACCATCCCTGGAGGTGTCTTACCCTCCCTGAAGGTGTTTAAGGAATGACTGGACATGGCACTCCGTGCTCTGGTCTGGCTGACACAGTGGGGATCACTCACAGGTTGGACTCAATGATCTCAGAGGTCTTTTCCAACCTAAATGGTTCTGTTATTTTCTGCACTATCTATTCTAGTCACAGCTCGGGGGGTCCCCTAGATTTCCAGGCTGTCATAGTGGTGTGCATCTTTCTTTTCTCTTCAAAAATTCCCCATTTCTCATCCCTTCAGACGTCCAGCTCTGCAGCCAGTGACGCTCTGGGGGAAGTAGGGGCTTGGTGGCCTTTCATTCACCTTGTGCAAGAAGAGTTTTGAAGGGATGGCATTTTCTCTCTCTGCAGCCCCATTGCTGGTGACTAACAGTTCCTGATGAAGCATCAAGTGGACTGCTTTGTTTTTTTCAAGACTTCTTTTTTGTGCTGGCGAGGCTTGACGTTGGATATTTCTCATCTGGAAAGCTGCTTTCTTGTGGGCATTTGCAGCGTGACTCATACCGACCTCAACAGGTAAATCCCAAATTACTCTTTGGAAATTTAACCCATGTCACTGGTTTACCTTGTAACATTTAAGTGTCCAGAAACAGGTTATTAATCATGAATTGAAGATGTTATGGTGACTTTAATGTAACATACATTAGGAGCCTTACATAAGAAATTCTTAGAAAGTCCAGAACTTCCATTTGATCTAAATCAAGCTGAAATTGTCACATAAAAGAATCAGGTGATGGACACTTGCTCCCACCTGTAGCTTCAGTACTTTGGTGATTAACTTCACTGAGAGATATTTGCACTTTTTAAGCTGCACACATCAAACTCCCAATATTTGGAACTCTGTTGCATCCCCAGGCAGAGATTGAGTAACACCCCTCTTTCGTATCCCACCCTGGAATTCCAGGGTGACTTCTGCCAGCCTAGAGGAGCGAGCTGTGCTTTATTCCCAATTTTACATGTATTTTTCCATTTTAAGCCACTCTGTGAGGGGTGGGTGAGGTCAGTGCTGCTGAAAGACCCTCTTGTCTCTGGGCCTTCTGAGGAGGCCACTGATGCAGTGTCAGGCCATCAGCCAGTGAACGATGCTCCATCATCCACATGGGGCTATTTCCCACTCTGCAAAGCAAACAGAGGCGTTAGTACCTTTCATCTCTTTTGTTTTCTCCTGAAATCAGGTATTGACAGGAATTTTCTCATGCTCACAGCCCTGTTTTTATCCTTAGACAAACCCATGGGCTCTCAGCACTGGCTTGTCAGGAGTGGGGACTGTGTTTTGGGTGAGCAGGGGGGATGGACAAGGCTTTCTCAGGTGAGTTTGTTTGCAGGTAAGTTAAGAGTGTAAAAGTAAGCAAAAAAAATAAAAACAAAAAACCACCAAACACCCCAAACCCTCTGAATTTATGATCCATTGCCCAAATATCGCTAGTACCGCCTTTGTTTTGGGCTTTCTACAGAAGCAATTTTGAGCAACTGCTGCCTTGAGCAGCTCATTGCACAAGTGCTGCTTTGATGAGTTTCTTCTCTCTGGTTTTGGTATTACTGGGGTGAGGGTGGGGTGGGGGTGGTAGTGTGGATCTTCTGGAGAATACTGACTTTGTCATGATTCAGCCTTGACACTCTGAGCAGCAGCACAAATACAAACTATTTCTAGTGATGAAGGGTCATAGAACAGAGAGGGGTTATCAGAGTTTGAGAAATCAGATAAGGCCAAGCCGCTGCTCAGAAGCGCAACGTGACCGTGGGATGAATTACGGAGCCAACCTCACTCACTTTCCATGCCAGCGTCAGGCCCTCGGCCTGGAGCCAACAGCAGGCTGGGCAACTCACACAGTGGGGTTTTGGGGGTGCTTTTTCTTTGTGTGCGGGGAACAAGCAGCTCGCGCTGTGGGTTTGGAAATCCTGGGCTTTCTTTGCCACCCCGCCGGTTGCAGATCAGCGCGTGCCGTGGATGGTGACGCTGCACGTGACGGTGGCTCACCCCCGGTGCCCGAGGGATGCCGGGGGATTTCCCACGTGCCCCCAGCTGTCTTTCTGCTCCAAAATAATTGGTGTGATTGTTTTTTTTTTAAAAATGATCCATCAGATGTGCTTTTCAGAGGTTTCAGAGGCTTTCAAATGTTTTGTTTATAACATTCTACCTGCCTGTGTTCAGATCTCCCTGCTGTTTTCTCTTTTTTTCCTCTTTTTTCCCCCTTTCCCCCTCCTTTTTTTACAAATGAAGCAGGTGATCCAACCTGGTTGTTTCCCCTGCCAAATATCTTCATTACAGAGACCCAAAGAAATCATGGAATCATAGAATGGTTAGAAGAATCCTTAAAGATCATTTCTTTCCAACCCCCCTGCCACGAGGGCTGAACTTGAGTTACGAAAACAGTAGAGTTCAACCATTGAAAAGCTATTCCTGAAATCCTGTTGCTCCCAGGACTATGACCTGCTGCTCTCCATGGGAGCTGGGGTGTCTGCTCAGCACTGGCCTCCTTGAGTTTCTTCAGCAATTTGCCTGGGATTTATCTTTTTGTGGAAGTCTGAGGAAGATTTTCTTCATTAACTGGATCAGGCACTAATGTCTCTTTTTGTTTATTGCTTTCCCTGGTGCTTCTGTAACTAGGAAGTGGAAGATGAAGCTGAATGGTGGAAAACCCCTCTCTCTGAAAATAGTGCTTAAAAACAAGAAGATTTAAAAAATAAAAAAAAAAAAAAAAGAGAAAGAAAGAGAAGAAATTGTAATATCTGAAGCCAACTTCCTCTGCTGGCTGTCCCTGCCTGTCGGGAAAGGAGAGATGGGCACTTCATCTCCTGCTCCTCAGGAGTGGCCAACAGTGTGTCTGCTGGAAATAGAAAGTCAGCTTAAGTCCTTGCAATGCCCCTGATTTATATTTATGACTAAAAGGAGTTGTGCAGTGAGGAAATGCACCGCCAGGGACCAAGTCTTCAGTCTTCCACTGAGATCAGAGGACTCTGGTCAGCAGAAGGCTGAGCTGGTGCTCCTCATGTATGTCAGGATCAGGCAGAGCTTTTGGGGGGAATTGGTAAGAGGATAAACCTCTGGAAAACTTAACCCTACCTCATGGTATGGCTTCCCATGGATCTATGCCTAGAAGCAAACAGGGGCAAATTTTGCTGCTTTTTCTCATTTCCACAGGTTGTGTTACAAAGTAATGTGGGAATTAAAGGAGCCAAGTGGCCGTGAGGTGTCACCTTGTCTCTTCTGCCCAATCTCTCTCCAGCGCAGAGCTGGGGCAGAGCTCCCCAAATGCCTCTGTGTGGTTTATGTGCCAGCCCTGGCGACACCAGCCTTGGCTCCTCACAGTTGTGAAATCAAGACAGGCACTACTAACCCAGCCAAAAACCGAAACCCGGCTCTGAGAGCGTAGAGAATCCACAGCCAATTTACTGAAACACAAGTTTCAGTTTTGGTGAAAGCTAAATCTATAACAGCTCTGACTGGCTATTGGAGTGATTCATTTGCTCCCCAGAGAATTAAAAAATGGAGCTGATAGTGGCGAGCTCTCAGTTTCTCCTCCCTTAGGCATCATTTATTGCCTGCACTGTCAGCACATTTCACCCTCGGGGGCAAACCCGGCTGCTGTGTGGGACACTCGGATCCACCACCCGCTCCAGCCTGAGGCTAAGCCTGGTTTGCTACCAAAGGACACTTGGGAACAGGGTTTAGGGTTGATTTTGGTGGTGCCATGGTTATGGTTGATGGCTGGACTAGATGATCTTGATGGTCTCTTCCAACCTGGATGATTCCATGATTCTGTGGCATGGCCCGCATGACTTTTGCTATCACACCAGTTTTTAGCTCTTCTACAAAATAAGCATAGGAGTACTACCAGACCTGGGTGTTTAGCTCTTCCAAAAATAAGCACAGGAGGAAAACCAGAGCTGGGTGATGGGCATGTGCACCTCAGCAGGTCATGGTCTGCCACGAGCTGCCCAGAGCCCAGCCTTGGTGCTGCTGGTGGCACCAGTGACAGTGACAGCAGCAATGAACAGGATGGATGTTTCTCTTCCCTCCTGAGCACCACCGTGGTAATTTGGAAAGCCACACCATTCAAAGCTCTGGCTCTGGGGGACACTTCAGCATGAAGTCCCTGCTCTGCTGTCGCATCCCAGGAGTGCAGGTGATCAGCCCTGATAACTCTGGCACGTTCTGTTCTGTGGGATTGTTGTTCTTTGTAAACCTCCACCTGCTGCACACAGTGCCTGATAAGCTACACTGTTTGCTGTGGCTGTTGCTTTGAATCTCCAAAGTAAAGAACTTCAGCTCTGGTTTTCTAAATATTGACAAGTACTCTCCCAAGAAATACCCACTGGTGAGGAACAGCAGCTCAGGACTGCCTGCACGTGTTCTTCCATGAGTCATGGAGGCATCCATGGGGATCAGCTGGGGATCTCCAGGCTCATTATGAAAAATCCCTACCCTTGGAATCAGCCATTTTCTTCAGTTTTTGTTAATTTTAATTTTGTCTCCTCTTTTGGTTTCACCATCTCTTTTAGATTGGCCGCTTTCCAAGGTGCAAACTCGCCCTATTCAATGCCCATGGGAGCCTGAGACTGGCAGGAACAAGTGGAGCAACCCAATGGCTGATAATGTGAATTATGATTGTAGTGCTAAACCTAAGAGAGAGAGGAAAAAACCACTTAAAATTAGAAGCAGGCATAGTAAACAAACGTAAATTCTGCAGGGAAGATGTGCATGGGGGCTTCTTGTGGGTTTGAAAAGTGGAAGTTTGATTTGCTCAGAGCACTTTTCTTATTCAGTGATCACAGCTCTCTCCCTCAGAAGGACCTTTCAAGAAAGTTTCGTTTCTTGGTGAAAAATTGGTCCACCCAACACAGGCAAGTCTTGACTGCACCTCAGCATTTTCTGTGCACGGGTATTACGTGTGCTTAGAGCAGACCCACTGTTAATATGTCAGATGGCCACATCAAAAAGCTTCTGAAACCTCTTGGAAACTGCAAAAGCCTCATTCATTAAGCCCGTGTTTAATCTTGTTGGCAGATTTGAGTCTGATGTACTCACACATTTGGAGACCGGTGCAAATTTTGTCATGGGGTGTTGGGCTTTACATCGTTCTCTCCTGGATGCTTCTGTTCACCTTTAAAGGCAGGAAAGTGCTTTTCAGACAGCTGTACCTCATTTTTTTTGCTGAAATAATGGATTTTCTTCACACGGTGGGGGAAAAAAAGGAAAAACATGAAAAACTCATTCTCTGACTGGGAAACCCTGTTGAAATAAATAGAATAAAGCTGAAAGGGAGAAGCTTTAGATTAGGTATTAGGAAAAAATCCTTCCCTTGTGAGGGTGGGCAGGCCCGGGCACAGGTTGGGCAGAGAAGCTGTGGCTGCCCCATCCCTGGGAGTGTCCAAGGCCAGGCTGGACGGGGCTTGGAGCAACCTGGGCTGGTGGGAGGTGTCCCTGCCCATGGCAGGGGGTGGGATGGGATGGGCTTTAAGGTCCCTCCAACCCAAACCCTTCCATGATTGTTCTATGATTCTATGAACTGATCACAAAAGTGTTCCATGTATTCCATGTACCTAAGCAGTGTCTTCCAACCTTTTTGGGTAACTCCGGAGCTGTTGCAGCTTTGGGATGAAAACTTCCCAAGAGCTCCAGCCAGTCCCTGATTTGAGCAAGGGTGTGTTGAGCTCCCCTGGGCTGGTCCTTGGCATCACACAAGTCTGGTTTTGAGCACAGGGGCACTTTGGCTGGGCTAACCTGGACACAGAGGTGGCTGCTGAAAACCAAGTGCTGGATAGTTTTAAAAAATCCTTCCAGGAGCTGCTCTTGAGCTGTATTATTTAACTCTAGAGACTTGAAATATGCATTTCCCTTTGGGCAAGATGCCATTTATGATAACTAAAATATGAGCTCACATTTTATCGAAGCAGGGGAAACAAGCATCTAACCTTCAACACACGCCACCCTGGTGACTAAATTAATGGTTTTCTGCAGAAGAGATGTACGAGATCCTCCACCACGCTTTTCCTCTTCCACAAAGGTGAGTCTTAGAGGTGGAGGGAAAAAAAGAAAAGCACCTCTTTTTTCGCAATTTCTTTACCCTTTTTGGGTGAAATCCTGCCTTGGCTGCAGCACTGCCATTGGTGAGTCACACAGGCAAGTGTCACATCTGCTCCGGGAGGGCGGTGGCTGAGGCAGCGGCATTTGCAGCCCTGCACAGCTGGGAGCTGGCCATGACCTGGCCCAGGACATCCAGTGAGGACGAGGTGACCCCAAGGTCACCCACAGCCGGGGGGGACGTGGCACTGTCCCCTTTCTGGTGAGAGGTGCCCCTGGAGGCATCCTGGGCTGGGCTGTCGGCAGACAATGGCAGGGAGAGCCCCAGAGGGACAATCGTGGGTGATGCCCTAAATGAGGGTGATTCACACCGTGTTTCGGGATGAGGGACGTTGTCCCAGGCTCTCCCAAAGTCCCCCAGCCCCTCAGCACCGGGAAAAGGGCTGCTCTGCCCCTGAGGGGAGGTTCTAAAGCTGCTGAGATTCCTAGGCGCAGTGAGCCACTTGGGAAAAGATCCTGGAAAACAGAGTGGAGTTTTGCTCCCTCGGCTTTGGATGTCTCTGGAGCTTGGCTGGATAAAAGTTGCATTTCCTTAAGCCGAGCCATGCTCAGCCCGTTGCTCCCTACGAGGCAGTGTTTGATTTTCAGAATTATTCAAGAGGTTATGATTAGAAACGTGACTGAGGAGAGGGTACATGATGTACCACACCTCTCAGCCGATAACTCTCCGTAGAGTTTTCTGAGTCATTTGTTGAGTTTACTGAGAAAAACAACTTTTTACTTCAGTCAGCAGCACTGCAGAGCCGGGGCTGGGCAGGGGCAGCGCTGGCAGCCCCGGCCCGGCTTTCTGCCCATAATGAGCCGCACTAATTAAGAGGCAGAAGAGCAGGAGTCTGATTTTCAGGGCTGGGAGAGGGCGTTTCCTTCACAAAGAGCAAAGGGTGTCGGTGTGGAGCTCATGGAAAGAGTGACGCTGGGATGGGTGACATCTGTAGGGTGCTGGTGTCAGTCCCTGCTTCAGAGAGGATTGTGCCAGATCAGCTCTTGTTCAAACGAGATTTTGGCTCTGGATTGGAGGGAACAGGGATCTCTTGATAATTAAACCTTGATTTTCAAGGTGCTGAGAACTATTCTGAGCTACAGCACAGCACCACACTGCAGTCCACCTTCCCATGAACACCCAGCTATGGGAGGGTAGGGCTGGCTCAGAATTTACATCAGGTGTGTAAGAAATTACTCCAGTGCATAAAAACCAAGTGGAAACATTTTCTTCTGCCCGTGGAAACAGAATTACATTCCTCTGACAGGGCTTTTGGTTAGCTACAGTATTACAAGCAGAGGTGTAACATCCCACAAGTACTTTTGTTTCATGTGGCCAAGTTGGTTTTTGCAGATCATTTCCTGAAGGACATAAGGAATTGGTCCTGAGTTCAGATAGTGTTGCTGGATGTTGCTATTAAGGCTCAATTTTGTCATTTATTAAAATTTCTAGGAGCTTTTCTATCACTCGCGTTCTCTAGCTCTGTGTACAAACCATTATCACCCTCATAATTGAAACAGTGAGTTACCTAAAGCGGCTGTGAAATAGGAGTGATGACAAAGAATGGCAAACCAAGGCTGGGCTGTAGGGTGTTACCAGAACTTCTTGTTGCAAGAAAGTACATTAAAATGCACTATTGAAACCGTTGCCTTATCATTGTGAAACACATTACTGGAAACCCAGCGTTAAGCGTGTTGTCTTGGACCAGTCCTTGACAGCAGATCCTTGAGATCAGAACGGCTCGATGATACATTTTTAAGGATCTAACAGAACCTGTTCGAATCGATGATTTGAAACGGTTGTTTGAAGTGAATTAAGTCGGGTCGGGGCTGGTTCAGACTGCGGTAACTCCAGGGGGTGCACACGGATGTCTCCCCACCCCGCGTTGGGGCAGGGCTGGGAGAGCTCTGCTGAGTTTCCCGACCTCACCGGTGATAAAGTGTCACATCTGCTGTCACGCTCCCGGGCTCTCCAGGACTCTCTGCTTTGTTAGTCACCCCAACAAGCCGTTTGTCTGCAGTGTGGTGCTTGGTTTCAGTGCAGCAGCGGTGCCAGCTCCGCACGGTGACAGCGATGCTCGGCGGGTGAGGCTGAATATCCGCCCCGGCAGCGGTCGGAGCTGCCGAGAGCCGGCGAGGTCCAAGGGGCTGCTCCCGGGGTTATATTCCAACTGCTCTGGGGACCTTCCCTTCTGTGCCTTTTTTGTTTTGTTTTGTCTTGTTTTTTTGAGTTGCACTGCAGCAGATGTGAGACGTGCAGGAGCTGTGCTGCTCACCGCGGACTTTGCATAAATGATTTCTGAGATAAGCTAACGATACACGGGGCTTAGTTTTAATTCCCGAGCACGGTGGTAGCTGGCTCACAACCCTCTCGGCTGCCTTTGCGTGTTATTTAGGTTGTAACTACTTTTAGCATGCCCTGTCATAACGTGCCTACCATAAAATCCCGTGGGAAGAGCCCTGCCCCGTTAGCTGGGAGCTGTCTGGAAGTGTTCCCGGGGAGAGGAGCACTTTCCTGCTCGCTTCCCAGCGCTGCGGTACCCGAAAATTTTAACTATTCTGAGACTGCCTGGGGCAGTCGCTTCCCATTTTACTATCTGAGCTCATCTGCAGCGTCACGCTGCTGAGTTTCAGAAATCCCTATTTCTCTTTTTCCTCTTCCTTCCCAGAGCAAATGAGAAAAGGCTTTCTGTTTCAATTGAGGATGTTGTCATGTTGCTGTAGTCGGCAGGTACGCGAGAGCTGGGGGGCTTGCTTCTATCAGGACTTGTTCCATGCATGCTGTTGGCTTTAAATTGAAAGAGAGAAGGTTTAGAGTAGAAATTGGGAAGAAACTGCTCCCTGTGAGGATGGACAGTCCCTGGCACAGGTTGCCCAGAGTAGCTGTGGCTGCCCCATCCCTGGAAGTGTTCAGGGCCACGTTGGACGGGGCTTGGAGAGACCTGGGCTGGTGGAAGGTGTCCCTGCCCATGGCAGGGGGTGGAACCAGCTGATCTGTAAGGCCCCTTCCACCCCAAACCATTTTATGATCCCTGCTAATGCCATCCTATCTGCTCTGAAAAGCGAGCCTTTGCACCTCCCCAAGCTCCAGCACTTGGGGTAAATCCTTTGCCTTTGTTGCAAATATACTGAAAACCAAAAAAGCAAATATCTCTGGGTTGTCCCCCTGCTCTGATGTGGTTTTTCTCCTCCTTGTCCTTGGGGTGAGGCTCCCACTGTTGCCTCTGCTTTGCAAAGGATCAGTGATGGGACAGAGAGGCTGAGGGACACCCAGGCAGGACCATGCAGAGGCCTGTTGAAGGCCCTGGGCCCTGACAATGCAACGTTTCCCTTCTGTTCCCATATCACCCCCAAACCTCCCCTCCACGTGCCCGGCAGCCTTTAATCCGTGACTCCTTCTTGCCTGCTGGCACTTGGCTGACCCATCGTGAGTGCCAGTTCAGTTACCAAAAGGAAAAAAAAAAATAAAAGAAAGAAATCCCTTTTTGTCATCTGCCATTTACATGATTAAGTAGAAACTCCTTGCCTCTTTCCTTGTTTCCTCATCCAGGCTGGGTGTGCACCGGGCTCCTGGGAATGTTGCCGCTGCCACTTCCTCCCCTCCAAGCAAAACTTTTGCTGCAATTACAGGCAGCAGCTGGGAATTGGGGGAGGAAGGCAGGGAATAACAGCCTTGTGCTTTCACAGGTCCCTTCAACACCTCAGCAAGGGCAAAGACAACCTGCTGCAGATTTGGGCCTGCCCTTTGGCTGATTTACAGTGTGAAAGCGCAGCGGGAGGGAGGCACATGGGGTGCTTTTGGGGCAGTTTCAGCAATACTCTATGCAATACTGTGACTAGCCTGGGCATAAAATCAACTTGCCTAGTCTTCCCTGGTGATGGATATATGCTTGGTTATCAATAAATTAGTCACCCAGCAAAACTGTATAGAACAGCCCTGGCCCACAGGCAGTGGCACAAGATACACCTGCATTGCAAGAGGTGCATGCTTGGGCTGCCGCTCTCAATAGGAACCTGCTCTGGAGGTTGGCTGCGGGATTAAAGGGGTGACTTTGCCACCCCCAAGCCTTCTAAGTCCTTCTGACCATCCCTCCTGGTCACAGATAGTCCAAGAATATTTTTGTAACTGCTCATTTTTGTTTGTAGATTGAACTTAGCTCTCTCCAGAGGGGTTACAGAAACAACCAAACCAGCCTTGGAGCCAACAGCACGGTGAACCAGCCTGGGGTTTGCACCAGTAGTGCCACATTCGTGTAACAACACGCCCCAGCTGGGAAACCCTGGTTCCCCGGGGACAGCCTGGATCTGAAGCTTCGGTAGGAGAATGAACCTGGTCTGCTTGAGGACTTTGGCCGCATCAGCCTTGCTCTGCAGCGAAAGCTTGTGGTGGGATAATCATGTTATTTTGCCGCTGGGCTGGTGGGCTTTGAGAAGCTGGAGTGAAATTCCTGTCCTTCTGCAAGGTGACAGCCTTGCATAATGATTGCCTAAGTCACCTGTGCTCCTGGAACCAAGAGAGCTCTTCTGCCACCGAGGTGGGAGCTGTTACATCCAAAATCCCTGACCGTGTGTACCTGTGCATCTCCAAACACCAGGGACACTCCGCGGAGATAAGTGTCCACCCACCTGAGGAGTGAACCTGGGAGCAGAATTCCCGGAACCTGGCAGGGGAAAGTCATGTGTGCCAGGACAGTGATGGAGAAAGGTCTGGACAACTCCCTGAGTCACAGCACTTCTGCCAGTGCACCACATCCTATTACCAGAAGCCCTGGGGCGTTCGGACCACGGGCTGATGCCACTCACGTTCCCACATCCCAACCCCTCCGTGATGAGCTGGGAGTGGCCCCGCTCCAGGAGGGACTTGGCACCATTGGCTCCATGCTGGGGAAACCCCCAAGCTCGGCGTTTTGGGGATGTGACCCCCCACGATGGTCCCTCCTTTTGGTCACATCCTTCTTCCCGGATGAAAAACGACACGGCGATGCCAAGATTTCCCGCCTCCGTAGGTGAGGGAAACACCTGTGGGGAAAAGAGCTGGTCCCTTTCACCTGCTCATTAATTCAGTAAATCACAAAGGGAAATACGTGCTGGGAAAAGCAAGAAAAATCCCAAAAGTTAATCCAAGAGTTATTTCCTCCTGATGCCTGGATAAAAACATGTTCGTCGGAGCTCTCCGGGTCAGGCGTCGTCAAGACAGGTGAACCCACAGAGAAGAACAAGGTAAAATACTGATTTTTATCCTTCTGCTCTGTGTGCTCGTAGGTATTTCCTTGTATTCCTATAATGTGCCTCTGAAAGAGTTTTTTCATTCATAACCTTAATTTTCAATGCTAGCAGAACTTGTGTTTGACTTATGCTATTCCTGAGGGAAAGCATTTTCCTTTGGGATCAGACTTTGGAATCTGCTCCTTTCAGTCACAGTTACCTCCTGCTGCTTCTGACTTAGTAGACTTTTAAAAATTTAATATATCTTTGTTTATTTTTCTGGTAATGTTTTTTCCTAGAAGAACCATGTCTATTTATGTGCAAAATTTTTACTGATACTTTAGTTATTTTTCCTCTTCCCTTCCCCCCTCCCCTCTCCCCCCCAACTTCTTTTGGGCTCTTCTGTTAAATATTTGATTTTATTTGTTTTTTTTTTTTTTTTCTCTCTTGCTCATGGGAAGTAAAAAAGAAATGAGTGAGAGAGATCGGTCAAGGCGGGTTTTTTAATACAGATGTGCATGTACAAGTGCTTTATAAACTGTGTATATTTTCCTATGCATCACAACACTGTTTTCCTGGAGCAGGTCTCCCAGGCAGCTGACATGAAGGGATGCCGCTTGTTCCTCTGCCTCTTCTCCATGTCCTGCTGGGTGGATTTGACGCCGACAGCTGGGAACAAAATCTTCCACCTTGGAGCCTGCAGGGTTTCAATGAGCGTGACAGAGATTAGGGCTGGTTTCACAGCAATTAAAGCCAATATTGTAAGTATTTCTCCAGGCTCTTGTGGAGCTGGGGAAGCTCTTTAGTTGGCAGCTCCCAAAGCCCCTCTGGAGCCATCCCCATCTCTGTCCTCTCCTGTGCAGCAAGCGAGAGACCCCATCCGGACCCTGAGCATCTTGTCCTACCCACACTCCCTACACAAGGTGAAGGTAGGTGTCCTCGGGTGGAAAGCAACCAACGGGTCCAAAAGCAGAGGGATGTGGTCTTGGGAGGTGCAGTATATTACAAATAAGTGTTTTCCAGCTCTCTCACACCCTAAAGCACTGGATACAGGCCACTGCTTCAGGTCTCAGCCTCCAACACCCAGCTACAAAATCAGCTGTTTATTTTGTTGACTCCATGAGAATTGCTGAGGGTGAATCTCCCGGAAAATTAGTCTAAAATAATTTTCTATATATATTATCAGCATAAATCAAGGATCACTGAAGGAGCTTTATACGAGTCAAAATGTCTTGCTATGCTCAGCTGCAACGTGCTTCCCCTTAGAGGTGGTTTATTCTAGAGGGGGGCTTGTTATAACCATCTGGAAGACCTTTTAAAGATTAAGTTCATTCTGTAAGTCTTCAGATAGATGCTGCATCACCCACCACCTCTTCAACTTCTACGTGGACAAAGTTTTCAAGCACTGCAAGACCGAGGACTCGTATGTGAACCGAAAAATCAGCAGCATTGCCAACTCCTTCCTCAACATCAAGAGGAAACTGGGGCAGTGTGTAAGTCTTGGGTATTGCTACAGTTTAGTTTCATCTGTTAGGGTTTGGTGTATAAACAAAACTAAGAGCTTTATAAAGTTCCAAAGTCTTTATTTATACAAATGGTTTTAACAAGAACACAAAGCAGTGTGATGTGAAGAGTCTGTGTGCTGGGAAATTTTTGTACTTGCCCACTTGCCAGCAAACTCCCACAATGGTCCTCAAGAACAGTATTTATCCTGTCTCTGTGTCTGGCAAGTAAATTGTTCTTAGCTAAAATCTGATTCAGGGACCTGCAGCCTTTCCCACAATTTCACAAGGTCTCACTTCTATAATTTACAGAATAATTAGAAACTGAAGCATCACTTTTAAATTAGCTCCCCAAACTAATGAATTTATCTTATTTTTCTAGCATGAGCAAGATCAGTGCATGTGTGGGCAGGAATCCATGGAGAAATTTAATCAAATACTTGCAAACTACGAAGGGGTGAGTTGATGCCTGAGTCTAGTGATAAACACAGATATTCAGATTCTCTTTCCATCGGTTTGTACTCATTATCTGTGCTCACAGCTTGTTCCTTTGTCTCATTTCAGCTGAATGTCACATCTGCAGCAATGAAATCCCTGGGTGAGCTGGACATCCTGTTAGACTGGATGGAGAAATCTCCTTAGAGAGCGGGTGGCGTTAATGAGGCTGGTGGAGCTGCTGGGACTTTGCACACCCCAGTGATGAGAGGGACAATAATGTCCTCTATCAGTGCAGATCCAGCTGGATTCGCTCAAACACAGAGTGCTTTGCTAGCCAGGCACATCAGTGAAGGCATCAACAGGGTCTTCATTAAGATGGAAATAATGAGTTTGATTAAACCAGCATTGCCCTCACTTAGCTGACTTCTATCCAAGGATGCTCCAAGGGAAAACCTAAAAGGGTTTCTCTTGCTAGCAGACATAAGCTGTGATCATGTAATAAAATTGTTTAAGTTATAAATTTTTTTGTGTAGGGAATGTATATTCATATAGGAAACGTATATTCATGAGTGTTGGGTGCTGGCTGGAAGGACTCTGGTGCAGTCGATGCTGCTTAAACCTGGCCTTAGTCTCATGGGGCTGCTGCCACTGATGGATCTGGCTGAAACAAGGTGCACACCATGAGAAATGCTCCCAAGAATAGGTTCCATCAGGTATGTGAGGCTTTAGAAATCTGTCTTTCCTTATGAGATGGTATTTTCTGCCTTATCAGTAAAAAAGTTTCTGTACAAGATATGTGGTTGCTGAATAGAGAAAGGTTCTTGTGTGTGTTGTGCAATTTACTGACACTCAGAAGTAAGTTTTGTGGAAATTGGTTGCAATGACTGTACATAAACCCCACTCGAAACTGTGCTGAGTCTGTCAGAATTCTGAGGAATTATACAATTCTTGGTGGTGAAACTTTCTGAATTCACTGTGGTGCCCTTTCACAGCAGACACTGTCACTCCAGCATCCCAGGGGTGATGCATCTTTCTGGGCACTCCAGAAAGACCAAAGATTAGACCTAAGTGACACTAAATCACCCCAGATTGTCCCCAAGACCATTTTTAGTGTGTGTTATGTATGGCCCTGCTCTTCACCCTCTCTGGGCTCTTTTAGCCCCCAGCACTGGCACACACATTGCTGGTACCTAAATCCCCAAGTCCCTTTTCCACTGGGTTTTCCCACAAGGTGTTAGCACATTTATCACTGTCGTAGCTGACAAATGTTATAAATGAACCCAGACCACCCCAGGCACCTCTCCATGCAGCCAGAAGGCACTTCTGGTCCCAGGGCTTATTAGCCCAAGCCAGAGCAGTTGGACTTTCATGTCCCTGGTAGCATTCTAGTCCTACTATTTCAAGTGATCCAGCCTTCCTGCTGCATTCATTAGACATAAGGCTTGAGTCAGACTAGAGGGTAAATCTCTGACTTGGTGTGTTTTGCTCCGGGACTCAACTAAGCTGAGCAAGGTGTCCCAGAACTGCTGCCTGCTGCGGTGGCACGGGCACAGCCAGGGTGCTGCGTGCTCTCCCCGGGCTCTGAGCAGCTTTCCTTGCTGTTAGGGTTGACTCATTGCTTCTGATGTGAATCCTTCAGGCTTGCACAAACCTCTTCCCAGAACCTCTGTTCCCATGGGACAGCCCCAAACTCTCCAGCTCTCCCCTTTCTTGCCTGCGGGCACGGCCAAGCTTCAGCAGCCAGGATGTCTTGGGCAACTTCTAGTGGTGCTACAGAGGTGACAGCAGGAATGTTTGAACTGCAGAAATGGTTCTTTCACAGATTGTTTTTTTAAACCACAGATGAAGGTCCTTGTGTCCTCAAGGAGAACGTAATTCCTACTTTGGTTTCATCCTCATCACAGGAGGACCCGGGTCAGGCCTCTGGCAGCAAACCAGATTTGGTGAAGATCTTTCCAAGGAAAGATCTCCCTGATTGCTGACTGTCCTTCCTCAAATATTTGGTTATACCAAAGGGAAGCCTCTGAGGCCCTTGATTCTCAGAATTTGCTTTCTGGTGAATTTTTTCAGCGACTTTCATTTGTCCAGGTGTCAGGGCATTAACGGGTGAATTCATCCCTCCCCACTGTGGCAGTGCTCATGAAAGGTGATCCTTCAGCTCCGTCTCTCTTGGAACCGACCATTTAAGACTCACAAGTACAACACGTACCATGATCCCCTGTTAAAGAAGAACCACTGGGAGTGATGCTGCGATGCAATGAGACACCACAGCTCTCTGCTGAGCTCAGGAAATCAGCTGACACACTGGTGAACAGTCAGGTGAAGGAGCAGGGGCTGTTTGGCGACATCCCTGGGGACCTTTCCATGGCCTGTGGTAGGCTCTGGGTCACAGCTTGAGTGAGATGTGTGGGGTTTATTCCCTATCCTCAGTTTGTGCTGCCACCATTACTACTGTTGATGCTATTCCTTGCAGAGTGCCCATGCCTGGCTTTGCCGCTTCCATCAAACCCAGGAATTTTACACGTTCCCACCCACTGCAGCAGCCCAGGGCCATTCCCCTCTGGAAGTGAGATGCCAGATGGAAGCATCAGCAGTGGGAAGGAGCAGGGGTCACAGGCAGGCAGCTGCCAGGGCTGAGAGGGGCAGGCAGGATGCTCAGCCCACTCCCCTTGCTCAGCCCACCCACGTTTCTCAGCCTCTCCCGGGAGTTTGGCTCATCCTGGCTGCTCCCAGCGCGGTGCAGGAGCTGAGCTGAGCTGAGGGAAGGACGCCGTCGGGCAGGCTGAAGAGGAAGTGGATTCACAAAGGGGGAGCAAAAGGGGTTTTCTCCTCTCAGAAATTTCCAAACCTTAGCATTCTCCTGCTGCTTTATGACTGCTCACCCCCGGGGACACTTTCCAGGCTCACACCTTTCCTGTTGCACCAGAGTCAGTCATTCACTTCCAGGAATTCCAGGCGGGCACAGACCTGTCCTGGCCCCTCCACACCTTTGCCAATATCCAAGCCCCTTCCCACTGTGCTGACGAGGGGATGGATGGAGCCCTGGAGACGAGGAAGGTGAGCTATAACCTGACATTTGAGATCCCAGCCTTGCTATCAGTAAGGTAATGACTATTGCAATGTGGATGTGGAAATGCTGTTGGAGTTGTTGCCCTCCTAAATCAGAGAGGCTCATCTCAGCACTTACTGTGGGGAAGTCCAGGATTCAGGAATAATTTGTGTTTTATCCTTGATGAAACTCAGTGTCTGTCAGCTAACCCGAACAGCCATTGCCCAGCACCTCCCTGAGTTATGATACTGTTTTCATTTTTAAAATGCATCTAATACTTTCCTAAACCAGAAATATCACGTGGTGCAACTGTAACACAGTCAGTTCAGACCCTGCCCAAGGTGATGCTTCTCATTCTTTAAACTCTGTTGCTTGATCTCAGAGCTGCACTTAAGCAGCACAGGCCCAGGAATCTGAGTTTCTGTGCAGTTTCTGCCCTGGCCCTGTCAGATCAGATCCCTCCACAGCCCTTCCCTTTGCCAGGTAGGCACCAGCCTATCCCACTCCCAGTGTTCAGGAAAAATCGCTTCTCTGCTTTGTCACTTCTTCGTCATTGCTGCTTCCCACATTGCTTTGTCTGTGGAATATTCAGTTTTTCCCAGGCATACTGTGCTCCTCTGGGTGTGCTCTCCCCCTGCCCTCCCATGGATGGAGCTCCTTGGTCTGCTGAAAGCCACTGATATTCTTTATTGCTTGTACATGAAAACAGACCATGTCTGGCCTGCAGGTGCTGCCCTCAGGTCGAGAAAGCTTAGAGGAATCAAAAGCATCACATGCTCTTCTAAGATATTTTCCAGCCGCCTTCAAAAGAAAACGGGATTTTTTTAAAAATGCACCTTCTGGCCTGTGAGACCCCACTGTGTTGGAACTGGGGCTGTTTGTGGGACAAGCCACTCGAGCTCCTGCTGTTTCCCAGTCCAACCTGCTCACTCAGATCTGCACTTCCAGCCCAGCCCCACTTGGCATCAAGCGATTCCTCCTAAATAACCACTCAAAGCTGAATTTAAGCAAAACAAGACAAAACAAAACAAGTCAAGCTATAGCAAATTGCGGTAGCAATGAACAGTCTGTGCTTGCTGGTGGCTTGCTGTGATCCTCAAGGCAGAGCCGGTGTTGCCTCCTCTCAATCCCTCACCTTCAGACCTGGTCCTGAGAAGGGGACACATCCAGGGCAGGGCTGTCCCCTCCGGAGCTGCCCTGAGCGATGCTGTCAGAGGTGAGGACAAAGGTGGAGTAGGCGAGGTCAGCATCCTCCTTGGAGCTCTGGGGAAGGACAGGGGGACACTGTTAGGCAGCTGGGAGGGACAGCAGCACGTGGGGAAAGGCAGCGTTTTGTGGGCTGAGAGCCTCCCAGGATGACAGGGGCAGACTGCACGAGTGGGATGATCCCAAGTAAGTTCCACCCACAGGGGCTGATCTGCAGCAGGTGCTGGATCCAGGTGAGATGGAGAGCACCTGGGCATAAATAAGGCCCCTGGAAGGAGGCAGCCCCTTTGGCAGAGCCTGGAGGGCTGTGGCTGTGTCTCCCAGGTTGGTGGCCTCTCTCCTGCCTCCTCTTACCCTTTTTGCCTTCTTTGCCTCAGCAGCACTTTTGGAGGTGTCCGTGGTGGTGATGAATTCTGCAGGGAGGGAAGGGGAGGTGTTAGTGAGAGGGCAGCAGTGGGCAGGTATTTCTGTAGCTTTTGTAGGGTCCTTCTGCAAACCCCTCACCCCGGGGCTGGGCTCAGCAACCTACCGTCCCCTCCGATGGCAGTCTCCTGGCTCTCCTTCACACAGCCACTGTTGCTGGCACTGTAGTCCTTCACACTTTCAAAGTCTGACATGCTGATGTTTGTCCTGTAGCTCCCAATGGACACGAGGTCTGGCGAGAGGGAGGAAATAAATACCCTGCTAAGAGTTGGAGTGAGGATGTTGGAGGCTGAACCCTCTGTGCAAGGTGATGCTGTGGGATACAATCTGCAAAGCCCATGGAGGGCTGGGCTCTGTCTCAGCCTGGGCACTCTGCGTGCTTGATGTTGGAACCGTATGGATGTGGTCAGTGGGAGAAGCTGGATCCCTTTTCCAGCCATCACAGGGTGGGGTACCAGGACAACAGCTCAGCCCAGCAAAGACACAAAGGTATTGCCTTCATCTTAATATTGCTGATGTTTCTTGAGAGACTAGAAAGGCAGGGACTCACCAGATCTCTTCATCTGCCTGTATTTAACGATGGCAAAAGCTGTTGCAATGACCAGGAGCAGGGCACCAAGAGGGCCCAGCACTAAAGCAAGAGTATTGGAGCCATGGCCTTGGTCAGAGCTGGAACAGAGGGAAAGAGACACCACTAAGAATGATGTATGTGAAAGCCCAGCAGCCTAAATCTGTATAGGATGGTCACCCTGAGAGAGCATGGTGCAATTCACTTACTGAATTGGATATCCTAACACATATAATGAAATAAAACCCAAATAAAAATATAGGATAGAGCTGCATCAGTACCTTGGTTATAAATTTGTGAAAGTAAGTTCTCCAGTCTTAGCAGAAGTACTTTCAAGTAGTGGTTTTGTACCTGGAATCTCTAGAATCATTCTCTTTTGGTACTATTCTCTTGAACTAGGTATTAATTTCAAGTCATCTTGCCCTTTGCTGTAACTTTTCCCTCTTCTTTTCCTCTGATGTTTTGAGTGACACTCTTTTGGCCCAAGAATTATTTTTTTTTTTGTTGCTAAATCACAAACACAGTACCCACAACGGGTTTAATATCAACCTCCCAAAATTTATAAATGAGAGAGGACTGAGAGAACCAACCTTGCTGGGGCAGCTCCGCTTCGCACCTCAGAGTCACCGTAGGCTCTTCCTTTGGGACCAGGGTTGGGGAGCTCAGCATGGTCAGGGAACTCGGCATGGCTGGGAGCATCAACATCCAGGAGCTCTGGGCTGTCCTCAGCATCATGTCCTGTGTATCCCAGGGAAGAGGATGTGGTTAGTGAGCAGCAGCACGGAGTGGGGACACGAAAATTAGCTGGATGTGCTGGGAGAACGGGGAGCTGCTGTGGGTTTCAGCTCTTTAAAACGGGGGTTTGAGCTCTGAAATCATCTCATTGCAAATAATTCACTGCGAATGTCTCAGGTAGACTCTCTCTGCCTATAAGCTTTTGGAAAAGCCTTGCATTTCTAAATCCTGCCTCTAGTATTTCCAGAAGAAATTTTGAATACTTGCTTTGCATTAATTTGTAGCTCCTTGCCCACCATAGGCCATGAAATGAGGCTGTTTCTCTCTGTTTCCACTTTAACCATCATCCCCTTAGGATGGCTAAATATGGGATATCCAGTGCTCTACTTTTTCACTGCTTCTAACACAATTAATTAACCATCTTAATTCCAAAATACTGCACCAAAGCTGAGACTAAGCTGCCTGCTGTCAGTGTTAGTCTTTCCTCTCCTGTTCCACACTTGTTTCCTAAGATAAGCAGCTCCCCGGAGCAAGATAAGTCTCTGAACTAGATCAGTTCTTCATCTGGCAGTGGTGGCTTCAACTAAATGATGCTACGGATTATAATAGCAAAAATGAGTAAGGACAGGTAAAACTGTGTGGGAGGAAGTGAGATGTAGACTGGTGGGGGTTTTTTGATGACCAGGAAGCCAAAACCAATGATTAGATGAAAACACTAACTGCAGGGTGATGTTTTGAGGTGCTGCAACCTAGTGGCTGAGGAGAGGACTTCCCTGGGCAGAAGGCAGGGTGATCCACAGCCCCGACAAGCAGGAAAACCTCTGGCTGCCTTTGCCTTGGAGCTCACCTGTGGTCACAGAGAGTTTCACTGCGATGGTTTCCCCAAAGAGGCCGTTGTACTTCACCCCACACCAGTACCACCCTTCGTCCTCCTCTGTCACCGAGCCAAAGCTCAGGATAACCCTCCTGTCGGCGGTGTTGCAGGTCGCCTCCGGCCCCAGCTGCCTCTGGTCAGAGGCTGGCATGAAGGAGCAGCCACTGTCGCTCCACTTGCACCAGTACTTCTCGTAGGAGTAGTAGTTGCATGGGTAAGAGCAAGTTAAATTGACCTGTGAGCCCACTTGTGCCACCACTTCTTTCTCTGCTTTCAGTTGAGGTTCTCCTGCAAGGGCAAAAGGGACATCAAGGCTGGTGTTAGTGGTTTCACTGGTGGGAATGGCAGCCAGCAGGCAGTGGTGCTGCTGCAGGAGGATCTTTGAGGGACAGTGCTCTTTACATTGCTAAATTAATGCTAAGGATGCTGTTTATGCATCTCTGGTTGGAAGCTGGGGGAGTTTTATTGCAAGGCTTAAGAAATATTAACCATGGCAAACTTCTGTGAGCACTTTCCCAAAAAACCGAAACCTCATGTTTCAATTTTAGACTTACTGTAGTGAGTTCAGGCTCGGATCTCGAGTCTCTTCTCAAAGAGCCAGACTGTTCATTTGGGGTGCTCAGGAGGTTGTTTTGTACCTACTGAGCAGGCAGAGAACTGCCGATGCACAAGTCATACCTTCTATGACCGTCAGCTCAGCTGATGATTGCTGCTCCTTCAGTTCATTTGTTATGCACCAGTAATAGCCTATGTCATTTTGTGTCAGCTGGTTCAGGATGACGGTGACTGTCTTGTTATCCGCGTTCTCAAACATGGCCACTCTTCCCTTGTAACTTGGGTTCACGTAGTTGATGTTGTCTATGATCCTAATATATTTATTAGGTTGCCACTTGGCCCAGATCCTTGTTGAGGTCCTCTTTAGAGGCTCATAGAGGCATTCAAAAGTTGCCGAACTTCCAGTTTTTCCAATTACTCTGGACTTTAATTGAGGGAAATTTTTATCTGTTGATAAAAATGAAATGAGCAGTTATAAACATCTCACTTGTGGCCATGTGACACTCTTCCCAGCAAGTCAATATTATCAGGTCAAACAAAGCCCTTATGGCTAAAGCAAGGTCAGGCAAAGCTCAGGGGTGCAGCTGACAGGAGACTGTCCTGCCACTGCTGGGAATTGATCCTAAAGAGTCTGACAGGCTTTGCTTTTCTCCAGATTCACTGGGTGGTTATTGGCTTTGTGTACAGACATTTCAAAGCTTTGTTCTCCTTGCTAGAGGAAGGGCAGGTCTTCTCCTTTCTACATCTGCCATGTTGAGATTTAAGGAATTAAGACTTGATGAGACAGTTTGCTTGTCTCAAAGTTGGAGGTGGAATTTGTCTCCTGGAGTTTTGGGCTGGGGAAGACAGCTAGCCACTGCTGGGAAAGTTAAGTCTTGATACAAGATTTATTAGTGATGATGTAGTGTGTTGCAGATAGTTAAATGAATAGGAAGAAGTATCTAGATGAGAGAACAGGATAATAGCACTCTGCAAAGGGAAATTAAACTTCTTGCTAAATAAAGTGAGACTGCTAGTGATGCTTCTAAAGAGAAGCAGAGATGAAGGGGAAAACACACTGGGAATAGCTTACCCTCATAGATAAACACATCCAGCTCCTTTGATAGATTGTCTTTCCCATATTCACCAGCACCACACCGATACAAGCCTGCGTCTTTCCAGTCCATCTGAGTCATCATGATACTGAAGGAGCCTGCAGACAGCTCAAGGCTCAGCAGAACCCGCCCGTTGTAATTCTCATTGACTTGTCCACGATTATCGATGATGGTCTGGCAATCTCCGTCCTCCATCTTGCACAAGTATTTCCTCAAGGAGTTGGAGGCCACCCCAAAGCTGCAGGTCACCGTCCAAGTGCTGTGCAGCTTCACGTAGAAGAGCTCAGCTGCCTCAGGTAGCTCTGAATCTGTGCACACAGGGACACAGTCAGGCTCTCTTGCCCGTGAAAATGAAAACTGCTGCTTTCTGAAAGCAGGGAGCACCTTGAGCTCTTAGACCCAGGGCAGGCCATCTGTGGAGCCTTATTTAAAAGGGGGAGAGGGAGAAAATGCAAAAGGAAATCAGTACTTTCGGAAGGCCCAAGGCCGTAATTACCTTGATAAACTTTCAGAGTGACTTTGTGGGAGAGCCCTCTGCCGTTGACACCAACACCACACTGGTAAGTGCCGGCATCTGCCAGTGCCAGCGAAGAGATGTTGATCTGGAAGTTTTCTTCCTCTGGGTAGTCAGTGAGGGAGATTCTGCCTTTGAAGCTTGAGGCAACGTATCCACTGGTGGAGACAACAGTCGCACAGCTCCCGCCCGACTGCCTGCACCAATATTTCCTGTCGTGCTTGTTCACAGTGGTGGGGGGGTAGAAGCATTTCACGATTGCTGACCCACCGACCAGCCCGTACACCTGCCGTGGTCCGAACACAGGGCTTGAGACTGCAAGGGGAAAACGTGCTGGCTGTAAATGTCACCTGTGCCACACAGGTCAGGTGTCCCCAGGTGAGTGTGGACCCAGGGCTGTGTGGCATCAGGTGCCCCAAAAGGGTGGTGGGCACTGATGAGGTGAAGCTGGTCCCCTGAACGTGCCACCTCTGGCCTTAGACCACCACAAAACCAGTGCCCCAGGCAAATTGCACTTACTTGTTGCCTTGGGGGGGTGCCTGCTTTTTGCAGCTCCAGCTGGGAGGAGGGCGAGGAGGAAGATGAAGGCTAGGAAGGCCATTTTTATTGCATTCCCTGGAAAAGACACGGAAGTTGGTGAATAACCACACTTGTAAAATGAATAGGTAAATAATTTAAATCTTCTTGCTTGGAGGGTGTGAGGGTTGTGGCTACTTGAAGTAGAGAGAAATATAGTTTTTAATTGCTTCTGTCAAGGAATTGAATGGGAAAGAGGGAGGTGATAACTCTGTTCTTGCCTGTGTTGCTGCATGGCAAAGGGACTGCCTGTGGGTCTCATCCCAGCACCCCTCAGTCTTCCTTCTGTAATGTGAGAGGAGTTGTGCTTATGATAATCTTGGTTGATGCAATGATTGCAAGCCACCAATGTGACTGTCAGAGCACAGTGTCCCTTGGGCAGGCAACAGCGGTGATGTGCACAGCATATGGAGTGATTTGGGCCAAGAAATGCTCCCTTGGCTAGCCCAGGTTGCTCCAAGCCCCGTCCAACCTGGCCTTGGACACTCCCAGGGATGGGGCAGCCACAGCTTCTCTGGGCACCCTGTGCCAGGGCCTCACCACATTCATAGTAAAAATTACTTCCTTCTGTCAGAGAGCAGAGTTCCTGACTGAAGCCTGTTTTTAGTTCCTGCTCTCTATTTCCCTCTTCTCTTCAAGGAACATGAAGTTGCTGAGGAACTTAGTGAGCTGGATTTACCTCGGCCTTGCTCCCCCACGAATCAGACCTTGTCCCATCTGTCCAACCTCCTGCACCCAAAATTAACCCTCAGCCAGAACCCAGTGATGACTATTGGGGAATAACAAACCAATGAAATATGTCCATAATCTTCAGGATGAATATTTCTGACCTTCCCTTTGTTTCAGACTGTGTGATGGCTCAAAGGAAACCAGGGCTCTTAATTCACTCAGCTGTTTTCTTTGGCCTGAGCTGGGTGTGGTGTTGGACACTGCCCAGTGCAGTGCTGGGAATGTGCATTTCCCGAGCATGGCTCTTGATCTTCCTGCCTATTCCAAGTTCACAGGATACGCTGAGTTGGAAGGGACACATAAGAGATGATGATCTGTGCCAAGGAGAGTCTTTATAGACAATCAGAGGAACCTGATTTCAGGGCATCAAGTGACACAATTTTATTAAGGGTAATTCCCAGTAGAAGAAAAAGGGGTTTATTTCCCTGTTAAGATGAAAGGTGTTCTGTTGTGCCTTCTTCCTTGTATTGTGATTTCTATTTGCTCAATGGCTACTTGTCCATGTCTAATAATTAACTCACTGAGCATGAAAAAATGCTCTTTTGGACATATCCCAGCAGTAGCCAGCAAGGTAAACATAACCTATTATGCAGAAAGCAAATAATATGGCACAAAGAGGGCCTTGATATTTGCCCCTGGCTAACAGCAATCCCTCTGGCTGATGGTCACCTTGCTGCCCTCCAGCTCTCTCTGTGATGCAATCAGGATCCCAGTCCAGCCTTCCCATTTTGGTGAAATTTGAGTAATCTGAAAGGTTGAAGTGCCCATGCCCAGTCTGTGTTCCTCCTGCCACTCAGCTCCAGCCTCTCCCCCATCTATCCTAAGTTTTCAGAGGTAGAGAAAAGGGGAAAATAGCATTTCTTTGTTATCATATTGGCAAAATCCTTCCTGGAGCTGGCAATGGACAGAAGGCTTCATTCTGGGCTTTGCGTACAGATGTACAACCACAGGGGGATGTGCCCTCCACATCTGCCTGGTTCAGCACCGTGGGATTCACCTGGGCTGGGACCATCACCTTCCCCTCCAGTGCTATTATATGCCTACATTTTGATGTTCTCCAGCTTTCCAGCAGCCAGTGCTCTCTGACCAGCTTGTCTCTGCCAAATCTCATCCATTTTAAGACCTTCCCCGTGCTTCTGTTGTGCTTTTGGGACTCTGCCGGTCCTAGGGAGAAATACTTTCACATTCGTGATGATGTGGAAGGGATCAGGACCTGCTCCCCAAGTTATGCAAACCTGAGCAAGCCGCTACCCTCACCGGGTATGAGACACCAGAGTCCAGCTCCCTGATTCTGCTGACTCAGCCGCACTAGGAGCAAAGCAGCTTCTCAGAGCTCCCAATGCAGCTTGCCAGGGAGCAGCACAGTCCAGTCCATTAGATATTAACTATTGCTCTTGACCACGACCAGTGTCAAGGCTGTGCTATGGGATGGACAAACCATGAAGATTTAGTTGTGACATTTGCCATTCCAGCCTGGGAGCCTGTTCTGTGGAATGTTTACTGTTGTCCAGATAGCTGAGAAACAATAACATATATTAGATACATTCTTTATGCAGGTAATATTTCCCCCCCCCTCAAATCCTTTTAAAGCAAGACCCAAGAGGAAGCTATAGGGATGCAAAGTGCTGTAGAGGCAGCATCAGGGGCTGATTTATGGAGGTGCTGAAGACCTCTGTGCCCAAAAAAAGGGACACAGCAACAGATTTCTTCCTGCACAGGGCTGGGTTATCTACTTCTTTATGTTGCTCATCAAGATCATTGCATATATTACCTTATTGTGAGTTTTATTTGCTGTAGTAGGATGGGGAGAAGCCACCAATCCACCCCAGTTTAATGGAGCTAAGAATGGGCAATCAACTTGCAGATAAAAGATCAAGCTGACCTAAACTCATGCAGAAAATAAACCTTTCAAGTTTCAAACAAATGCCTCCTTTACAATATGGAAAATACATAAGGGGTGCTGGTTTTGTGACACAGTGAGCAGAAACATCTAGACAGAATTTACTGATGGTTATAAAGATATACTCAGAAATCAGCAGTTTTTAGGAATTTCTGCAGTGTTTGTGGCCCTCCTGGCTAAGAATGCCCATCAGTCAAACACTGTCCTGTGTGAGCAATGTATTCCAGAAAAGAAATGAAACAGAATAATCAGGCAGTCCTCATGGCAGGGACTGAAATCCCAGCGGAGATTGTGCTGCTGGCCTAATTTTACGTTCCTTTAAGCTGTTAGATCCATAAACATGTGACCTAATTTTATATTCCTTTAAAGTGTAAGATACCTGAAAAGCAACAGCTTGGTGAATGGGGTAAGTGTCATGGTTCATTTGTTTCTTGGACCGGAAAGCAAAACCAACTTCAAAGCTATCAAACTATTTCTGGTTTAATCCTACTCCTGCTGCAAAGCGCAGGAACATCCCAAGGCCCAACTCCCTGTCCAGCCCAGTGTGTGCAGCCCCTGCATGGCTGGACAGTGCCAGTGCAGGATTCATTAACAACTGCAATTAGGAGGTGCTATTTCTCTGCACTTCAGATGGAATGTATTAAATCCTGTCTTTCTTTGCAGAGTAAGGACTCAGGTGTGCAGAAACCCACACTGTTGGCCCGAGTGTGAAAGGGCTCTGCCAGGCTTCTCTGATTTCACTTTTGGGACCCCCTGTCCGGCCCATTCACTTGTGCTTCAGTATCTGTTTATCTTCCTGGTAACTGTACAAGCTTGAGAGCTCTTCAGGGCTCCTTTAGGACACAACTACACCAATTCTCCTCCTAAATTTCAAAATTTGCCGGTTGCGATTCAAAAGACTGTAAGAACCTTAGGCTGAGCTGCACAGGTTTAGATTACTACAGTTCTATTTAATAGCATTAGTTATTTTGTATGTTAAACCTCAATGCAAATATTGTAGTGATTATTATGGTTTTTTTTCCAGAAATGCAATATTAAAAATCTACTGCAGGGAGGAAAACATAACTATCACAAGACTGTTCCTGTGTTTCTGAGCATCTTCCACAAGAAATCAGCCTCCCACCAGTGAGACCTGCTGGTGCAGAGCTGCTGCTTCCCTTCACATGTGTGAGGAAGAGTCCTCAAAAGTGGCTCAAGACTGTTGCTCTTCTCCTTCCCCACCTCAAAGAGGTAGTAAGAGACATTTTGCATTTCCCAAAGACAACACAGCAGCGCTACTTACACCTTAAGTTCCTTCTGCAGTATTTTGTGCTTCTTGCTTTTTCTTTTGGGCTGACCAGTCCGAGTTTGCTGGTGACTGACCCCGGGACCTTCTGTGAGTGTCCTGCCTCCCTGTCCCAGCAGGGCAAGGGACGCTGGCAGTGCCAGGCTGGTTTAAATACTCCCTGTACCTTTAGCCCTGCGTTTCCACCTGTTGTGCCTTAAAGGAATAGCAGCCAAAAGCTGTGGCAGGTGAGCACCACCCCACGTGAGAGCCGGGAAACCAATGGCTGTCCCAGCTCTGCTGTCACTCCGGGGGTGCAGGCTCTTATTTACCCCCTCATTGCACCCCTGCTTTGCACAACAGCCACCCCAGGGGTGGGTGGGCTCCCAGGCACGGTCCAGGGCTCCTCTGCCTGCCTTAGGAAGGAGCCTCCACGGGGTTAAGTCCATGGAGGGTCCTTTGAGTACCTTTCAGCCAGACTTTTGCTTGGACAGGAGCCAGCCAGGGAAGCTGTGACTCCTTGGTTTGAAGATGGTGCCTATGTCTGGCACAAAGACACTGGGGAGCCTTAGGGGGTCTGAGTCTAATTTTGAGCCCCCTCCTCTTTGCTGGCATTGCAGCATCCCCTCTGAGTTGTGGCTGTGTGTCCCATTGTTCTGGGCAGGTGAGCCCCTGGACACATCCAGGTGGATTTTTCCAAGGCACTGCGTGTTTTTTGGAAACCAGTGTCTGTAAGAAGACCTTGATGGGCCACCCCAGTAGAGCAGTCTGTCCAAATTCCCTGCTCTCAAGCCCCTCTGCCCCGCCTCAGCCTGGTGGGAAGAGCAGGAGTCTGGGTGGGCAACGGTTGGTCTTGTCTGTGCAAACCAAGAACACTTCAAGCTCTCTAAAATCAAACATAATTAACAGGAGCTTTGCTGGCATCTCCCACCTCGATTCTTTGTTCTCCTGTAGGCATGTCAGGGACCTGAATATAAATTCCCTGTGAGGTGTGGGGTTGTCAGAAATGGGAAAAAAGTAAAATTAATGAAGATTAAAGTATTTGTATTATGTGGGATGAATCATTAACTTACTTTACCTTGTACTAACAATGCAAGAGCGGTAATTCCTTCTAACTAGGGGTTCACACGGAGCTTTTCTCATCCTCTGTCAGGGAAAGCTGATGAGTTTGAACAGGATGGCAGCTCCAGGTGTTCCTGCCGTGCCTGGGAGCAGCAAGATCCTGACCTGGAGCTGGGACATTTAAGAAATTTGTCAGATCTTAAAGCCAGCCCTGGAAGTACCTTTGATGTAACTAAGGGTGTCGAGCTCCTTTCTTTCCATGAATGTGCAGCTCCTGAGGTGAGGAAGGAGCTCCTGAGGTGAGGAAGGAGCTCCTGAGGTGAGGAAGGCCGTTTCTGTGCTTTCACAGGGTGATCTGCTGGGGATCTCAGGCTGAGCCAACAGCCACCATCTCCCCTAGATGGGAACAAACACTGATCCCTTGCAAGCTGTGTCCTTCCCACCAGTGCTGCTTCTCTGGACATTCCAAACATTCCCCAAAGAATATTGGCATTACTTTTTCTTCTTGTCCATGGAGCTGTGCTTGCTTTACCACAGTGGACACAGGTGTGTTTTAATTTCCTCTATGTCCCGCTCTCCCTTGGGAGCCACCAGATCAGCTTCTCCACTCACCCCAGGTCCGTCTTGCAGTTTTAAATGTGTTTTAAAGACCTTGGGCTTGCAGGAGACAGTGGAATGGCCATGGGCAGAGGGAATTCTGGCAGAAACCAGCCATGGACACCTGTAACTGCTGGTGCATCTCAGGAAGGAAAAGTTTCTTTAACCAAACCACCATCTTTGTCCTCAAGGTTTCCAGGAAAACAGATCTGTGGCTTCATGCAAATATATTTCCTTTCTTTAACACGTGAGGAAACATTCTCCTGCCAAGTCACAAGTTCTAAAGCATTTTGGCATCTCCAGAAAACAAACAACCTTCGGATTGCTTTTATTGGGGGAGGCCAAAGCACAGTTTGCAGCGTGGCGTTCAGCCTGAGAGTACAGACCAAAGCTGCTTTGTGTTTGGGCTGAACCGGTTTGGTTTCGAAGCTGTGGATGGTTCTGCAGAGGGGGTGGAGGGAAAATAGCACTTGGGAATGTGAGTGTCTGAGAAGCAGAAATCAGGTGTGGTTTGTGCTGCAAAATGGCTCAATGGATCAGGATTTATTTATTTTTTTTAAAAGATCAGGAAATCCTTACTTTTTTTTTGAGCAACCCGGGCTGGTGGAAGGTGTCCCTGCCCACGGCAGGCGGGTGGAACGAGATGAGCTTTAAGGTCCCTTCCAACCCAAACCAGTCTGTGATTCTCTGATTTCTTGCAATCCTGAAGCCATGAGGGTCCTTCCCTCCCACCGCCTTTCCCTCGGGGCTCTCTGCCTCTGCAAGTCAGAGCTGCACACAAAGAGCCAGGTTACAGGTGCATTATTTTATTCTCTGTTCAGCAAAACACGTAACAAGTGCCACTGGGGATTCAGCTCTTGGTTGGGTTTGGGTTCTGAGCAGGGCAGGGGGGGCAATGAGGGGTTCTGGGTGCCTGGCAAGTCCTAACCCTGCCTTGGCTTTCCAAAGGGAAACTTCCCAGCTCCTGCCTGGGGCTTTCACAGAAGGTTCTGGCTCAAATCTTCATCAGTCACCTTGAAAAGTAGTTTTCCCCCATAGGGTAGCTGTAAAATAACAAAACACAAGAGGAGCTGTCATCTGCCTTTGTAATATTTTTGCAAGTGATTTCATGGGTGTTTTTTTCCCCGTTTTTATGCCAAACTTGATATTTTAAAGGGGTCTGATATTTTAGGGAGTCCTGGGAAAAGAAAGATGGAAAAACCTGGCTCAGGGGGGACTTCTGGTGTCAACCTCCTGCTAAGATTAAGGTGAGAATTATCCCAGGCTTTAACCCAAACCAGACACCTGGGAACAAAAGGCACACTTTACAAATACTGGTTTTCACTCTCATTTTTAGAAGTTTTTCACAGATATTGATCATTTATTTTCAAGGTTTTAGGAGAGATGTACTTTTTTCTTTCCATTATTTAGATTTAATTTTACTGTAAGACCCCTTTTGGCTCTAATGTAATGAGAATATGAAATGCCATCACCAGCTTTTTGAACCACTATTTCAATAATTCTTTTTTAACTGAGTACTTTTCACTGATACAAATTTCCACAGATTAGATGCTTTTAAAGTATTTGCTCAGGTGTTTTCTACATGAGCTTCTCTCTGAAGAGAATTAACATTCTGAGACAGACCCACTGCACCTGTATTTTGCCAGAAGACAGAGACTCTTACATATAAATTGGTGATCCTGAATCTTCCAAGGACAGCATAGATTTTCCTGCACAGGAGGACAGAAAAGAATTGTATGATTGCAACACAGTGAACAACAATTACTTCTGGGGAATTCTGACAAAGGTGATAAGCAATCAGATTTCATTGAAACAAGCAGGAAGAGTGATAACTGGTTTATTACATGTGATCAAAAATTATAATCATCTCTATAATAAATTTATGAACTTTATGTAGGAATTAATTCAAGTCTTTTGAAATTTATGGCTTAACATTGCCTGGTGAGGAGTGAAGGCAGTAGTTTGGCAATAGAACACAAGTCCTGGACTGTGGATTGTAATTTCTGGACTGCAAACCCCGTGTCTCCCCTGTGGAGGAATTTTACTTAATAAGCCACAAATTCTCTGCATAAAATTTGGTTTTATTCCTTTCTGTGAAGGGAGATGAGCCTTGCAATGTCACTTTCAGAGAACACCCACCTACATTTGCCACAGTCCATCTTGCATTCCTGCACATTTTCGGGGCTCGGGGTTTCCTCCATCGTTTGCTCTTTTGCAGGACTCGGACCAGCCTGAGCTGTCGCTGCCTCCAGGTTTCCAGTGGTGCTTCTTTCCCCTCCTTTAAAACAAAACCCACGTGGATGCACTGGTGGGCACACCTGCATTAATGCCTCTTTAGGTATTCCAGCACATCAGACACCAGATTAGGCCTGTTATTTCCCATTTCATTCTTGTGAAAAACGTATTTCCCCTCACTGCTGCCATCCCTGAAGGTTTTCTGTCCCTAAATTTATCTCTAGGTTCTAGGATAAGATACATGCACATATTTTTCGCACAGTCAGTAATTAGAGGGGATTTTGGGCCCATCTTTGCACTGAACGAGCTGAATTTGGCCCCAGAAGCTGCTCGTGCCACGCAGCTCCCTGCTCTTTATACCTCAGGATTTCCGAGCACTTGTGGAGCCATAAATCTTCTATCCACAAAAGCTCGACCCCGCTTTCAGCAGGGCTTCAGGATTTCCATTTCCTTCATTTGCTTTTTGGTTAGGCATGCTTAAAAAACAACAACAACAAAAAAAGCCAAACAACTTCTGGAGGAGGACTTTGCTTGCTTGCAATTACAGCTGCTCCAGCCACAGAACGGACACGTGTCTCCAGGGATGGAAACATTCCATGGGTCAGACTCCAGCTCTTGGAAATCACAGGCAAAACCCTTGCAAAACAGCCACTGCAACCCAAAAGGTGTTGCCTGGTTAAACTTACCCATCTTCTTTTGAAGTTTTATTTTGACCAGGGTGAGAACAGTGGTAGCGATGCAAATCAGCAAGGCAAGAGCTGGTAACACAACCGGGACCAGACTGGATTCCCCTGATGAGCTGGAAAGATGAATCACCGGAGTTAAACTGGATTTTGATTCACCTCTGTGGTTCATGCAGGTTGTTGTTTTTAAGCCAAATAGTATAAAGGAGTTATAAACTCTGACTGAACCAAAGAACAGTCAACAGAGTCAAGGAGAGTTGAAATCATTTGATCTGGAGTTTGGCGTATGAGGAAGTAATTTCTACAGCTGCCTCTGCTCTGCCATGTGGGGTTTGTGCTGCCAGCTGAATTAGCCCCTCCAAAAGGAAAACAAGCTCTTTCCACGATACAAAATCACAAGCAAGGTCCAGACATCTTTTTTGTGAGTTGTTACAGACCCTCCTGCTGTTGGAAGGTGCCTACGCACCATCTCCTTGCAAGAAAGATATAAATGCTACCAGAGCTCCCCAGGCAGAGAGGGCTTTGCCAGGAATGGCGGAAAATCCGAGCCCTTATACAAGATTGGCATGATTTGTAGTTAGTAACATCCTCTCTCCTCTTTCTGGCTGGGAGATGGGGTTTGGAGGGGGCTGGGGATGGAGAGGCAGTGAGAAGTGCTGGAGCTGCTCGAAGCCATCCCACCTTACAGGAAGCACAGAAGGTAAATCCACTGGGAAACCACTTGAGCCCCAGGGCTTGGTATGGAGAACCACCATGGAATAATTACTGGCCAAAATGCTCCCAGCCTTCTGATTAACCTTGTCCAAAGCTAACTCTGATGCAACACCGAGCACCCAACGCTGCCCAGGTTACTGGCTGCTGGAGGGGCTTGGATAAGGAGTGCGCTCAAGTGTGCAGCAGGTACAGATTCACCAGGTTATTGCTCAAGCCTGATGTTTCCCAAGCCCCCGTCTCTGCATTGAGCAAAGCAAAACAGACAGGAGCACATCTGTTGACTCTGGCATCTGGTCCACAGGAGTGGGCAGCACCAAAAGGTTTGGAGACAAGTTCAAAGATACGTGTACATGGACATGAGGTAACCTTGCCTTCTGCTCCTCTAACTTCTAATGTCTCCTGCTGGTGTTTTCAACTTGCAACCTGTGCACAACCTCTGGGAAATGGGGCAGATGGGCCGTAAACCACCACGGTGGTGCCAGAGAAATGTGGCTGTGGAATTACCTCTCGTGATAGATTTCAACTGGGGAGGTTCCAAAGGTGGCAGTGGGTGGCAGGGTGCTGGTGCCCTTGGTCACAGTGCCCACTGTGGTGCTCTGGGTGATGGTGCCCACCACGTACATCAGGCCCGTGGTGCTCTGTGTGGATGTGCTGGAGGCAGCTGGACTTGATGAAGTGGGTTTCACAGGAGTGGTTGTTTCCGAGTCTGGTGAAGAGCCGATGTCTACAGAGAACATTATTTTTAGGCTTTAATACCTGCGGTTTTGCAGAGCTAACACGTAAGAGGTACCAAAGATTTGTGTATTTCACCTTGAAAAGAAATACTAGGCCCAAGCATTTTTGCTTTCCTTTGAGTCTCACAGAAAGCAGCTTGGGAGCACTAATGAAAACCTTAATGCTTGGCAAACATTCCTATTTTAACCCCACTCTTTCTGTCTCTGCCAGAGGAGCAATTCCATGGATCTGTGTATTTACATGCTGCAGTTTCTCAAACTGCAAGATAACCTTCAGCTGATCTTCAGAGCCGGGCACGTGTCTCTGTGCTGCGCCTGCCTGGATCAGGATGTCATATACTGGGGATTTGCATCACAAAAAATCGATAAAATAATTCAAACCCATTACATTTCTTCTGAAAGCTTAACTCACGTCCCTGAAAACCTTTACCATCACCACAGTTGCTTATTAATACCAAAGGCAAAATGTAGAGCTGATGTTTCTCGTGATGGTGTTACGGAATGGTTTGGGTTGGAAGGGACCTTAAAGATCACCCCGTTGTGTTCCAGGCCATCCCACCACCTACCCTTGTGGATGCTCAGCTTCACAGAGGATGTGTGCTCTGTGTGCCCACTCTTAGCCCTGCACCAGTACCATCCTGTGTCCTCCTGCCTCAGCTGGCTCATCACCACCGTGTACGTGCCGCCTTCGGGGTCGCTGCTGCCGATGTGTATTCGCCCCTTGTAGGACTCGTGCACAAACCCGTCGGCGTCCAGGAGCAGAGAGCAGCTCCCTCCCTCCCACCTGCACAAACACTTCTGCTCGTAGCTCCTCTTGGGGTCGTAGTGGCACTTGAAGGACAGTGAGCCTCCCACTGTGCCGCTGAGAAATTTGGGTCTCCTGGGAAGAGCGGAGGCTGCAGGTTGGAGGGGACAGAGTTAGTATTTAATGCTTCTCATCGGGCGCTGGGAAGGAACCTGTGCAGCCCCCTCGTGCCCCGTCCTACCTGTGGTCACCTGCAGAGCCACCTCCTGTGAGCTGTCCCAACCACTCAGCCTTTCTATCCCACACCTGTACAGCCCCGCGTCTTCCTTTATTAAGTCATTTATCAGGACTTTGAAAGCTCCAGAGCTCTCCCGAGGGGTGATGAAGACTCGTCCGAGGAACCTCCTTCCCACGTAGCCATCGGAGTCAGCTATGAGAGTGCAGCTGGTTCTTCCCACTTTGCACCAGAACCTCTTCCCACCACTTTGGGTGTCCCCAGATGGGCACAGGACCGTGACAGAGCCACGGAGCTTGCCTTGGATGAGCTGGATTGGCCTCGACACACCAGCATCTGCAGGGAGAGAGCAGGACAGGGACTGTCCACACACAGCCAGGTAGGAGAGAGTTTCCTTTTGCATTTATGAACAGCTGATTTGTCCAAATCTCTGTGCTTTTATACCTCTTTATTGTATAATGTCTGGTTAACAGCAGGGGGCAGAGAAAGCTGACACGCTCACTGTGCACGGATGCTCCAGCACCTGCTCCCAAACTGCTCCCATGAGCTGGTGCTGCAGCAGAGCCTCCCCTGCCCCAAACTTACCTGCCAAGACCGTCAGGTTCAGGCTGGCGTAGAGGCCCCCCCTGGTGGGGCCGATGCCACATCGGTACGTCCCCGTGTCACTGCTCTTCAGCCCTGTCATTGTCACCGAGAAGGTGCCGTTCTGGGGGACGTCCTGCAGAGACACTCGGCCCAGGTACTCGCTGGAGGTGTAGTCAGTCGAGGAGATGATGGTGTAGCAAACCCCGTTTTCTGCTGTTTTGCACCAATATTTTCGGTCGTGTTTGTTGGCTGGTGTGATGGAGTAGAAGCACTGGTGGGTGACGGACCCTCCAACCCCACCTGTCAGAAACCTGGATCCGTACAAGCTGCCTGAAACTGGCTCTTTTGGGGAGAAAGGAAGAGAAGCTGGTGGTTACTCAGAATCAACCAGATGCCGCCTGGCAAAACCCAGTGTTGCTCCTTTGAGCCCGGGGTGGGATTCTCAGTGGCACCAGTGGGACGTCTGGCTCAGAGAGCGCACAGTTTAGTTTGGATGTGGTGTGTTACCTTCCCTCAGTGCTGCATTATCCACCTGAGGGGACTGGTGACACAGCGCCACTGCCCTGTGCCATGGCACAGATGAGGAGACCCTCCGTGCCCCTTACAGGATGCTCCAGACCCCCACCAGCCCCAGAGTTGGAGGTAGAGGGCAGCAATTAATGGCAAACACCTAAGAATAACCTTTGGCATTTGCAAACTCTGCCTCGTCTGGCAACTTTTCTCTCCCTGCAGATGCTGCAGCGAGAGCAATGGAGAGCTGGGATTCTCCTCCCAGCTCTTGCCATGCTTTGCTGACACTCTGCAGATTTCTAGTGGGCAGGGAGGGTGGTTTGACTGGTTTCTGTATTGCAGGTGGAGGTGTCCAGTGTCCAAGTGAGGATTTAGCCAGAAGAACACAACTTATTGTCCCCAGTTCCACCGTTACCTGTTCTTATCAAAGTAGCTGGCTGGAGACTTGCTTTTTTGGTGACTCACCTTGCAGCAAAGCTGCTAAGAGAACGAGAACCACCATGTCCAGCCTTCACAAGTGTTTGCTCAGCAAACTTCAAAAATCTCCCGTTGGGGATGGGGTTTTGCTGATTTCTGTGTTAACAAACAGAAGAGAGAGATTGTGGCTGGGATCTGCCAAGGTAAACCACTGGGTTGCCCTGACAGGCACTCTGAGCAGAGCAGGCTCCCAGGCTGGGACATGTCCTAGCCCAAAACCAAGGGAATTTCAAAAGGGAAAGAAGTGCTAATAGTGCTCTGCAGATTTCACAGTCCTGCAGTAAATCCCGTGCCGTGTGGGGTAAAACACTTATGAAGGTATTGCTGGCAACGAGGGGCCAGCAGCAGCCAACCTGCTCTTCTCCTCCCTTCTCTCCCCTCTCCCTTTTCATCTCCTTTTATTTTTTTTCTTTCAGCTCAAGAACCAACAGGAAAAGCTGCAGATCTCAGGAACGCCAACACCCTCAAACCTCTCCTATCACCCTCCAATTATCTTCCTCTTTTAATTTTTATTCCCTTAAATTTATCTTTGTAGAGATCGTTATTACCCTTTCCAGATCTGAACCCAAACAGTGTTTGGGTGTCCCTGTTTAAGACAGGGATTACTTCCTTCTTTGAGTTTAAAACTTTCGGTTACTCTGCAACATTTTACCTAAAACTCTTTGCTTGAGATTTGCCTCATCTCCACTGCAGCTGCAACCTTGGCAAGTGCACATACTTGTTCGTGCATTGGAATCTCTTCAAAAGCATTCAGGAAATATGAACAAGGAAACTGAGTGCCACAATGAGCTTTATTCCTGCTCTCCACAGTGTGGAGTCCTGGGCTTGGATACCCACAGAGCCCACCCCTTGTGCTGCAGGGGAGTGGGATTTGGGCTCAGCCTTGCACCAGTGTCACAGTTTAGCTGAAACCGGCATTTGTTGTGCCTTGCACATCCTGTGTTGGGGATATTATGCATCTCCCCCAGCTTGCAAACATCCAGCTCTGCCTCCCCCTGGCTGTGGCTGTGCTGGTGGGAAGTGTGAGATGGGGTTGGAGAAACGCTCTGTTCCCCTCTCAGGGCAGGCTGGGGGGGGTTCAGCTGGCACAGGATCCCCTTTGGGCAGTTCCCCTCCAGGTTTTCCCCGTTCCTGAGGCGGCAGAGGCAGCTCTGCAGGGCAGGGGGTGGGGGGTGTGTGTCTGTGCACAGCTGGCCCACCACATCTGCCTGCACAGAGCAGTGTCTGTGTCCAGCAAAGAGCCAGGAGGATGTTCCAGTGCCCCCAGTGCTGTGGGGGCGGCAGAGCCTCAGCAGTTCCCTCATTGCAGCCCACTGAGACTGGATGGGTGACTTGAAAAATGGGGATTTTCCTCTCAATGCCAAAATTGCCACCAATCACCACCAATCTGGGGGACTTGGAGCAATAAGGAGCTAACAAGAATGAGCTGAATGTCCTGGTTTACACCAAGAAAAATATTATCCCTATGCTTATTCAATGTTCTCTCATGTGCAGCATTACAGCTGAGCCAGTGCACTCCCTCTTTTCCTCATTTTTTGGCTTCCTATCCGCAGCTACATTTTAATCTCGTTTAATATTAGGCTTGAAGCTTTTTAATTTTTTTAACCAGCAAATAGGCATTAAATACAAAGCAAAAAGTGAAAAGGAAGAACTATATAAATTCCAGAAGTAAACCATGTATGACTGTTTTCTTCCTGTCTTCGTTTCAGTTGTATATTATGACAATCTTTCTATGATCAATTTTCTGCACCTGATTAAACCATTATCCTGCCGCCATCCATAACTGGTGTGCATAACTGGGCAGAGTCTCTCTGTGTGTGGACTTGCATAAGTATTTACCTTGTCCACATAATTTTTTCATGTGTTCTTGACAAAAAACAAACAAACAAACAAACAAAATAAAAAATCCAGTAATGTAACTTATAACTTTAAAAAGAAATTAAAAAAAAAAAAGGCACACTACCTTAAAAGAAGAAAAATCACCATAAATGAGCTCTACTACCTTTATTGCTATGGAAATAATTACTTTAAATTTCAAATCTGTTACATACTGTAGATTAGATTCCTCAAAGTATCTCATACAGTCACTGTACAATAGCATTGCTCTCCAAACCAACAGTATTTTAAGGGCAAATTGAGGCTCACCTACCTTTAGACTGTGATGCTTCTGCTGCTGGAAATCTTCTCCTGCTCTGTTTCCAGCTTGAATTTAGTTTAATAAAGTGGGTTTTGCAGCTTGCAGCTCGGTTAGTCTTTGCTCACCTCTTGATGTCTAATTCTTCTTGCCATATATTGATGTCTAGAGTTTAAAAGAGAGGCACCAAATTTTTTCTGTAGTTCAGATGTGCATTGCTGAGCAAACTGGAGATGGTCAAAATGCTTAGAGGAGCAGCAGCGATGCCACCAATGTACTGAGGATGAAACCCAAAAATGGTCATTTTTAGCCTCCTGATGACATGGGTGACACCACGGAAGGGGGAAAAAGAGAAGGTGAAGAAATCAGAAGCAGAAATGGCAAGAGTTTGAGAGGAATCCCCCTAAACCACAGACAAAATGCTTTAACAATAAACACCTGCCCCTAACCATCTGTAGTAAAAGGGGGTTTGCTGTGAGCCACTTCCAGGCAGAACTTCACACCAACTTCAGGAGAACTTTGTGCCTCTTCCTCAAAGAGCTGTGGTTTCAATGAACCTGAGTGCTTCGTGCAGCTTGTGTCTGTCTTTTGATCCTGCACTTTTTACGAATCCAGGACAAAAAAAAAGATGGTTTCTGCTTCAACTTCTGTTCTAAAACAGTCCCTGCAATGGGAATGAAGCGGGTGGTAAATCTCTGATCCATCACAGAGTGTGTCCAGGTGCCTCTTCCACAAGGACATCACCATCATCACCAGCCAAGCCCTGGGAACCACTTGCAGGTCTGTAAAATGAATTTTTAAGCTCCTGCTTAAGAGTTGGATTGTCTGTCTGGTTTTTTGCCCTGCCAGAGCCAGTTTGGCGCTCTCACTGGGATTTCCTCCCCCAGTGTGACAGTCCCTTTCAGCTCCTTCAATACATTGTGATCTTGTGGTGATTGATTTATCTCTGAATCCATTCTTGCTGCATTCCAACCATTGCATACTTGAAATTTATCAGCTGGTGGGTTGTGTTGTCATGGGAAAGGCACCAAACCCAGAGCTCTGCACAGGTACCACCAAAATCCAGGTGTGTTTGTGACAACTGCAGTTTATTTTGGGATAATGGCCATGCCCATGGCCTCACAGGATCTGAAGATGGAACTAAGGGAGGTTTGTTCTCACACACAATTCCTCTTTTGCACTAACCAAATAATCTTAATTGAGGTGCAGATGTGCTGGTAACATCGAAACTAAGGAGACATTTCACAGTCGTGTTATTGTGAGGGACTTTGGTCTGCTTTTCCTTCAGATAAAAATGATTGATTGCAAACAAAAATTCACCTGTGGCACTTCTGAGAATGCCCTGGGCTGGTTCCAGCACTCTGTGTGTCCCCAGGATTTGCAGGATAACACTCACCATGTGAGAAGTGCGTGGGGTTCAGAGGAAGATTGATAGAAACCACTTTGTACTGCCCTGGCTCTGATGGTGGGTCCGGAGTTCTGCTCTTCCCCTCTCGAGTGCAGAGAGGCTTTGAAGGCCAGAATGTGTTCTGTGTAAAACCTTCACTGAAGCCCTTTGAAATCTCCCTGCCTGAAGATAAATCTCTGTGGAGCACTTCTGCTGTTTCATTATGTGATTACTTATATTGCAGTAATTGTTGCGTTTTGCACCAAACCTGTGCATAAACTCCCTGATATCGGGCCAGGTGCTGCATCCCAGGTTGGTCTGAAGAGACATTTTGGGTGGAGACAGATCGCCCTGGACAGGGATGATTTTTCAGGCAGCACCTGATTTTTACCTGCAGCACCACCCGGGATGGGAACGCTCCCCTTGCTCTGCACAAGGTCCCCAAAGGTGACCCCAGATTTTGGAGCAGGGACATCTGAGGACCCCGCCTCCTTTAAAGAAAAAAAAAAAAAAAGAAAATAAATTGAGCAGGGGTAGCAACAACGGGATTTCTGAGCATTGTTTGCCAGGCAGTGGGCAGCCAGCTGGGAGGATGGATGGATCCAGCAGGGAACAGTGATGGCAGCACATGGAAAGCACCCTCCTGAGGGAATACTCCTGCTTTGCACCTTCTACTGCTAAAGGAGAGTTAACGTTTACAGAATTTTTTCTTCTGTGAAGGTAATGTCCTTCCTATAATGACCACGTGCTGGTGGGTGAATCTTTTCCTTGCGAGGAGCGTGGTAACAGCAGGAATCACACCGGGGCTCCAGGGCCACGTGTTTCCCCCCTGAGCCCTTGTCCTGGTTGCTCTCAGCACAGCCTGCCTGCACTCGGACTGGTAATTAATTTAATGGCAACAACCCCTGCCTGCTCCACAGTGCCCACAGGAGTTAATGATTGAACTGCAGCCAGGGCAGTGCTCGGAATGAGCCAGGGGTGTTATCGCTACACACAAATCCCTGTGCAAGGAACAACAGTGCCCCTTTCTGTCACTTCCTGGACTTCAAATTAAAGGGTATTTGGAAACAAAGAGTTGAGATGTTCTGGAAGCAGAGTGTCCTCATCCCCCTTGCCCTGCCAACCTGAGCCTGAACCCAGAGGTTTTAAGGGCAGGAATGAGGAACATTGGTTCTAGTTTTGTTTTAAGATACTATCAAGTATCTGAATTCGATCTTTGTAATGAAGGATATTCACCAGGATGCTTTTAATTGGGATAGTAGTTCTTGACAGGCTCACGTAGACGTGGAAATGATATGTCTGAGCCAGTGTGGGACTGATAGTTAAGAAGTACATGAATATTCTGTGCAAAATGCAAAGCTGAGTGTTTTCTTTAAGTCTTTTTTAGCATTGCTGTGCCACATAAACACACTCTGTGTAATCTACATTAAGGCATAGACGGTACAGTTGCCAACTCTTTTAAGTCTTGCTACTTCTGCAATATTATGGTCTCTCTTCATGGCTGGTTTTTTTGGCTGGGGTCTGCCTTCCAGGCAAGTTATCACCAGAATTAAGTAATATGAAGTCTGCTTTCAGAGCTCCCCAGACAAGAGCCCAGGAACGTGGCTGAACCTGGAGGTAGATTTGTTTCCATCCTTTGAGTCTGTGGCTTCTGAGACACATCAGAGCAGGGGAGCTCTGCCCCCTGTGGTCCTCACTGGCACGGGCCCTGGCACAGGTTGGGCAGAGAAGCTGTGGCTGCCCCATCTCTCAAAGTGCCCAAGGTCACGTTGGACGGGGTTTGAAGCAACCTGGGCTGGTGGGAGGTGTCCCTGCCCATGGCAGGGGGTGGGACTGGATGATCTTTAAGGTCCCTTCCAACTCAAACCATTCCATGATTACATGATGATGATGATAAAGAAAGTGCCTTTGTTCCTAACAGGCAATTTAATTCCCAAACTAATGCAGGCTTTCTTTAGAGAGAGGGGCTGACCCATGGAGGCAATTACACTAAACAATTTACTTATGTTAATTAACTGCTTGCAGCATTACGTTCCATTCAGTGGTTTTCATCACTGACCTTGCAGCACCATCACTTTTCCAAGACAGTCTGTGAATACTAAACAGACTCATGCTGTCAAACCCCAGAGTCAGGCTTCTAATTCCTCTCCAAACAGGCATCAGTGGAGCTTTGGCTTTCTATGGAAAGGAGAGGGCATCTTAGTGCAAAACTGCCCCATTTCACAGCCCCCTCCACATAAAAGGTGTGCACAAGGGGAGGAATAGTACTGACCCACATAAAGAATCCAAGGAATGCAAGAAAATGATGCCTGATTAGCTACACTTCATGAAAACAGGGCCATGCTTGTTTGTAGCTGAGCAATTAACTAAATCAGTTTGGGGCTGACCAGCCTAATGCAAACCTGCACATCAGAGAGGGGACCAGGAGAAGTTGCATGGGAAAAGGTCTGACCAAAAACTCATCAGCAAACACTGTACATTGGCTCCAAGGGGAAAAGGAGCCTGGAAGGTTATTAAATCCGCCAGGCTGAGCCCAGTGATTCATTCCAAGCCTGGAGCTGGGTCATCCCTGCCTGGGAAGCAGCAGTGGGGCTGCACCCTGGGTGACAAGCACAGCCTTGAGCCCTTGGCCGGGCAAAGGGGTGCCTCTGACCCGGCGTGGGTGCGGAGAGGCAGCTCTGCCACGTGCCAGCAGTTTAAGGGGTTAGACAGGATTAAGGTTGTTTGCACTGAAGCTGAGCAGGGCACAGACACTGCCCTACGCACAGAGAGAGTGTCCCAGTGTGAGTGGGTCATGAAAAGGACAGCCAGAACTGAGGTCCCCCCTGTGCAACCTGGTCCAGGCAGCCTTGGGAAGGTGCTTTTGGGCTCCTGTGTGGCCAAGAAGAGAGGGGGCTGCTCTGTGCTCACAAACTGGGTGCTCACGTCCGCTGTGCGCTGTCCTTCTCCTCCCCAGGCTCAAGCAGGAGGCAGAAAGGGCAGCCTGGTTGTAGGAATGCACTTCCAGATGCTGCAGGAAGCTCTGTGGGGCCTGAGAGGTGGCAAGGGCAGGATCCACCCTTCAGCAAGAGGGTTTACTCTGGGTGGCACCAGGCAGAGTCATAGGCCTGCTCTTGCATAAGGTGCCAGCCCAGGAGTCACACACCCCCTGGCCATGAACACCTGTGTTTCTAATGGCTACAAACAGCCATATTTTGCTGTGTAAATGCCGTATTTTCCTTGCAGGATTAAACAGCAACGCCTGCCCTTGGAACGGGGCTTGCCCACGGTGAGTGATTCAACCCAGAGGATCAGGAGCAGCAGGAGCACTTCACCCCATGGAAAGGCACAGAGCTGGAGCTCATTCCCAGAGGAATGACCCTGATCTCCTGTGGCTGTTGTTTTTATTTAGTCTCTTTCATTTCCATTTCATACCAACGTGCACAACTCCTGTTAATGAACATCACTCCATCACAGGTTAATAAGCAATATTTGGAAATGAGATTTCTGCTTGGAAATCTGAGCAAAACTTACCTTTCATGACTTTAGTACATTCTGGTTTTGACTAAAGCCAAGGGTTGGAAAAGAATCATTTTGTCTCCAAAACAATCTGGTTTTAAGAAAAGTTTAGGCTCTGTTTCAGGCCAAAAATGCTTTGAGAGAGACCTTAATGCTCTCCTCCTTTCTCCTTAGATAATCAAGGTGAGATTACCTTGAGTCTGCAGTAGTCATGTAACTGCATTATGCAAGAGATGAGCAGTGAGACAGAGCTTTAAGTAGCTGGAATCTGCTGTGGGTAAGATGGAATGGTCAGAGGAGAGGAGCACATGGATGGAAATGTACCATTAAACCACTCAAGAGCTTGGCTGACCCCTTTACTCCGGGCTTAGCCTTGCATCTTCCTTTCCTTTTCATACTGTGCTCTTGCTGCCTTTAAAGTCAATCATTTGCACTTGAAAGTTTGCAGCTGGAGGAGTTCAGGGCTGGGTGGAACCTTTCCTGCTGCCTGGCTGCACATCAGGCTGGTTCCAGCCTGCCAGCAAACACAGGAGCACCAGGTATTCCATATTCCCCCTTTGTGCCTGCAGGGAGAGCCAGGAGTCACAGAATCACAGCCCAGCTTGGGTTGAAAGGGACCTTAGAGCTCACCTTGTTTCACCCACCCCTGCCAAGGGCAGGGACGCCTCCCACTAGACCAGGTTGTTCCATGGAAACGCCATGGAAAACTTTCCATCTGCTGGTTGTACTGGGAGGACTTACACAAAATCCCTTCTCTGTGGGTCCTGGGGCGCAGGATCCCCAGGCTCTGGGTCAGACACATCAGTTGCAATGCCCAGCTGCTGCCTGGATGGCTCACACCCCTCAAACCAAGACATCCTCAAGGTTAAAGCTCAGTATTTAGCTGTACCAGGGTTTTGACTGCAACAAAAATTTGTACTACAAGGTCATTTTCTGATCATGTAGAAGTTTATTAGAGACAGAAACCACTTCTGTTATAAAAGGTGAGCAGCACAGTCGGCAGCATCAGCTGGGTCTGAGAGATGCCAGGAGAGTTTAAAAGGGAATGACTTGGTGTTGTTTCAGACTTGCATCTCTCTCATTTCGGGCAGCACTTCTGGATCTGACACCAACACAGCTTGTTCTTCTTAACAGTCACTTCAGGAGGTTCGTGTGTCATCCAAGTGCCAGATCCATGTGGTTGGGGCTGGATGGGAGAGCAGGGGGGCAGAGGAGGCAGTGGGATGTCTGTGCAGCCCTCCAGCCCCTCTGGCAGACACTGCGGGAGGGGGAGCATTGCTGAGCCCCCTCTGGTGCCTGTTGGTCCAACAGTTCTGGAAGTGGCAGTGGTGGTTTAAGGAGGCACTTGCATGGGGCAGGCGAATGCTCAGGCCTCAGAGGCTGTGATAAAAGTAATAAAACACAAAAGAAGTCCTAAATGAGCAGCAGAGTCCTGAAGTTCTTCCCAGAGAGGCTTTATTCAAAGGCAACCCCTTTTAAAACAAGCCAACCGCCTAATTCCATGGCTTCCCTGTTTCGAAGAATCCCCAAATCATTAAAGACCTTGTAGGATAGTACACGCTGTCCCCATGCTGAGTGATGCCTTATATAAATAGCTCATATACACTTGCTATATACAAAATATCATGTACACGTGACGTTGCTTTATTTGGTCACGAAGCTCAAACACCTCTGGGTGCCTCTCCTGAGGTGTCAGAGCAGGAGATCGCAGCAGAAGATGCTTGTGGGAGATCTGCCAGAGGGCAGGCAGTGAAGGCACCTGGATTTGGGGCGAAAAGCCTCTTTTTCCATGAGCCTGTGGAGTTATTCCTTCAGCAGGCCGAGCTTCTTCAGTGCCTCCCGCCGGTTCTCGTCGGTCGCGCCCTTCGGGGAGATCTTCACGCTGACGGCGGAGCGGGACGGCCTGGGGAAGCTCGGGAGAGGGTTGGACCTCCTCTTGCTGCTCTTCTCCTGCTCCACCTGCTCCTTCAGCCCAGCAAAGTCCTTCCCTGCCCCGAGGGACACGGGCCGGGGGCGGCCGCTCCTGAGGAAGCTCGGGGCGAGCCGCTCGATGAAGGACATCTTGCCCAGGGAGCTGCTGCTGCTCTTGACGTTCTGCTCCTTGGCGTTGGCCATGTAGCTGCTCAGCCCCACCCCGGAGCGCTCCAGGGTGTTGGATTTGAAGGTGATCTGTCGGATCCCTGGCACGGATCTCTCCGCTGCCTCGGGCTCCCCAGGGGTGGGGAACGGAGTCTCCCTTGGCTGGGGATGGGGGGCAGGTTGAAGGTGGGCGCTGGGCTCCCTCCTGCCCTGGGACAGTCCAAGCTTCTCCAGTGCCTCCCGCCGGGCTTTCTCCTTCTCCTTGGGGTCGAGGTGCCCTGAGTTCACCTTTTCAGCCATGGCATCAATGGCAGAGCTGGGCTGAGGGCCAGCTGAGGGTGGAGGTGGTGGTGCTTTTACCTTCTGGTTATCCTCCGTGGCAAGAGGCACTGGGCTGTTTTTGCTGGTTTTCAGGATAATATTTGGTGGCAATTTCCGTGGCTTGGGGGCAGTTGGAGGCCCTCGCTTGGTGTCGGGATCCTGAGGGGCCTCTTCCAGTGTGGATTTCTCTGGTTGGTCCCATGAAGTCCAAGTCTTGGTCTCCTTGGCTGTTTCCCCCTTGGCATCTGAGCGATTGCTGCGTGACCACTCAAGACTCACCAGGTCATCCTGGAAGGGATCTGGAGGTTGGATAGTCAAAGATCCCACGGACTTCATGTGGCTTCTTGTGTTGGCTTGGTCAAGCCTGTCCTCCTTGGCTACCTCCTGTGAAGGTTTTTCTGCTGGCACTGGGTCCTTCGCTGTGTGGACAGTCACCTTGCTGTCAGAAGCTCTGTTTGCTGCAGGGATATTCCTGGGGAGACTGAAATAACCTGGGCTTGGAACTGCTGCTGGAGCTGAGCTGGAGGAGGCAGAGGTGCTCTTGCCACTCTTCTGTTCAGCTGCACACTGCTGACCTCTGCTTGGAGGGGGAGCCCCATTTCCCAAATCTGGGAAAAGAGAGAGATGAAGTCACACACCGTTCCACAAATGGGCTCAGGGCACCTTCCTGTTTGCAAGACACACTCCATGCCTGCGGAGCCAGCACAGCCACGGCTCGGGACTTGCCCCCAGAGCTCAGCCTGATTCCAGCTGCTCTGTCACTGCTTGGGAAGTCAGACACTGGGTTTGACAAAGCATCTGGTGAATGAGGAGCCTGGTTCATCTCCGTGAGCCTGTTGGGAGCATGACTAAAGATGCTCTGCCCTGTGGTTCTGCTGACCTTGCTCCATACCTGCCTGTGAGAACGGGGGGAAGGCCTCTGGTGCCCTCCTTGTCTCACTGCCTACACCGAGTGATGGAAATCACCCGGCTGTACCTCATGACGCCATAAAACTGGGGCACTGCTCCCTCCCTCCCTGCCAAGGGAATGCTCCCATTGCACACAAATCCCAGAGAAGGGTTTCCAGCTTACCCCTGGCCACGGGGTCTTTCTTGGGCCGCATCCCAGGCAGCTTGGAGGGCTCTGCATAGTCGGTCTCATCAGTGGAGACCCCGCTGTCTGCTTCTGCATCCAGTGAGCCAATAGTTTCTTCTAAGAACATCAAACACTCCTTCTCTTCCACAGATAAATAGTCATAGCTGTTATCACTCTGGAAGAAGAAAATAAAGCAGTAAAGGTAGGAGACAGAGGTGTTTTCTGTTTAATATCCTGGTAGTTAAGAGGAGCCCACAACAGCTCCTGGCCAGGAGACTTGGGCCAGTGGCTATTCAAAAATCGGTATTACACCTACTGAAAAATAGACAACTTCCTCCAAAACAGAAATACATATATATATACACACACACATAGAGCCATTTTCTATTACCCCACTCTGTGTGTCAGAAGATGGGTTATTCTGAACTTGAAAACTTGGCCTCTACCTTTTAGTTCTTTAATTTACTTTGGAATGTGAGCAGTGAAATACGAAGTGCAGGACAGGATGGAGTGTGCATCAGCTCAACAAGCACAGAGGAGGAATTATCCCAGGTGGAGTTGTTTTGCAGAGACACTTATCCAAATTTTTTACCATGCAATATCACAACCAGTTTTTCCATCCCTATTAAATTCAGAGGGTTTGGTTCTGGTTTGCAATACATCAAATGGAAAACCTGTCAGGACTGAGCATTACACTTACACATATCAATTATGCTCCAAGTCAGACAGGATGTAATTAGTCCATCAATCTTGGAATCAGTGTTGGGAGACAAACAAGCTTTAGTGGACAGATGGTGAAAAATTACACATCTACAGCCATGGTCCAAACTCATCTCTGCCTTAACTAGGAAATTAATCTCCTGTGAGCCGGGAGGAGCACAGCTCGCTGCCTCTTCCAGGTGAAGTCACCCCTCTTGGAGCCACTCTGACCCAGCGATCCAGCTGGTCTAACCCCTCACTGGGGAATGGCCAGGCCCCTCCTGCCCAGTGTCTGCTCTCTCTGCATCTTTGGGATGCCACTGGGCTCTCGGTGTCCCAGAGGAGACCTTGCAGGAGCGAAGGCTCCCGAGCGCTGCCGCACACGTGGCAGGATGGGAAGTCTGGGAGTGCTCTGGGGCAGGAATCAATTTGGTCCTTGAGCTGCCCTGAGCGTGGTGCTGCCTCAGGGCCCCCAGGTGCTTCCAAAGCACCGATGGAGAGCTGTTTGGAGCAGAGATCTGACCAAAATCCTTTCTCGGCTGCCCAGAGGGGTGAAGTGAGAGCCCCTTCATGCCCAGGCTGGGCACACCGGGGTGACTTACCCGCTGTGAGTGGTTGGAGGCCGTGCTGACCATGCTGTCACAGCTCCCAGAGTTGCAGCCAGCCATCCCCAGCTCCTCCCTGGGCATATCCTGGGCTGCCGTGGTGTCTGGCACGGGGGCCAATATCCAGGCTGGAGCAGGAGAAAGCAGAAGCATTAAGCTCTGAGGTCCCCCGGGGGTAATGCAAACACGCTGGCTCAGCTGGAGGGAGGGCAGGCAGGCTCTGAAACTGCTGGATGGATGGGAACGTGCTCCATCTGAGGCTGCTCCCTCCAGGAGGAGACACGGGTGGGTTTTTTTAAAGCATCCTTGAACTGAAGTTTTCCCCAGATGGGATAAACTCTGGACAGCCTAGCTCATGTTGGTGGTTCTCTAAACATCTCGGAGGGGTGGATTAGGCAAAGGAAAAAGCTGTGTAAGCCCAGCTCAGCCTCAGGGCTCAGCAGCAGAGATCCTGTCCCAGCTCAAGTCCCAACCCCAACTCATGGGACCTCTTCCCTCCACCACACCCTCTGCCAGCCCTGCAGCTTGAACTTCTAATCGTGCTGACCCGAAATGCTGCTGTTTAGTCATGTCCTTGCTCTGTCAGGAGCTTCCTCCTGGCAAAGAGCTTCCTCTGCCACCCTTCCTTGGGGGCCATGGGCAGGTGCCCCAGGGAGGTGCCCCTGTACCTTCAGGGCATGGCTGGGTGTGTTTGGGCACACGCCTGGCACAGCTTGGAGGGAGCAGGGCATGCTGGGGCCATGCCCAGTCTGCAGCCACCCCAGGGGTGTTGCAAACAGCACCCCAATGTCCCCCTCTGCTCACTCCAATGCCCCCACGATGCTCTTCTGGATGCAGCCCAGACCCCCAACACCAGCAGCTGCCTGACAAACACCCTGAACTGGGGTTCCCAACACCGACACCATCCCAGAGCAGGGTCCTGGGTGGCAGAGGGGACAGTTATACCTGCAGAGAGCTCTGCTGCCCACAGTGGGGAGAGGCCAAGCACCCACAGAAGCCGTCATTACTTATGCATGTAAAGCACTGAGCTTCCAGAATTCCCTGACACCACCAATTAGTTTTCTTCACATGCACCACCCAGTCCTTCAGGAGGGAACTGGGCTGTGGAGGCGAATGGGAGCAGCAAAACAAACACCCCCTGCAACACACACGGGCCCACGCGAGAGGATTTGCTCCTTGGGACACAGAGGAGCTCTTTGTGCTGTAACCTGGCCACAGCACACAGGAACAAACTGCTGCTTTTTTCTTGTAGCAGGATCAGGGAATTAGATCCAGAGATAAGTGAGCAGAACTGGCTGCTTGTTCTGAGCGTTAGACCCTGAAAGAATTCCTTTGTAATTGGAATATGCCACAAAAATCAGATTTCAACACCCACGCCCTGACAGATCTAATCCTTCCATGCAGGAGGAGTTTAATATTTCAGTCTTGGCTTTACATTATTTACTGCTTAAATGATTCTGCAGTAAGTGGTGGCTTTGGAACAGCAATTCCCTGGATTCTTTGCATTCAGATCACTTTATAGCCAGGCCTTTGAGCTGGAAGCAGATACCAGCTGAGTTTGGGAGGGTTTAGGCTTTGGCATGGTTTTGCACTTCAAACAAAATTTAGACTTAGAATTAGACTTAAAGATTTATATCTACTTCTAAGTGGCAAGAGGCTTGACCACGATCACTGTAATTGCTTCTCACTGCCTCCCTTCCAAATCTGAAACAGCAAAACACTCCTCAGGAAGTGAAAGTCTTGCTTTAACTTGAGTGTGCAGCTGCCTGGGGCCAGCAGTCCCTGGGTCAGAGGGAGCCAATTTCTCCGTGAGGATCCCCACCATCACCAGCCCATTAAAGAAATAATTTTCTCTCCTTCAAACAGTATTTATAGAACCTAAAGCAGCTGCCAAAGCTCTGGCACCTGCCGAGCCCCAGCTCCCGGAGAGGCAAAGTTCAGCCCCGAGCTTGCCGGGAGCTGGAGAGGATCTACTCTGAAACAAGAAGTTCATTTTCCTGCCCACCAGTTCTCTGATGCGATTATGGCGCCAATGCATAACTCAGGAAAGGGGAAAATCAGTGTTGAAACCCCTGAGTTTTTATGATTCAGAAGGATTTTACAGTTCCTTCTTTTCACTGAGTAACAGCCACAAACTAAACACGCCACCGAGCATTTAAAGGCAGGGCACTTGAAAAGCTGTTTCATAGCTGGTTTCCAGTGGTGTATATCTCTTCCCTCACTAAAAATTCTATTGGAAGAAGCTATTTTTTATCTAAAACAAAAGGCCAGTTCCCTCAGCTTTAGTAGCCGCTGCTATAACTGTCCTTTACAAAGCCCACGGAGCCCTCAAACATCAAAGAGCTGCTGGGTAGCAATTAATGCTAATTGCTTTATGTGAAGAGGCTACTTTCTTTTAGCCAGCACAACTCCACGGTCTCTATCCCACCTCTCCAGAAGTGCTAAAGCGCCGCGGTGGTTTTGCCATCTGAGGCTGAGCAGCCGAACCCTCCTGCCTTCCAGCTGCGGGGAAAGGGCTTTGTCCCGACCAGCCCAAAAGACAAATGAAAGCAAAAACTCCCCCTGCAAGCACCGTCCCAGCTGCTCCTGCTCTGAGCAGCACAGTGGGATGGGTCCCACCTCAGGGGGAAAGGAGATGGTGGCAGATCTATAGTTTCTCCTATTTAAACAAATAAATCCAGCACACGCAGCAGCTGCCCGAGCTGTTCGCTGTCTTGGGCACAAGCTTTCCCAGCTTCTCCACCACCAGCCGTGGGTTTCCCCAGCTTGCCTCCCACCACCACTTTCAAACCACCTCGCCCAGCTTTCTCTGGTGACACCTCCACCACATTTTACCCTGCCAAAGCAAAGCCCTGCAGGTACCCAGAGCCCCCCCATCCCGCCCAGGCAGAGACGCTCAGCCCCTGGCCCGCAGCGCGTCGAGCAGGAAAAGCACAGCAAGAAAAGGACAAGAAGGAATATAGATTATTATTAATCTGTTTTCCTTTTTTTGGTTTTGGTTTGTTTTTAGGTATTATTTTTTACCAGGACGTCCGTCGTTCCGTGCTGCCCAATTCCTTGTCCCGGCCGTGCCTATCCCAGGACTTCTTTGCTCTCCTGGCTAACCAAACAGAGCCGGGTTACACATTAACTCTCCTCCCCGGCGGAGATAAGGCTGCAGGGCGGGTGGGCGCTCGGCAGGTACAGCGATCCCCTCACCTGCAGCCAGCGGCACCGGGGCGGCAGAAATTCATCCTGCCCCCACGCAGGGCAGCTTTCCTCCTGCTCCAGGCTGCGGTCAGGGCACGGCTGAGCCCCTAAAACTCCTCCACGCCGTAACCCAAAGTGCTGAGCCGCGGCGTGCCGGGCTCTCAGCGCCAGCCCAGGGAGCACGCAATGCCCCGGGAGGCTGCGGGCTGGTACCACCCAGCTCACCCACTTCCCTGCTCTGCCTGCTGTCCCCTGATGTCCTCGGCACGGGTTTCGCCGGAGACTCCTTAATCCGGCATCCTGTTCTGCCGCATAGCTGCTCGCTGACACTCGGGGCAGCCGAGCTGCAGCCCTGACCAAAGCCTTTGTACACGGTAATTACGTCCCTGGCTGGGCGTTTGCGCCCTGAAAGGCGTCACCCCACAAGAGGTTTCTGCTCTCAGGTGGTTTGTGCGGGAGGTCCCGCAGGCTCGGGGTAGGAGCCGGTTCCTTCCCGGCTTCTTAAAAGCACACACCGTGCTAGAACAGGTATGTACTTGTAGGTCGCCAAAGCTTCCCAGAGGCCAAAAGTTTGCTGCGTGCTGCTGGGCGCTGGAAGGAGGTTGTGAAGACAGGTAGAAAGTGTTTTGGAAGGGAGCTTTGTTTCCGTGCTAGAGAAGGGGGTGCCCAGCTCTGCGCAGCTCCGGGGCTTGTTCTGCCCCTTTGCCCCTCCCGGAATCTTTCCTTGCAACGCATCGAGCCCCTCTACAAGTTCATTCCCTGGCTTTCCAATGCTGGAGGCTCCTTCACTAGGCAGCTTGAGGCTGAATGCTTGAGCGCGGGTAAAGCGAAACCCCCGAGACACCCATCACACTCCTCTTCGCACTGATATACCCTCAGAAACGCTGCCGAGGCATTTCCTTCGGCAGCATCCCCTTCTCCGAGCACGAGGGTACCTCCTCTGCTGCCTCTCTCCAGGGGAAGGTCAAGCAGAGCCCACTTTTCCCATCTGCAGGACCCCCAGCCCCTGATCTACCCGGGTGGTGCTGCAGGGGCAGCTGAGAGAAGGCAATGGCTTGTTACTACCCCGACTTTGGTCTCTGCTGTTAAAATTAGAGCTTTTCTCGCTGACAAACAGTGCTTTGGCCGTTGCTCCCACCCCACACAAACAGCATGAACTTGTACCTGCTCTGCGAGGTGCTGCTCACTGAACAAGTATGAACATCCAAGCAGAAACCCTGCAGGAAATCTCCAGCACCGACACAGGCACCGGATTCATTCACGTTTTCATGCTCCAATGATTTTTTTTTACCTCGTATTTTTAGCAAAAGGCCGTGTTGCAACACATTTTCCCTTGCTCCACAGAACAGGGAAGTGGAAACATCAGCTAATTAAAGCCGCGGTAAGACGGGAGAGAAAGCAGATGAGCCAGGAAGTTCCCACTGGCACTGCCGAGCGCCAGCTTTGGGGCTGCCACAAAAGGGGACGTGTGCTGAGGAGCAAATCAAGAAGCCAGAGGGTGCTGACAAAGCCCAGCCAGCCCCAGCCATTCCTGCTCTCCCACGCTGGCCCGAAACAGGGAAGGGATGCGGACGCGGCACCTTCGGAGCATTGCGACAGACGGGAATTGGCGGAACCACTCTGGTGTTAACTGGTGTGGTGCTGGACGGTGCAGCAATTCAAACAGAGTCTAAATGTTAAATTAATTAGCTAGGTATTTTTATTTTGAAGTTAATTAATTATGTATTTTTATTTTAATATTAATGGAGTATTTTCAAGTTTAAATTTAAGCTGTAGAGTCACGCCGGTTTTGTCAGGTTGCGGCCGGTGCTGAGGCTGCTTTAAGAGAGGGAGCAAATCAAACCCAGAGTTCTTTTGGTGTTGCACTGGAAACACTGTGTGGATGAGCAAGAGGACAGGGCAAGGGTGGTCTGACAGCACAAGGACTCGGATCTGTGCAATAACACAGGCAGGGCTGGCTGCCTGCAGCGCCCTGTGCGGCTCAGGAGAGTGCCATGGTCCGTTCCTTGAGCTTCTCTGAATCAGATGCCCAGAAAGAACCTGTTCTTTTTCCACATTCCTCTTCCTCCAACGAATATAAATAGCTACGACCCAAAATAAGGTCTGATTTCACACACTAGGCATGAAATACATGCAAGGAGTTGAATGATGCAGAGAAAACTTCACCAGTGCCCCCAAAGGACTTTGGCAGGTTCTCAGACAGCCCCGCCGTGCCCCACCCTGTTCATAAACACAAAGCACAAGTGATTCAGGCCTGGCCCCAAAGGAAACGCATCCACAAGGCGTCACTGATAAGATTCCTGTCAACTTAAATGACGTTTGTGCGGCTCTGTGGGACTGCTGGACACTTTCCTCAAACCAAATTGCAGGTACGGTCTGTGTGCTGACAAATCAGTTATGGAAAATACCAGGTAGTTAATGCCTACTATTCCACGGCAGTTCACAGAAGTAATTAAATATTAACATGGCAAAGGAAATCTATTTATTATCTCTATTTTATAGAAGAGAGGTAGAGAACTGAGGTGATGTGTTTCCATAGCTTGGTTGCCATTAACTCAACACCAGGAACGAGAAGGCAGCTCTCAAGGTATAATAGAGTTTCCCAACATTTTCCTCAAGGCTTTAATTAAAAATAAGAGATGAGGACACTGCAATCTTGGACAACCTAATTTTTTTAATTCCCCTATTGCTGTTTTGTTACAGACAACATTCTGGTGCTCAGACTGGTGAAAAAGAAATATTCATTTCACACAATTTGGACGAATTTTATTCTGCCCAGGCCAGAGCAGAGCAAACCTGACGGCAGTTTTACAGCTGGATGAAGCTTGATTTGAAAAGCAGACATTTAACTGTATGATAGTTGTAATTTTCAAAATAGCAAGCTGCAAACTTTTTGTTCCTCTTATTAAGAGTTTTCCTGCCAGGGAGTGGTTTGCAGGGCTGGCCCATGGGCGGGTTCATGCAGGGCAGGGGCAGTGAAATCAGCCAAACACAGATGATTAAGAGGTCCTGTGTCAGCCTGATTGCTCAGAAACTGCCCCAACACGGGGGTTTCTGTTTCAGGCAGAGAAACTCTGCTTTTTCTTCATTCATGCCTGTCCCCTCTCCTGCTACTCTGAAGGGGAGAAGGGCAAATAGGTCACTTTGCTTGGGTCAGAGAGGTTTAAAAATGAATGTTGTGTTCCTGCCTGGCAGTTTCATGGTGGGTTTGTTGCCCCGGGACTGATCACAACTGGTGAGAGTGGGATGGGTACAGGACACTGTCCCCAAACTGTCACAAGTGGCCTCTGTTGTGACTGTGCACACGGAAAGGTGCTGATTTAAGATGCTGATTCTGTACCATGGAGCAAGATGTTCCTTTTCTCAGTGCTCTCCCCAGAAACTGCTCTTTTTATGAGTTCATCCAGAGAACTAAGCTTCTCTGGGCAGCCTGGGAATTTAAGGCTTGTTTTAAGTGTGTATGGGAACAGAAACAACGGTAAGGACATAAGTCAGTATTTTAGAGACTTTCTAGACTGCTCTTGCCAGGTGGGACTATTCCCTGCCTGTACCTGTGCCCCACAACACCTCTAGTCTAAAATATCCATAATTAACTTCTTGCTGTACAATTAATGTAGGAGGGATACTCATAAGTTCATCCCACTAATAGCAGGATGCCGTTTTTGTGATAATTGCCTAAAGGTATCATTAAGGACAGGCAAATCCTGGTTAAAAGGTACTAAATAAACCCCTAATATTAACATTTTAAAAAGAAAGGGAGTTATACTTTAAATCTATCTGGACCTTACATTTTAAATAACGTAGATACTTCTGTTTGGGAGAGTTTGGGAGACTCACAGGAGGTTTTCTGACTCAAGTCAGTACCACAGGTTACTTGTTCTTTGAGTTTGTCAGCCCGTGACAGTATCAACTTTTACAGCCATGAATTACAGCAGTTCAGTGGACAATTTTTTTTTAACCAAAGAGATTTTATTTTCTAGGCAACGAAAGAAAACATCCAAGCAGTGATAGTGACACATCTCCCTCAAACGGAACTGATTCTCTGTTAGCAGATTTCCAAGGCAAACGTGATCTAGCAAAGCTAAACACTCTGGATTAAATAATGCTAATTTTAGAAATACTGCAACTGAGAAATCCCTCCCAAGGAAAAAAAACCCCAAACAAACAAAAACAAGTTTTACACACTTTGAGAAAACCATCCAGGACACAAAGCTAAAATCTAACTGTTGCTCCCCAAAGTCAATGCATTTGCATACATGGCAGACAATAAATACGAATCTTCCACTCCTGTTTCAAAGACACCCAAAGACACCTCGTGCACCTCTCTGAGGTAGGTTTTGTGTCCATTCTACAGATGGCAAAGGGTGAGGATCAGCTCCTTGGCCAAGGCATCTCAATGCTTCCGTGTGAAACCTGAGAACACACCTTGGGGTTGACAGTCTCTTGGTCTCATTCCTAGACAGGATTTCATCTCAAGTAGTTTTAACACAGTGTAATCTTCAAGTTCTTTTGAACTGTCAGGTATTTCTTTAGGTTTTTAAGCATCAGCTTCTATAGGGCTGGTTTTAATGTTGGGTTTTGGGGTTTTTTTTTTTTTTTCTTCTTTTCCTAATGACAGGCTAAAAGCAGAGCAGGGTTTAACACTGGAAGCTAAATGGTTTTCTACAGGGAACTCCCAACAGTGTTAATGTGTATTTTAATACTGAATTAAAACCAAACCTGGTCCATAGTGCTCTTGGTGATTCTAGTCTTTAAATTTAATTATTCATGCCTTGACTCAGCAAAGCACTTATGTAATTACGTTCCTTCTTCAATAAGACCTTCCTGTGTTTCAAGATCCAGCTGGGAGCTTTTGCTGAGAACTTCAGTGAAACGTGATTTTTGTAGAAAAGGTGGTTTTGCTGCACCAGTTGAGTCAGGTGCCTTAAGGAATGGAGGCCTTTAACACTGGATTTTAGGTTCCACATGAAAAGTGGATTTCTGCCTCAGTCCAGAGATGCAAGTTCTTGCTCCCCATTTGAAAAGTGCAAGGAAGGTCACTCAAAACAGTAACACAAAAAATGGCAGGCAAAGAATATTTTAAAATTCAAGAAACAAGTATGTGTTGCAGGCATTTCAAAGGAAAAAAAAAAAATCCCCTTCAGTAATATGCACCTTTACAGCACCTTTTAAAATACCTCAAAAGGACTTGCTGTTGAGCCTCACAACCCCACTGTGAGGTAAGATATTAAATTAAATCAATTCCATCTTCCCTGATACTCAACAGTACAAATACAGCTTATTTTGTTCTGAAATTTTAACTGCACCTTTCATTATCAGAATTGCTACTCCACAGTCACCAGTGATAAATCAAACACATTAAGGCAGAAAGCAGATGAAGAAACTTCAAGCCTCTCTTGTGGCTCAGTACTCTGCCCTTAGAGAAGGGCAAAACTTTTTACCAGCAAAGAGTGAGAACTCAACCTTAAAGTGCTCGTAATACAGTATTTGGAATCTGGAACAGCTTTGTAACACTATGGCCATTATTGGCTCTACTCAAGTAAAGTCTGCTTAAATGTATTTAACAGATGCAAATTAAGTCAATTCCCTAACTACTTATTTCCCTCTTGCCAGAACTTCCCATACTATTATGAAGAAGAATCCCAAGTGTTCCAGGAAACATGCCTATGTTGTGATGCAGTGTAAACACCAGGGGGTCGAGAGTTATTTTTTCAAGCAACTAAAAACTACCTACGGAGGATTAATAAGATTATTCAACACTTATCCAGCTACTCAATAATTTAAAAAAGGCTACCTTAAAGCTTAGAGGCCACTTCTTTCCCTAAAGTTCTCTTCACACAAACTACAGTCTATTCCTGATGGTAACAAGGTGTAGGGCAGCTCCGAGACCCTCTTTCCAAATTGCATTTTGATATTGGATTTGTTATTTCCATTGCAAACGGTGCTGCTGTCCCTCTGAGAACTGCTCCTACGTGCTGAGCCTAATCCTTAGTGTAAGTAATGCTGATATGTGTATTTCCCATACCTTTGGATTGATTTAATTCCCCTGAAAAGAGAGGGATTCCCTCAGCGACTCAGAGGTGGATTTTATGTCAGTGTCTGCTCAGATCACACACACACAGAAGGCTATCCCACAAATCAGGGTGTGGCTGCCACTATCCACCACCTGCCCACGTACTATGCCAGGACACCCCTATTTAGCATCCCCTATTCCCAAACCCGTGCCATGAAGCTACTTTGCTTTTCAAGCTTTTTTTTTTTTTTTTTCTTTTCGTGAACGGAACTTTTATGGTTTACAAACAGCTTATCTGGGGGAATCCAGAATCCGATTCCAGACCGGTGAGGTAGTCGATGGAACCCTCCTCGTGCTGCCTGTGTCACACCTCCCCAAAATTGGTGTGCCCAGTCTCCCTGGCGTGCTCCCTGGCCTCCAGCTGCCCCGTGAGTCCCTTCTGGCACACCATGCACCGCAGCGTGAAGTGATTCACATCCGTGAACTGCCTCTTCCTCCTGGCCTCGTCAGCCAGCTCCAGGGCTTGGGCCAGAACCACGTCATCGCTCGTGGAGAAGATGGTCTGGGGGGGAATGTCCGAGTCGGGAATCCTGCGCTCCAGGGGGTCGTAGTGGATCCCGTCGTAGATGAGCAGGACGCGCTTGGTGTAGCCGGCGTCCTCCCCGAAGCGGTCGATGCGCACGGTCTGCGTGTCCACCACGCAGATCTCGCACTGGTAGAACTTGGAGAGGATGGACACCTCGATGGCCCCCCCCCAGGTCTCCTCCCTCCTGATCCAGTCACAGTACTCCCTGTTGGTCTTGCCCAGCACGGCCTCGCAGTAGGACTCGGGGTCGCTGGCCACGAGCTGGGCGATGAGCTGCCGCATCTCCGGGGCGCAGCCGGGGTCGTACACGCCGCCCTCCACCACGTAGGACACGCTGGTGAAGAGGCAGGAATTGTCTGCCGGCACCACCCTCCTGGCCAGCACGGGCACGGCCTCCCTGAGCGGGTGGGACATGGTTCTCTTGGCCACCACGGGCGAGTCGGGCTTGGGCTTGGACGTGTCCTCCTCGACTATGAGGGTGTCACCTGCCAGGCAAGGAGGGGGGAGAGTTGAGCGGGGCCCACACGGGTGGGGTTTAAAGCCCCTAAAACACGACAACACGGCTGTGTTGCTGGTACAGATCACAGAATGGAATCGTGGAATGGTTTGGGTTGAAAGGGGCAGGGACACCTTGCGCTAGCCCAGGTTGCTCCAAGCCCCGTCCAGCCTGCCCTCAGACACTTCCAACTCGCTTTCCCCGGCTCGGTATCCCGATGGAAAAGCGCCTCAGCCGCACACCGGCACCACCACAGCCCCCGGGGGGACTCACCTGGCGCGGCCCCGTCCCCTCCAGCCCCTCGCTGCTGCCTCCGCACCCCCGGGACTCCGGCAAAGCCCCAGCGAGCAGGATGTTGACACCTCCCCGGGGAGGGCGAGCAGAACCGGCCCCGCCGCCGGCGAGAGGGGCGTGTGCGGCCCTGCCTAATGAGCCCCCCCCCCCGGGGGCAGCGGGGCCCGGCAAGCGCCTCCCCGCCCGCCTCATCCTCACCCGAGTGGATGCCGAGCTCGCCGAGCCGCCTCTCGCCGTCGCTGAGGTCCAGGGAGCGCGGGGGGAAGCCGAGCAGGAGGCGCTGGGCGGGGGCGGGCACGCCGGTGAGCGCCGCCAGCGCGGCCTGCATGTCGCGGAGCCGCGAGTGCGGCGACAGCGCGGGCAGCGCGTGCGACCCGCTGCGGGCCTTGCAGCGCAGCCGCAGCATCCTCGGCCCCGCCGCGGCCCCGCTCCGGGCCCAGTCCGGCCCCACTCCGGCCCCACTCCGGGCCCACTGAGGGCCCACTGAGGGCCCAGTCCGGCCCCACTCCGGCCCCACTCCGCCGGCCCCACTCCGGGCCCAGTCCGGCCCCACTGA
>JAWWEU010000076.1:2286212-2329401 GCA_035583155.1 Acropternis orthonyx | reverse complement strand
CCTTCCCTCCTTTCCCGCGCTCCCTCCCGCCCCCTCGGCGCGCCTCGTTTGCCTCCACCTGATTTGCATCTCATTTGCATGCGGCGCGCCGCCGCGCCGTGCCCGCGGTGCCGGAGCCATGTCGGCGGCGCCCCGGGGCTGCGGCGGGGCCGCGCGGGGCCGGGCCGGCGAGAAGCAGTGCTGTGAGTGATTTTTCTGGGGAGGGATTTTGGTGTGTGGGGGGGAGGGACGGGGAGGGGAGGGGTGCGCGTCCGTGTCCTCAAAGAGGTGAAACGCGGGGTTGGGGTGCGGAGGGGGACGCGCCTCCCTGAACACGCGTGTTGTCGCTCCGTGCCGGGGATGCCCGAGCCCTGCCCGCCCTGTCCCGCTCGCTGCCCCCATCCTCCCCGGTGCCTTACCCATCCCCATCCCCTGTTTTCCCCCCCCCAAACCTGCCTCTCCCCGGGCGTTTGCTGAGCCTGCTCCGGCTGTTTGCTGAGAGAACGTGACCGGTGTGTTAAAAACATCTTCCCTTTCGCCCTTGGCGGCTCCTGCCCGCTCGGTAAATACTTTTAAGCGCTAAAAGCCGGGTTTTAGCCCCATTAGGCACCGGCGTTCCCGGTCCGCCTCATTAGCAAACACCTGGGAGACCACAGAGCGGTTAATTAGCGGCGCGGACACAACACGAGCTCATTAGTGGGATGCTCGAGCCCGCTCAGAGATGCACGGAGGTGCTTTGCCCGTCAGATGGGGTGGCTCAGGGTTGGGTCTCTCGCTTCTTTTTTTGCTCCGCGGCGCTGCTGATGCTGCTGTTTCAGGGTGGGTTGTGTTTGGCTTTTCCTTTCGCAGCATGGGCTTCCTACATGACCAACTCCCCGACCCTGATCGTGATGATCGGGCTCCCCGCGCGGGGCAAGACCTACCTGTCCAAGAAGCTCACCCGCTACCTCAACTGGATTGGTGTCCCCACCAAAGGTGTGTGTGTGTGTGTGTTTGGGATGGTTTTTTTGTCTTTTTCTGGGAGATCCGTGGGTGAAACGCCACCAGCCTCTCACACCCTCCCCTCTTGTGTGTGTGTGAAGTGTTTAATTTAGGGGTGTACCGGCGTGAGGCGGTGAAGTCTTACAAGTCCTACGACTTCTTCAGGCACGACAACAAGGAAGCCATGGAAATCCGCAAGTGAGTGGCTCTGGGGGCTGGGGATCGCTCAGGTCCTGTGTTCCAGGAGCACAAAATGTCATCTGGTTCCTTGTGAGGGCAGGAGGGAACAGCACAGCCTGTGCAGGGATCCTGCCAGAGGGGATGGATGTGCGTGGGAGAGTTGTTGTTCACTTTTGGCCTTGGCACAAAGCTCTGGGGCTGTGAGTGTCAGGGGATGGGGCAGGTTGTAGGTACAGGTGCCTTGTGATCTCTGGGCCTCTTGGAAAGATGCAGGGGGTGGGAGGGAGGTGTTTAAATCCTTCCCTGGTGGTTCTGAAGCTTTGCTGTGGGAATTTTTTCCGTGAGGTCTGACTGGCCCTATTTCTGTCCCGCAGACAGTGTGCCTTGGTGGCTCTGGAAGATGTGAAGGCTTATCTTCTGGAGGAGTGTGGGCAAATAGCTGTAAGGTTTCTCTGCACTAAAAAGAGTTTTACTTTGGGGTAGTTCAAAGCTGCCCAGGCTGTTTGGGGCCGGTTAAAATAGCCTTAGATAAACTTTCTTATTGCTGCTTACTCCTTTTCTGGTAGGTGTTTGATGCCACCAACACAACCCGAGAGCGACGGGACCTGATCTTAAATTTTGCTAAGGAAAACGCTTTCAAGGTAGTGCTCCTGGATTTAATTTGTAGTCACTGCCCCGAGGGACACTGTGGCTCCCTCCCCAGAGCAGCAGCTCTGGAGTTTTAAATCGTGGAAGAGTTCTTGACTCTCTGATGTGCTTCCTTGCCTTCTCCCTAGGTGTTTTTTGTGGAGTCTGTCTGTGATGATCCAGAGGTCATTGCTGCCAATATCCTGGTGCGTGCTGCGTTTTCCAGGCTCAGCTGCTGTGGGAACTCGGGTGCCCAGTGCAAGGTCACGGGCTCTCGTGGCTTAGGGGATTGCAAATGCCTTGCTCTGGCATTTCACCTTGGGAACAGACAGCTGGGCTTTGCAGGTTTATAAAAAGCTAAAGAAGCTGTTATGTGAGAATGTGGAAATCAAGTGAAGCTGAGGAATGTTTGACCTTGAAGTGTTCTGTGTTGGTGAGGGAGGGCAGAGCTCACAGCGAGCCAGCTGTGTCTGCCAGGGCCAAGTACTTCAGTGTTGCCCTTTGTGTCCTCTCCAGGAGCAGGTTTTTTCCTCAGGGCAGCGTTAAACAATGTGGATTTGTTGCAAAAGAGAAGAACAACCTTATTCAGCGTTGCTTTTGTTCGCTCTTGAGTTTGCTTTGCTCTCACAAAGCTGTGCTGTCTGTTGACCAGGAAGTGAAAGTTTCCAGCCCTGACTACCCAGAGAGGCACCGGGAGAATGTGATGGATGATTTCCTGAAGAGGATTGAGTGCTACAAGGTCACCTACCAGCCTCTCGATCCCGATGCTGATGACAAGTAAGCAAATCCCTGGAGTGCACTTTGTCCCTGAGCACATGAGCTGTGTTGCTGTCTGTGGCTCAGGATGCTCTGATGCATCTGCTGGAGCCTCCGCTCTTCCAAAGTGTGATTGTGTGATGGTGATATCATGGGCCTCAAGTGATTTGAAAGGACTTTTCTCTAGTGTGATCACAGAATCGTAGGAAGGTTTGGGTTGGAAGGGACTGTAAAGATCATTTTGTCCTTGCCGTGGGCAGAGACACCTCCCACCAGCCCAGGCTGCTTCAAGCCCCGTCCAACCTGGCCTTGGACACTCCCAGGGATGGGGCAGCCACAGCTTCTCTGGGCAACCTGTGCCAGGGCCTGCCCACCCTCCCAGGGAAGAATCTTTAAGCCCAGCAGTTCGGTGTCTCTCCTGCCTGCTGGAGTGCTGGAGTGACCAGGGGCAGTGCTGGTGCCTTTCCTAGAGCACAAATAGCTGGGTTACACCCGCAGGTGCACGTGCTTCCTTTTTAAAAACCAGTCGTGTGGGTGTTCTTATTTTATGTTGACTCCAGAGAACTTTCCTTCATTAAAGTGATCAATGTGGGCCAGCGGTTCCTGGTAAACAGAGTCCAGGATTACATCCAGAGTAAAATCGTCTATTACCTAATGAACATTCATGTCCAGCCACGCACCATCTACCTTTGCCGACATGGTGAGAGTGAATATAATCTAGTTGGCAAGATTGGTGGGGATTCTGGTCTGTCACCTCGTGGGAAGCAGGTATGTGCCTGGCAGCACCCGGGTGCTGTGTCTGTGTTGTGTGAGCAGGGGCAGAGCCGGGCCCTGGGTCCCCCCCAGCATCTTGCTGCGACAGCCACAGCCCTTGAGATGATGCTTTTAACCTCTTCAGCTCCCCCTGCTCTCTCCTAACCTCCCCTGAGCCTTTTTTCCTCCCCTCCCCCTAGTTTTCCCAAGCTCTGAAGAAGTTCATTGAGGAGCAGGAGATTGTGGATCTGAAGGTGTGGACCAGCCAGCTGAAGAGGACGATCCAGACAGCCGAGTCCTTGGGGGTCCTGTACGAGCAGTGGAAGATTCTCAACGAGATTGATGCTGTGAGTGCAATGCTGGTCAAAGCCTTTAGCTTTCCTACATGAAAAATAATCTTGAATAACAAATGGATCATGATAAAATCACCTGTTTTCTGTCCATTTATAACCATGCCCATATATCATGGACCCCAGCCATCATGGTTTGGTACAGGGCTGAGAGTGTTTGTTCCTGCCAGACCTTGCTGGGGACGTTCCATCTGGTGTGGAGGAAGAGAATAACATTGAACATCCCAGGCATCTGTCACACCCTGCTGGGTGGGCAAAGGTCACTTCTCCCACTCTGATTCTCTCAGGAAGTGGCAGGGTTGTTACCATGGAGGTTGAAAGCTCATTTTCATCCCTGGCAAACAAGGGTTTTGAGATCAAGCCAAAACCCATCCTCTTCCAAACACCCTGGTTTGTTCCACCAACAGTGGGTGCAGGGCTGTGTCAGATGCAACACCTAAAATTTCCATCACATAAAGGGGTTCCTGGTCTCAGCCTCTTGCTTTTGCCTCCTTCCTGTTGTGTTGTTGGACCTCTGGTGACATGAGGCTTGCGGTAAGAAGCTTGTCTTCCCTCAGGGGGTCTGTGAGGAGATGACCTACGCAGAGATCGAAGCCAAGTATCCAGAGGAGTTTGCAATGAGGGACCAAGAGAAATACCTTTATCGTTATCCTGGAGGAGAGGTGAAAACCTTTAGAAATAACAATAATACACAGCATAGTAAAACAAGCACATGTAGAATTGAAAGATTTCACTCAGTTTTGGCTTCTTCTGTCCATATTTGTATGAGAAGCCGAGAATATTAGGATCCTCAGTTGGAGGGAAGGTTTATTGATTTCCTTCATTGTGGTGTGCAGAGGATGCTTCCAATCAGTTAATTGGGCCACCTGCTGAGTCCTTGGGTGCTCCCTTTGGATACCGAGGGGGTTCTGCATCCCACATGTTTGGCCAAGGCCTGAATTGTCACTGAAAAACCATCTGGGAAAGAAAATTATTGTGGGTGTGGTCTGGAGTAATTTCTGGGTTAACTTCATAACCTGTTTAAATGAGTCATTTACTACTGTATTTGTTTTTTTCTTAGTGCACTCATTGAGTTACCAGGAATCTGAATCCTCTCACGCTCTGAGGGTTCTGACACTAAATTTCCCTTTCTGCTGTTTGTTTTTTTTAAAAACTATATTTACAGCTAATCCATAACTTCTGCATTTTGATCCTTTAACTGATATTTTGCTGAATGTGACACTGCTAATTGCCACTTCTGCTCTAACCCTCTGTTTACAAACTGCTTGAAAAATTCCTGGTTTGTTTTCCAGTCCTACCAGGACTTGGTCCAGCGCCTGGAGCCAGTAATTATGGAGCTGGAAAGACAAGGCAACGTCCTCGTTATCTCCCACCAGGCAGTTATGAGGTGCCTCTTGGCTTATTTTCTTGACAAGAGTGCAGGTACAAAAATAAATGAATGATTCTGGGGACTGGCTTCTCTCACTGCTTCCTTCACAGGGTTTTTGGGAGGGTGCCTTGTAATTACTGGTTGGATTTTTCACAAGGGAAGTGCTGCTTAAAAAAAGAAGAAAAGAAAACAGCTCAGAAGTGCTTTAACTCTTGCGTTTCAGCAGTGCAGTGGTGGGGGAGGGATGCAGGGTTTGCTGCTGGTTTTCTGCTCAGGGCTGTTGTTTCTGGAGCTGTTTTCACCAGTAGCACTTAGAGAATGTGCAGGGGACTGTTTTTTAATGCAAAGAAAAAGGTTTGTGGTGCATCAAAAAGGTTTGTGGTGCATCTGTAGCCTGGAAGGGTTGGCAGTAGTGCTGCATCCCTGGGAATGCTGATCCCTTGCAGGCACACACACCTGGAAGTCCCAGTCTGCTTCAAGCTCCTTTATGAAGCTCCAGTGAGTGGCACTAGAGTTTAATGAAACTTTTAATGAGGTGAATAAGCTTCTAATAAAGCTTATTAACTTTTAATAGAGTTTCTAATGAAACTCCTGTGGGTCCATGGCAGTTGTTGCTGCAGTGATTTCCCACCCATGTGCTGCTGGAGAGTTTTCCTCTGGCTGGCCCTGGGTGTGGAAATGGAGATCATGGAATTGTTTAGGTTGAAAAAGACCTTCTAGATCATTGAGTTCAACTCTTAACCCGGCAAGTATTGGAGGGTCCTGAGCCAGCTGGGCTTCCAGGATGGCTGTAATTCACCAGTGTTATTTCCAACTACTATTTTTTAATTTCTGTATATCTCTTTGGTGGAGGTGACTGAAGGTCTGGGCGCCATCCACACTCTCTAATTCCTAAATGGCATCCAGAACAATTTTCATGGAATCAAAGAATGGTTTAGGTTGAAAGGATCCTTAAAAGGGTCTCCCTGTGAGCAGCAGGGACATTCTCAGCCAGACCAGGGCTGGTCCCATCCTGCTGCTCTGGGGAGGGGGACAGGGGGCTGTGACATCACCTGGGCACAGGTGACCCCCTGAGCCCCTGTCTCTGTCCTAGATGAGCTGCCCTACCTGCGCTGCCCCCTCCACACCATCCTCAAGCTCACCCCTGTTGCTTATGGTAAATACTGTCTTTATTTTCATTGTTTCCCCTGCTTTGTGTGTGTGGATCTGATGGGCAGGTCTGTGTCTGTGTGTGGCAGTGCCTGGCCATGCTCTGAGAGCTTCTGGTGATTAATATAAACAGGTTAATATACTGAAGGTTAACATAAAGGGGTTCTGGAGGGTGGGAGGATGTGGGGCAACAGTGGGAAGGGAGGTGTGGAGGTGCAGGGTGTTTTCCCATGGCCTCTCTTTTAAGCAAGTGGTAATTGTGATTTTTCCCTGTGGATGAGAAAGGCAGTTTGTGCCTCCAAATTTGGGGTTGACTCTGGGGTACAGTCAGTAAGAGTGGCTTTTCTGTTCAGACCTGTATCCCAAATAACCCAGGGCTGTGCTCTCACAATCAAAGCCACAAAGTAGTAAAATTCTGTTCATAGGGTGAACTGTGTGTTTATGAGCTGTTTTGTTTTTTAAAAATAACAAACTTACTCCTGCTCACTTTCCATGCCGTTTTCAATATTTTTCTAAAAACTATTTTAATAAATTACTCATAGAAACTTCTCTTTCTATTTGCTCAAGGTTGTAAAGTGGAGACAATCACCCTGAATGTGGAAGCGGTGAACACCCACCGTGACAAACCCTCCCTGAACTCAGTGAGTCTTTCACCCCTCTGGCTTTTCCCCTTTTTCAAAAATAACTCACTAAACTGAAGCTCTTAAACACCTGCTAGAAATGGCTGATGGGTTTTCAGGGAGCAGAAAGGCTCACTGCACAGCAATCCCCAAAAGCAGAATAGATTGTAGGCAGAGTTAATGTGCTCCCCAGGCCAGGGGGGAGGTTTTTCAGAGCTATTGTAGGAAGCAGAAAGGACAAATTTAGGACATGGATTTTAAATTCCAGGTCTCGTTCTCTGTTTTCAATGAAGTATTTGTTGTTGATGCTTGTTTGTATTAATTGAGATGATTTCAAAAAGACTTGCCAAAAGGTTTAAAGTGGATTTATTTTTCTCCTTGTGTTGATGAGTTTTCTCTTTCTGAAATGCTCTCCCATTACTTAAATAACAGTTTGACCATCCACCTTGTTCAGCAGAGCATGTAACTTGCTAAATCTGTGGAAGTTGCTGCTATTTTTGGTTCTTGCTTTTGCAAACCCTGTTTTGCAAAGGGGCTGATCTGTCAGGGAGTGCCTCAGTCATTACCTCTAATTAGCTCCTCCAGTGAAAGAGCACAAACCAGCTCTGCTCTGCTGCTTCTCAGGAAATCTAAATACATCACATTTGAAGCGGGTTTGGTATATTTAGACTTTTAGCTGCCTCTTACAAAGAGCTGTTGGGCTGATTGCCTGGGATATGGTTATTTTTTTTGTCCCTGATGCCGAGGGAGTGGAGAAATTGGGAACCTGCAGCTGTGGCTGGAGGGTTTGTGGAGCTCAGTCCAGCTGAGTGCAAATCACAACCTGAGGATATTCAGCCAGATTTCTGGGGCTGGTGGTTTCCATTTGGGCATTGTCCCTGTTCGTGGCAGGGGGTGGGATTAGATGATGTTTTAAGATCCTTCCAACTCAAACCACTCTGGGATTTATCACTTTGCAATTTGTGTGTGATTCCTGTGTTGAAATCATTGCTGCCCACTTGGAGGCTGTTCTTTGCTTTTCTTGGGCAGCAAAACTTCTCTGGGGGAGAAGAAACATGAAGAAGGGAGAATTTTCTATTTGCCTGTTATTTCCCCCCGCCCCCCCCTAAATTTATCAAGGGTAGACAAAAATGAATAAATAAATAAATAAACAAACCCAACCAGAGCCACGTAAGCAAAACAAAAATGCCCAAGGGAAGTAAAACTGCTAAAAAAGCACTTTCCAATTGTGTCCATGCTGGATTTAGTTGTTTCCCCCAGTGGTGCTCAGCTGGAGGAGGCACAGCCCGACATGGGGTCACCTCGGTCCCACTGACGAGAGATTCGGGGTGGGGATGCTGGAGGGGTGTGAGATGCACTTTTAAACCGTGGTTCCCCTTTTCATTCCCTGTGTGATTCCCTCCCTCTGGGATCAGAGCAGCCTCCCCAGCAGCCAGAGCCCTGTGAGGATGAGGAGGAACAGCTTTACCCCGCGGGCCAGCGCGGACACGGTAAAGCGCCCGCGGCATCACAGCGTTGGGAGCAAACCTCTCGACCTGCTGGGGCCTTTTCCATCCCTGGAAGCTCGAGATGGGGCTGACCAGTCACAGCTGGAAGTCAGTGTCCAGGTGGTACCTTCCCTATGCTCCCCCTCCCCAGCATCTGGGCTGTGTGTGGTCCTCCCTAAAATCCAGACCGTTCCTGGGGTGTTGAGCGCCGTTGCTGTTTCTGCATGGAAAGCATCCTGGATTGGACTCCCTTAAGGGGGAAAAAAAAATCATCAAAAATACCCCCTAAAACATGAAATCCCCCACCCCACAATAAAACTAAAATTCTGGTGCCACAGGGTTTCAAAATCAGGCTCCATGCAGGCAAGTTTCCCTCAGTGCCACAGGGTTTGGCAGGGTGGTTCATTCTGGGTACTCTCTTGCTTTCTGGGTAAAATCTGATTGGAAGGAGTTACAAATAACCCTCTTTGTCCTAACTTTTTACTTCAGCCAAGTGTTGCTCCAGCCCCAGAGCGAGTTGGTGGGAAATCTGTGATTTTATTGGTGCCCATTTCCCTGCAGATCCCAATGTCAGCAGCTTGTTGAGCAAAGTCTGGGCTCTTTGGGTGCCCAAATTACAGCAGTTTGAGGTTATAAAATACTCTTGGATGTTTTAGAGGTTACAGTTTTCCAAGCTCTTCAGTGAGCCCAACTTTTTATTCTCCTCTCTGTTAGTAGAGTAAGGGGCCAGAGAGTAAAAGAAGGGGAGATACAGCACTGGTGTTTTCATACTTGGTGAGCCTTGGCTTGGGTATCCCCAGAATCCCAGGGCTCTGGTGAGAACTGGGCCAGGCAGGGCTTTGTGTTGGGGTGGGTTTGTCCCACGGAGGGTCGGGATGAAGAGCCTGGGCTGGAGAGCACCCAGATTGCTCAAGGTTTGAATTTGGGAGTGTTTCCAGCTGAGGGATCCCCATCCCAACTTCTCCCTGTTTGGAAGCACTGACAGCTCTGGGATGAAGGAGCATTTAATCAGCCCTGGGTTCTGGGGCTGTGAGGGCTGTAGGGATTGTGCTGTCCTGGGATCTCTTGCCTGAATGGAGCCCTTGGGATGAGCAAGGGAGTGAGAAGGTGTCCAGGTGCTGCAGCACATGATGCTTATGTCTTGTATCAGCTCTTGCTGTGATACAAGCCTGCCCTGGGCTAATGCGAAATTTTGGGAATGCTTCACTTCTTCCCTCACTTGCTTTGCTGCTTTTGCAATTTAAATCTCCTTTAAAACACACTGTGAGCTCTCCTGTGCTTCTCTCTTTCCTTTGCAGCCTCCAGTGGGAAATGCTTCCCTCTGAGAACCACTGGAAGCAGCTTGTGTGTGCTCTCTTTTGGGTTAGTAAGTAGGACTTCTCTTGATTAATGTTGCGTGGAAACCCACTTTGGGCAAAGGCAAATGCACGGAGCAGAGGGAATGCTCTGCTGTATCAAACCTGTGGTGAAGGGGGACATCAGTGGGGGAGGAATGTATTACCATGCTGAGCCCACTGATCCAGGGGCTCCAGCTGGGCTTACTGGTGCTTGTGCTGGCTGCTCCAAGAGTGGGTTTCAGCCTGAGCTTGCTCCATCCCTGAGCCAGGACATGGGGTGGCTCCACACTGGTGCTGCTGGGCTGAGCCTCGGGAGCAGGGCAGGGTCCCTTGTGTGTCCTCTTGCTCCTGGTGCTGTGGTGTCAAAGGGAGAGCTGGCTTTAGGGCAAGGAAAGCAAAGCAGTAGCTGGGTCAGTGTCCAGATGTTGGGGTTAAGGGAGGATTCCAGTTTGGGAGGGGAGCGCCTTCCTGTTCCACCATGGCAGGGTGGTCCCCACGGAGAGGGGCCAGAGGATTTGGCTCCTCTGTGCCAGATGGGAAAGGCTCACTCTCTGCCTCTGCCCAGGCAGCCTGGACCCGAGAAACTCCTGCTGGAATTAATGTGGCTGTTTGGATATATAGCTTTTTACTTTAATTGCGTTTTGTCCTTGAAGTGAAGCTCTGTGAGCAGTTCTCTCAGTGTGACTCTTCTGTCTTTCTCCATCACTGGTATTTACACACATGTCATGGGACACAAGCCACGCCAAGAGAAGCTGTGGCTGCCCCATCCTTGGAAGTGCTGGACAGGGCTTGGAGCAACCTGGTGTAGTGGAAGGTGCCCCTGTCCATGGTAGGGGGTATCTTCCAACCCAAACCATTCTGGGATTCTGTGATTTATTTTCTTTTTTTTTAAATTATAAATAGAAAATATGTAGTGTCTGGGTTTTCTACCTGTTTCCCTTCCTGGATTTTAAGTGTTGATGCCTCCTGTTAATTGTCAACAAAGGGCCTCCAAAGCTGTGCTTTTTTTGTTGCAAAACAGAGCTGGTCAGTAACATCAAATTGCAGATATTAATTTACACATTGGTTTGCAGGAATTTTACCAAAACCAAAAGTATTTATTATGGTTAATATGCAAAATGGTTGCTGTAATGGTTCTCATGTTGTTCTGGAAGTGTATTTTCCTATGGAGAAGGTGAATGGAAGTGAGTAGCCCTGAGCAACCGACCTGCTTCCTTATTCCTGAGGTTCTCCACTGAGCTTCTGTGGTCTCAGGCTGTGATGGGGGCTTGGCAAGAGGACAAAGGATGATGCAAAGTGTGAAACAGCCTGTTGTGTGCTTGGCTGGAAGGAACTAAGTCAGTCCTCAGGTGGTTCCTGTCATGTAGAGCAATTCCATGGAGCTGCTTGGATCCTCCTGTCAATGTGCCTGTCCATCCCTGGTGCTTTGCCATCTCCTGACTTCCTTGGTGCAACCTCAGCTGTTTCTCTTCTCTTTGCAGAGAATGGCCAGTTTAACCGTGTAGAGCTTTGTGCTTTCCCCTCGGATTCTGCTGGGAATTCCACGGCCAGGAGGAGCCCTGAGCCTGGAGCACAGTGAGCCGCGAGCCACTTGGGCCAGTACTCGCCTTGGACTGTGTTTTTAGAGCCTGTCTGTGTCTTTTCTTTCCAAATGCTGGAATGTCTGTCCATGAGGTTGGAGAAAATTCATCATGGAGCTTTCTCAAGCCGCTTTCAATGCGCGTGAGCCAACGTATCCCGGGGCTTTTGGGGAGGGTTAAAACATTGCCCCGTGTCTCTCCTCCTGGTTAGATGCCAAAATTAACCACAGTGTGATGAAAAAATAGTCATGTTCTTACTCGCTGAGACCGCTTTTCCTTGGAAGAGGCACTACCAGACCAAATCCCCAAGTTTTTATTTATCTGTTACTGTTTCCAAGTTATTTCCATGTTCAAACGCAATTGTTGTGTTGTTCAACCATCCAAAGAGCTCCAGGCATTGTTTGACTTTGCTTCCACGTGAATCCCCCAATATGAGCCAGTTCCTTTGCTCTGGGAAGGCTTTTGCTTGGGATGGAACACAGAGCACTGTGCAGGTCAGCACATCCCACGGGATGCCTCCTGTGAGGGACAGATGGGAATAAAACCCCCTGTCCCTCTCTGGAAGCAGCACAGCCACCAGTGCTTTTAAATCCCACCTCAAGCCCTACTTTAATTTTGCATCCTGGCCTAAACTTCATTCTCTCACTCCTTTTTCCTGCATTTTGTGGATGTTTTATCCATTACCCCAGAAAAACAGGAGCATGGCTCTGCTTAGGGAACAGTGGAGCCCCTGGGCAGGGTTTGCTGGAAGCGCAAGATTTTTACCAGTTGTCTTTTTAATGTATCAAATTTTAAGTCCACGACAAGCTTTTAACTTGCCTGTGAATAAGCTGTGAATGCTACCCATGCCTAATGCTGCCTTTCACATTTGAAGCTGTTTTTTCTAGTGTTTAGAGCACAGCTGGTGCAGCTGTGTCTGGTTGTCTTAAATCCCCACCAAACCCCAAATTTATAGTTTTCTCCTGCAAGTCTTGACTTGCATTTTGCCAAACGCCATTTTAGCCACTCCCGAGTGTTCCTGCAATAAGGGCAAACCCCTCAGGTTGGGTGAAGAAAGGGAGCATTTTGGGTACAGAGCAGGAGGCTGCTCTCGACCTGCTGTTTCCAGTTGACTCCAGGGTCCCTTTGAGCAGTTCTGGGACCCAGAAGTCGCTTATTTTAAACGTGTAAATAGATTTTGGATATACCCACAGTAGGGAAACTGTGCCTGGCTGTAGAGAGGCTCAGCAGCCTGAGGCTTCCCTGGGCGTTTTGAGCTCAAACCTTATTGATTTAAACACTCCCAGAGCTTTAATTTGATAAAACTGAGATGGAGAGGACCAAGGCGCTAATCCTGACCCCTTAGGATTCCTGAGGAGCAGAAGCATGTGTTAATCTAAAGCAACTGTGCCACAGGGAGACGAAATTCGGTGGTGAGAAGTTGGATTTTATGAGTTTTGTTCCTCAGGTTTTTCCCCCCCAGGGGGCAGGTTTGCTGCAGCCGTCTGGTCTTGGTTTTTAAATGTTTTCTTGCTTAGAAATAAGCCAGAAAAAACGGGGGGGGGAAAAAAAAGAGAGAAAATGTTGAAGGAAGATATTTAGAGCCACGGTGGTTCTTGCTGTCACACTCCAAGAAGCTCTAAACGCACAAAGCCGCCCGTGTCGGGCTGGCAGCTCCGACCAAAAACCCTCCTGCTCCGTGGAAAAAAGGAGTGGAAAATGTACTGTAGGATGTTTACGCACAATACGCTGTGACAACTTGCTGAAGAGCTAATTATGTTCGTATCATTGAGTAGTTAATGACTGTAAGGAGACAAAAATATATATTTTTACTTGCCAGGGTTCGTGAATGTCGCTGTTGATGTGTTTGTGGTTGTGACTTTTTTGTAATCACTGCTTAAAATCAGGGTCTGTAGTTTGGATCAGTGGCTGGAGGTCCCTTATTCCCATCGAGTGGGTCCTTGTTTTGGCCATGGGATGGAGCTTCATCCTTCTCTGCTGGCAGCAGCGTTTGTGCCTCGGTGCTTTCATTAAAGCCTAACTTTAGCCTTTTTCTCGTGTATTTTAGCCTGTGAAAGGTGTGTGTTTTAATAACACACGTGTCTAGAGCAGAGCAGCAGCAGATTTGTGATAAGGACACTGCCCTGAGGGTGAATCAGAGGTGCCAGGGTCCTGCTGGTGATGCCAATGAGCCCATGCATCTCCTGGCAGGTGCCTGTGCCAGGTATTTCCTTGAAATCACCTGATTTCCTTGGCACGGTGCCTGCAAATACCCCGGGATAAACAACCATTGCACAACAGGAGGGTTTTCATATTTTTGATTGAACAGGGTTAGCAGCAGCAGCTCGTGCTGTCAGTGGGACCAGAGCTTGTGTTGTGGGCTGGGCAGGTGGATTTGGAGGTGTGGGTGTGGGGGGCATTTCACCAGGAGTGGGGATTTTCTGTAACCCCGTGTTTTTCAGTCCATCTCTTTCTGGCGGCGAAGGTGGGGGTGGCTGTTGTCACCTTCAGTGAGCAGTGGCAGGGCCACCCATGCCCTCACTGCAGGGAAAAACCATCACTGGGGCAAAACCTGCTGCCAGCAATGGGGAAATTTGGAAAATGGGCAAAAAGGCTTGAACCCAGCCTGGATCTCTCGTGTGTGTACACTGGCTGTGACCTTAGAGCTGCCACCTCTGTGGGGCGTCCCCTTCCCGGCAGTGGGTGATGGGGAAGCCTGGCCGTTTGGTGATGTGGATGTTACCCGTCTGCTTGTAAACTTTCTTGCTCTGCTGCCTTCTAAAGGGTTTAAAAAAACCGCAGTGTATGTCAACTTGTGCTGTATGTTGTGTACTTTGTGCACTTGAGCATAAATAGCCATCAGTGTTTATTTACAATAAAGAGATTTAAAAACGTCCAGTTCATTTCCTCTGTTCTTTTCCATTGTTTGCTCTTACTATCCCCGTAGCGTGCTGGTTTTCTGAGGTAGTGGTGAATTCAGGGAGCCTGGAATGTGCTTGGAGAAAGAGGGCCTGCAGGGGTGGGCAGGTGTTCCCTGGGTTTTGGGATTTGAGTTGGAAATGGGGAATCTTACACCCTGCTGCTGTTCCCCTTCCCTCATCTATTTAAGGGTGGGTTTTTTATTGGAGCTATTGGAATTCAAAATTTCAGGTTTTTCATGGAACTGTTAGGGGTAGGAATGCTTTTTTTTTTTTTTTTTTTAAAGCACATCTCTTCTTCTAGGAGCTAAAAAGAAAGTCAAGAAGAGCAACTGGTGTGACTCTGATTTCCAGCATCTGCAGCTGGAAACCAGCTGGTCCCAAGGCGACCAGCCACAGCCTGAAGAGAAGTGACCTTAGATGTGGTCAAGGAAAACTCCTTTTCTCCTGTTTATCCCACTGCAAGCTGTGGGTTGAGGAGGTCTCAGGGGTGTTTTAGCAGCTGCCAGAGCAGAAGATGGTATTTGGTGTGGCTGATGCCTATGGCCACGAGTGCAGGGGCTGAATAATCTCCTGGGTGCCCCTGGGGGGAAGCTGCTGACTTTTGGGCCCAAAAACTGGCTTGTCTCTGAGTCATTTGGAAAAATACAAATCTAGAAAGCCTGTGTTTGTGATTAACTGGATTCCTGTAAGTATTTTGTAGTGGCTGTTGTGAGCAAGTCTCTGCTCGTGCAGCCTCCCATTGTGTTCTGCAGAGAAGGAGCTAAACCAGGTGAACTCCAGGTGAACTTCAGCAAGGTAACACGTCCCACTCACTGTAGGGATGTGGTAAATTGTTCAGGAAAACTCCCTTAGATTTGGCAGAACAAACCAATACCTGCAAGAAGCACAGCCTGGGGTAAAAAGTCCATCACCAGGTTCCTGATGGTGACTCCAGCCTGGATGAAGCTGTGCAGCTGAAGGAGCTGGAAAAGGACCCACCAGCAAGAGCTGGATCCAGGAACAGCTTGCAATGAGCTGAAAGGCAGCTGGATTCTCATCAAGGCCAGGTTGGATGGGGCTTGGAGCAAGCTGGTCTAGTGGAAAGTGTCCCTGCCCATGGCAGGGATGAGGTCTGAGGTCCTTTCCAACCAAACCCTTCCATGATTCTGTGGCCCTGGGTGTTCAGCTCCAAGCAATGCTCCCAGGGACCTCACATGCTGCTGAGCTCCTGCTGGTGGTGCTTTAATGGGAATAGGTGGAGCTGGTTGAAGAGACCGCTTTTTGAATGCAGGCCATTGGCTTCTGAGGACAGAAGGGCTGGTTGTTGTGTCCCTCTTGAGGAGACCCCCACAGTGTGCCTGGCTGTGTGCCATTGCTGCCCAGTGGGGGCAGCTCAGCGAGGATCATTTCAACAAAGACTTGGCAACTCCACACAAAAAAACCAAACAATTTCAACATCTGCTTGGGTTGCATTCAGTTTTCTAGTGTTTTGCTTTGTGGGTTGAATAAACTACTTCCTTCTTGCTTGGGAGGAGTTAATGATTTATGGGTCAGCTGGCATGACTGATTTCTGCAGAATTCTGCAGAAAGCTTTCCTCCATGGAGCCATAGCTGAGCGTGTAGGCGTATCACAACTCCTCCTTTAGCTGTGCCTGGAGCCTGGGGGAGGACAGTCACTGCTTTGTCTTGTGTGCTGGACACTCCAGGTCTCCACCTCCAGCTTCCAGACCTCCAGGTAAGACAACTTTGAGCCATACAGCTTGAAGTGGTGCTCTTAGGAACTGGGTTGGAGCTTTGGTGCAACTCCAGCAGGCACTAAGATTAGCAAATTAAATCAAATTACACCAGAAGTTGTAACTAGGATGGAAAGAAGGGCAAAGGAATGAAACAGCCAAGGGAAGTGTTGGGTTTAGGGCAGAAAGCATTGAGGAAGACCCTTGTTTCCAGGAGGAAGGCAGGTACTTGGAGCACATGTAACACTGGGAGAGTTTAAGCTCTCATAAATGAGCCAGGGGAACACAGAGAGGACTAATCTCCAGGGGTGCCAAGTTAGTGCAAATTTCAGTCAAATTCCATTTTGGAAAGCAATTTGATTTGATTGATTTGTATGTTTTATAGCTTTGCTCAGTTAATGTTTGCACAAAACTCATGTAACTTCTTGCTTAGATACTTGTCTCTCTCTGAGGGTGATTATTGTTAGGGGACTGTACTGGTGACTCCAGCAGGATTTCATCTGACCAGGAATTTACCTCCAAGAGATGTATTGCTAAAAATAAAGTGTTCTACTCATAAGGTAAGGTTTTTAGGGAACTTTTTCCAGAAGGCACAGACAAACTCATGGCCCTGCAGGTATTGGGTTGGCTGAGAAGAACACTGTGTTGGCAATATGGTGGTTTTAAGTTGAACCTGACAAGCTATGAAGTATTTATGCTATTGTTTGAGTGAAGATACTAGTTTGTTTTGGGGTTTTTTTTGCTTCCAGGAAAGGAATTCTAGTGCTGCTCCTTCTGCTTCCCAACAACAACTGTAGGAACTGCTCAGGGATGGAGAAATAAGACCTGTTCCTGTGAGCTGTTCTTACCCTCAGTGTAAATACCCCTCTACTATTTTTGCAGATATTTGGCCCAGGAGAAGAATGTGGTAACATCTGGGGGATCTCCAGACAGGAATAAACATGTCAGCTTTGGAGCCAGGGAGGCAGAGGGATGGTGCTGCTGTCCTGGGGTTGTTCCTCACTGCTGCTCTCTTTGGGGCTGTCCAGAGTAAGTGAATGAGTCCATAAGGATGAACTAAGATCCCTGGAAGGAAAACCTTCTCCTGGGTTTCACAGGACTTAGATCCTCCTCTTTTCCTCGTTGGCTTTGCATTTCAACAACATTGTAAACCTTTGTGATCAGAATGAGTCTTCCTTTCTGTGGAAAGTAGATACAAAATTATTCTAGCTGAGAAAGTGCAATAATTCCTACTAAGTGGGGAGGAAAAAAAAAAGCTTAGTCTGGACTTTGTGACCAGCCTTTGAAACTGCTGGGTGAGGTGTGAGGAGCAGGACCTGGAGGGGTGATGCTCCTCCCAGTCCCTGCCAGTCACAGGCTGCACTTCTCTCTGCTTTGAGGAATCTTTTGGGCCACTGAAGTGTCCTCAGCTGGACCTTCAGAGTGAATCAGTCCTGAAATCCCACTGCTTTTCCTCCCAGCACCTTTCTCATGGAGTTTCTGTCGGTAGGTCTCTGCGATCCTCCGCCACGTCTCCAATCTGCAGAGCTCAAGGAGCAGCACCAGGCCCTTGCCACATATCCCTACAGTTTCAAAGCAGAATACATCTGTCGTCCAGGTTATGTGAAAAAAGTTAATGTCCCTACTGTGCTTGTTTGTGGAAGTAATGGGACGTGGAATGGAACAAGGGACATGTGTACCCGTGAGTATATTTTGGGTTGACCTGGTCTAGTGGAAGGTGTCCCTGCCCATGGGAGGGGGTTGGAACAGGATGATCTCTTAAGGTTTCTTCCAACCCAAACCATTCTGTGATGCTGTGGCTTGTTTGCTGATGCTGTCAGCTCATTTTATTGGAGCAGCATCCAAGGTGAGCCCAGGGGATGGTGGGAGATGAGTGACCTGACATGAAGCACTGGTCTTATTCCACGGGGTACTGGCAGTGATGGCAGGGGCTGAAATCTGCTCTGGTGCTGGCTGTGTGTCACTGCTGGCTCAAAGGATGTTCTTCTCTTGGGTCAAAGAAAAACTATTTGACTTGCAGTAGGAGAATCCTTTGTTTGTGAGGAGATGCTGTCACGCTCTCCAGGGTTACAGCAAACCCCACTCAGACTGCAGAGGCAAGCAGGTCATGATGAGAGTCTTGCCAGCATCATGAAATAGGCAATAATTTAGGGTTGGAGAGGGAATCTGGGGGTCTCTGGTCTATCCCCTTGCTCTGTATTGGAGGAGTCTTTAAATCAGAGCTGACTGCAGTGCTGTTGTCCCCAGCCAAGCAGTGCACCTACCCCGGGGATCCGCCCAATGGCAGACTCGTCCTGGGAGAAAAGCTCAGCTTGGGTTCTTCAGTGAACTTCACCTGCAACACTGGGTAAGCCAGGAGCACTGGGGCACAGGGCCTCTTCTTCTCCAGCCATTTTTCCAAGGTCTTCCCCCTCTGGATTAAAGCCTGTGCTGTCAGAAGCCTTGGCAGTTTAGGTAATTGCAGACCCTGATTGAAATATCTTTTAAGCTTTCCTTTAAGACTGACTGACTGTCTTCATCTCCTGCTTTGAGGCAGTTCTTCCCAAACTCAGGTTCTTTCCAAGCCATTCCCAGTGTTTCAGTATCTTTTTGAAGAAAAGGCATGAACACTGAGCTCAGAGCCATAGGGCTGGCTACAGGCAGCTGGTAAGGGAGATGTTTTTCCTTAGAAACATGTAATTTTTTTAATTTAAAAAGTGCTTTTGCCAAAAGCCAGTGTGTCTTTGAAAAAATTACGCTCATTACCAGTCTCTGATCTGCTGTGATTGTGACAAGGAAGTCCAAAGCATCCTGTTATTGGTAATACATTAATTTGCTAAGTAATTCCCTCTCCCTTGTTTCACACAGGTACAGACTGCTTGGAAGTTCTCAGATTAACTGTGTGATTAGAAACGGGGCTGTTACGTGGGACAGAGATATTCCCATCTGTGAGGGTAAGTAGAGTGCCTTAATGACCTATTATCTATCCTTTAATTATGTGGAATGTGACTGGGGCTGGATAAAGAAGTTGTTGTGTTGCTCTGCTGAGGATTTTGGCATTTCAATGCGCGGTGGAGCCTGGAAAGACACTTTTAATTTGTGTTTTCCTTCCTGCATCATCCTGCAGAAATATTCACTGACTCTCTGGGAGTGGGGCAGCTGCATGTGAGAGTGGAATATCCCAAACCCTCTTGGTGCCTGGTCAGAGCTGTGCTGACTGTTGGGCTGGTTTGCAGCTCCCTCGAGACCTGCCCTTAATTTCTGACCCTTTTGGCACCTTGTGTTTCAGCTTTTTTTCTTACCAGACCTTTGGTTTACAATGAACTAAATTATTTCCTCCTTCTTCTTTCTTCCCACTCCCCTTTCCCTGGATTCCACAGCGATACCATGTGCACCCCCTCCAGAAATAGCTCACGGGGAGCACAGTGGGGTCAACAAGGAGCTCTTTGTGTATGGAGATTCCGTCAGTTACCGGTGCCGCAGTGCTGGGAGTGCAGAGAGACCTTTATCACTGGTGGGAGATGCCTCCATTTTCTGCACAACCACGGATAATGTCAATGGGGTGTGGAGCAGTCCAGCTCCAGAATGCAAAGGTGAGCTGCTCCCCCACACAGGGCCACCTGTGCACCTGAAAGCACAACCCCTGCTCCCCTCTGCTGAGCTGTTTGCTTCCTTGGAACCTTCTCTCTCCTTCATCTTGCTGCAATCACCTCGTCCAGATGAGACCCCCTGAGTCTGGTAGATGTAACAGGAATTATGGTCATGATGTCAGCAAGGACATGGGAATGGGATTTTATTGGTGTTCACAGGCCAGATGATGGATCTTGCCTGCTGGCCTGTGTAAAATGTAGCACCTCCGAAACCTGCTGTGATGCCTGCTGCCTTCCCTGTGTTCTTTTTATGCTTTGGCTTAATGAAAAAATGCTGTAAAATGGAGTGAGGTGTGCGAAAGGACTGCCTCAGCTGCCTGGTCACATCCGTTTCCAGCCTCTTTGGTGGATGTGTCTTTAGCCATGAGAATGTTTTTAATACCCTCCTCTCCCCTCTTGAGCCTAAGTGCTGATTCCCTAAGTGGTGGCATTTCCCTGGCACAGTGGTGACCTGTGAGCCTCCAAGGGTGGAGAACGGGAAGCTGCTGAGTGGGTACAGGTCTGAGTACACCTTTGGAGACACCGCTGTGTTCGACTGTAACTTCCGCTACACCCTGAACGGCAGCGACATCTCCACGTGCAGGGACAACAACGTCTGGGACCCCCCCCTGCCTCTCTGCCAGCTCAGTAAGTGTGATGGTCCCACCAGGGCTCCACCTGCTCCAGTAGCTTTGCTTCAGGGAATCGTTAAGGTTGGAAAACACCTCCAAGGTTGCCAAGCCCAACCTTTGATCGAACCTGGCCGTGCCCACTGAAGTTCTCACCCATCTGAAAAACCATGAAATCATAGAAGGGGTGGCTCTAAGGTTGAAATGGTTTGGTTTGGGGTTTTTTTTGGCAAATCTCTCTGTGGCACTAAGGTGACTTAAGGAATTTATGACTTGGGGCCAGAAAGAGTAAAACGTTGTCCCGTTCAAGCTGCAGAGAATTTCTCACCAGAATTCAAAGGGACTAAATTAACCTTTCTATATTTAAGGTTTTCAAAGTTTGTTGTTAGAGCCTCAGAGAGTATAAACCTGATTAGAAATTGTGTCTCTGTTATAACAGTGAAAATCAACATGCAGTCCAAAATCATTGAAAGGTTTGGGTGGGAAGGGACCTTAAACCTTATCTCATTCCACCCCCCTGCCATTCCACTATCCCAGCTTGCTCAGAGTCTCATCCAACCTGGCCTTGGACACTCCCAGGGATGGGGCAGCCACAGCTTCTCTGGGCACCCTGTGCCAGGGCCTGCCCACCCTCACAGGGAAGAATTTCTTCCCCGTATGTGATCTAAATCCACCCTCCTTCAGCTTAAGGCCATTCCCCCTTGTCCTGTCACTCCATGCCCTTGTGAAAAGTCTCTCTCCAGGGAAAATCTTCGTTTGTCTCCTTTACCCTTCCTGAATGTGGGTCATTAAGTGATCTCAGAATGAACAGTGACCGCCACCCCCCCCCCCGTCTTTTACCCAAATTCACGGGCCTCATTGCTGCCCCACTGGCAGTGTCCCTAAGTTGATGTCTCACCCCCAGGTAGCTGTGATGACCCTCCAGATGTGTATAATGCTGTTAAAGCCAGACTTGCTGGCAATCTGTTCCCTGTGGACACTGTGGTCACCTACGAGTGCTGGGAGGGCCACCAGTTCAGCACTGGAGAAACCACGCGGCACATCAGGTGTCTGCCGGACTTTGTGTGGAGTGAAACTCCTCCACCCTGTGAAAGTAAGTGCTTGTCGCTCTGGCTCACTTGTGGTCTGGCAAAACTACTGCTGAATGAAGGAGCTGCATGTGGTTTGCTGTTGTGTGGAGAGTGGGGTGGGGGACACGGCGTTGCTGCTGGTGTTTGCCGTGACTTTTGAGTTCCTTTGGTTTACTCCCCAGCTGCAGAGTTTTCTTTGCTCTGTTCACCAGCTCTGCATTCTAGTCCCTTGAACCTCTGAAAGAAAGCCATTGTGGTGTCGAGGCTCCTTTGTTCCATCCAACAGGGAGGCTGCACGGCAAATATTCCATCCCTCAGGATGGCCCAGGGATGGTTTGGGGGCAGATTTAATGTCACGATACGTCTCTGTCCTACAAAACATTCTTCTTCCTTCTCTCAATGAACCTGCTGTCACCCAGTTGGCTTTGCTATGGTTTCACACTTGCTAACATTTGGCATTTCCCAGGAATTCGTTGCTCAAATCCAGACATCCCACATAGAAAGCACACATGGGATGAGAAGGACTATTATGGGTATGGACACAGACTGGTAGTTACGTGCGAAGGTGGATTTGCTTTCAAAGATCGTGGCAGCAGCATCACACTCCGGTGTGGGAGTGATGGCAGGTGGGATCCAGCACCACCAGAGTGTGCTCCAGGTGGGACAGAGTTTGTGAAACATCTTGATTTGGTGACTGCTTATTTTTGACTGCAAGATTTGGGTTACTCTGTACAGTGTCTGCTGACAGTCCCAAACAAATCTACGTGTGGCCTTAGATGATGATGGTAAAAGCCAAAGAGAATTTTGCTCCACTGCCATGTGTCCCCAGATCTAGTTCTGTGTTAATTTGGAATATACAGGCAGCAAAAGATCCAGGTGGATCATTATTTTGCCTTGGAAAACGTACGGGGTCTTGGCAGAGCTGAGCTCATGTCTGGGGTAGGTGGCCTGCAAAGGGTGGTGTGTTGGAAGCTTCTAGAGGGTTAGGAGGTTCCTAGGAAGCCTGGGAGACACCCAGCTGGAAGGGGATGTGGTTTGTGTTTTGGGGTGGTTTGCTGACGCGAGGCTTGGGAGCAGCAGATGTTCTCAATGCATTTCCCTTCTCAGAAGAAAATGCACCAGCGTAAATAACTGACACTGCTCGGATTCCTAACCCAGCAATGGGGCACCAAGCAGTGCCCACGAGCTGCTGGAAGCAACCTGAGCCCAAAAGCTCAGGAAAACCTTGCCAGGAGGAGAGAGCCTGCTCCACCTCCCAGGGCATCCAGCATTACAGCATGGACAATTCCTTGTGCTGGCCCTTTGGGATTACAGAGGACGTGCTGAGACCTGCGTTTGGATAAGAGTCATCTTTTGTCCGGGGTTCATATTTCTTGATAACTGTCTGTTCCACAGAAAGCATCATCACTGGAGCTCTTTCTGGAAATACGTGACATCCTTTATTTTCCCTTGTTTCTAGAACCTCATTGCCCAAAGCCAGAGGTCCCTCATGCAGAAGAGGTTTATAAAAGCAAAAATGACTACACTGTTGGGACCCGAGTGAGGCTGGCATGTGAGGAGGGCTTTGTCCTCCGGGGCCTGGACTCCACCGAGTGCCAGGCTGATGAGACCTGGGCTCCTGCGTTGCCCTTTTGTGACAAAGGTACGTGTGACACACAGATGAGAAGAGTTCCTGTGCTTTGGTGTTCAGAAACAGCCACCAGGAGGTGATGTGTCTTCAGCATCTGCTCCTGGGGAACGGGGTGACGGTCAGCAGCTCACGGGCTGAGCTGGGTATCCTCTCCCTGGAGATGGAACTAAGGTTAAAAACAGACCTTCAAGATCATAAAGTCCAGACTGAATCCCGCCAATGCCTGGTAAACCATGACTCAGTGCCGCATCCACATGGTTTTTGAACACTTTCAGGGATGGTGAGTCCACCACTGGAAATATCCTATTATAGATGTGACCCAGGTAGGAGCTGCGTGAGGAGTGGGAGCCTTGAGCTGGTGTAAGAAGCCAGGCAGCAACTTCTTGTGAATTTGCCTCACAGCAAACATGAAGTGAACTTCGTACTGATTTTGATTCTCACCTGAATGTGATAATTGCACATTTCTTTTCTTATCAATTGCCTTTAATCCACAGTCTGTGGCCCCCCTCCACAAATCTCCAATGGGCAGCACTCCGGCTTGAGTGAAAAGCAGTTCCTCTACGGTACCAAAGTGACCTACACCTGTGACAGGGGTCTGTCCCTCATTGGGGACGAATCCATCTACTGCACCTCCGACGATGGGGAGAACCTGGCATGGAGTGGACCTGCCCCAGAGTGCAGGGGTGAGTGGTTTCTCCTGTAGGGATCTCCTGAGGCCAGGACCTGGCTAAGCCCCAGCTCCAGGAGCTCCAAACCCGGAGCGGATTAAGCAGTGCAGCTCCTGTGCCAAAGTCTTGACACCAGGAGCTGTTCACTAACACCTCAGGGTCTCCTTCAGCAGGCAGCTGAGGGTCAGTTATTGCACTTGAGCACAAAACTGCTGCAGGGAGCACCAGGAGGTGCAGCTCTGCCCCCCCAGACCTGCTCCCTGCTGTCCCTGGGGAAGGGCAGCAGCCAGACCCCGCTCCCACCTCCGCTCTCTCCCCGCAGTGGTTCGCTGCCCCAAGCCCGTGGTCGAGAGGGGAAGGATGACCCCCCAGATGTTCGCCTTTCCCTATGGGGTGGCCCTGCAGTTCGCCTGTGATGAAGGCTTTGCCCTGAGTGGTGCTACAGAGAGTCGGTGCCAGGCTGATGGCACGTGGGACCCTCCCATGCCCACCTGCCAGCCAGGTGAGTGCCAGGGGGGGCAGATGCCCCGCACAGCCCGGGGATGCTGCTCTGTTGTGCCAGCAGCAATGACAGAGCATTTTCCCCTCCATCTCCTCCCATTACATTACTTTTTGCCTTGCATTTCCCTTTCAGTTCAGTGTTCCAAGCCCCCATGGCAGGAAGGTTTAGTGATTCACCTGAACAAACGGTGGTACGCAGTAAATGAAACTGTGCAGTTCTCCTGCCAAGGAAGACGAGGGCTGGCTTCAAAAGCTACCTGCTCAGCTAATGGCACCTGGGTACCACCACTCACCTGTGTAAGTACCACCATCGGCCCAGGTTTGCCTGTATCTTGCCCTACTTATAGTCTGGAATAGCTTTGCTCCAACTTCATGAAGGTGGTTGCTTTGTCACCCTGCAGTGGAGTCTCATGCTGTCTTTTTTCTGGTTCTTTTAAAGAAAAAGCATGATACCTGTGAGAGGATTCTTCAAAATAAAGCAGCTTTCCAGTGTGGAATTCCTCTGACAGAACTGAAAACCCTGCTGGAAGTCAAGAAACTCTACCTGGAGATTCAGAAACTTGAAAAGGAGCTAAAAACCACAGCATACAGCTGAGTGGTGTCCCTGGTATCGTGAGAACCATCCTTTCAGTAATGATGCTGACTGAGGGTCTGTTATGACTTTGTAATTCATGCTAATGCTTAAGTAGCCAAAACAAAACTTAGCAATTGGCCACAGAACAGATTTGGTCACAGGAGGAGTCGAAGTGGCTCCTGACTCATTCTGTTAGAGCTCACCAGCTTAAGTTTGTACATCACTTTATACCTTTTAAAGCTTTACATTTAGATCTGTTTGTTACAGTTAGAAAGGAACTGAGTAGAAAGTACATTTTTGTGGTACAAACAGGCATGGACATGGTGAGAGTCACCCACCCACACTCACCTTTTGCTGCTGCACCTCTTCAGTATAGCCCGTTGCTGCCCAGTGCATTCATAATGGTGAACAACCACCTCACTGCAGAGTTAGTTTTCTTGTGGCCAAGAAAACTTCAAAGCCTGTCTTGTAGCAAAACAAAAATGCCAGGTTTTCTTCCCAAGCAGGATGGATGGATCCGAGGACATGGCAGTGTCTTTGTGTGTGCACCAAGAGGAAATAAAAGTGTAAAGAAAGAAATGACTGGGTTTTTTTCTGCAACGTCCAGTAAAGGGGGGGGGGAGACAGTGCGGTGTGGACCGTGTGTCTTGTGATGGGACCAGGACTCCTTCAGCACGAAATTATAGTAAACTACAATTGCAATGATAGCTCTGTCTGGCTTTTAATAATCCTGTCCTGTCTATAGTAAAGGAAAATATTTATGTAATATATATAATATATATAAAGTGCATAAATAAATATTGCTTAGTAAGCATGGAGGGTGCTGTTCCCTGAGCAGAGGGGTTTGTGGGTGGTGTTTGCACAGCAGCCTGCCCTGGGGTAAATATGCTGCAGAGATGAGGCCAGGATGCTGGAAAATAGCTTCATTCCCTCTTTTCCCACCAGGGAAGAAGGCAGAGCAGCCTTCCCTCCCAAGGCACAACATTGCTGGAGAGCTTTGGGAGGGCAGCCCTGGCCTTGGGCAGGTCGGCAGGGCTGGGGAGAGGGTGGTGTCAGCGTGGTTTGCCTGGACAGTCCCAACTTCCCACAGTGGCTTCCCCTTCCCTGCTGGGCTGTCTGCAGGGAGAGCATCTCTCCTTCCCGCAGTGCTCATCTGGCAGCATCTCACACCATGCCAGGGCTCCTCTGCCCGCCGGGGCAGCTCCTGGCACTGCTGGTGCTTGCGCTGCAGCCGACGGGGAGTCTCGGTGAGTGTCTTCCTCTCCTTCTTTTCTTTGCTTCATCTTTGCTTCTGTGGCTCGGCTTTGCTCATGAGGGCTTTGGGAAGACCTTGTAGCGCCTTTCAGCACCTCAAGGGGCTCCAAGGAGGTGGGAGAAGGACTTTTCCTGAGGCACAGGGTGATAGGACAAGGGGGAGTGGCCTTAAAGTGTGGGAGGGAAGGTGTAGATTGGGTATTAGGAAGAAATCCTTCCCTGTGAGGGTGGGCAGGCCCTGGCACAGGGTGCCCAGAGAAACTGTGGCTGCCCCATCCCTGGGAGTGTCCAAGGCCAGGTTGGACGGGGCTTGGAGCAACCTGGGCTAGTGGAAGGTGTCCCTGCCCATGGCAGGGGGAGGAACAAAATGATCTTTAAGGTCCCTTCCATCCCAAACCATTCCATGGTTTTGTGATTGATTCTGTGATACACCAAAGCTGATGCCTCGGCCCTGAGACAACCCACAGACACACCAAAGGCAGCAGGTGCATTGTCAGACATCCCACAGGCTGACCTCAGAACAGGAGAAGTGCAGGTCTGCTGACTCATAAATATCTCTAAGAAAGGGAACAACTCACAGCTTCTCTCTGGAAGTTGATGGTTCTTTTAAAAACAGGTCTTTAGAGAAGCTTCTCGAGTGTGCACAACTCAACCCAGCACCTCCCTGCTCCAAAGAGAGGGCAGAGATAGTGTTTGATTGTGTGGAAAGGAAATCTTTACATAGTTGGAGTGCTATTAGTGGCTCCTCAAGATGCTTATTAACCCCTAAACCCTCTGCCTTAATAGTTGCACTCATTAAACTGCTTTGTCTTCTCTTGCCACATGGAGCTGCAGTGAGAGTAAGAACACCACTGAAAAACCCTTTCTTTTTTTTGGTGATCCACAGAGGTCCAGTGTCCAGTGCCTTACATTTCAAATGGTCAGCTGAAATCTGCACAGAACTTCACCTCTGGCAGCACAGCCACGCTCGAGTGCGATGCCGGCTACAGGCCCGGGGGTTCCACCATGGCACGGTGCCTGGCCAACGGCTTGTGGTACCCATGGGGGCTCTCCTGCATCCCAGGTACACACAGATCTCTCCTCTTACCTTTGCCAGGTGTAATGACCTGCTTGTATTTCGCTAAAAGCATGTGCAGTGCTTGCAGGAGCGGGGCTGGAGGGTGGGCAGCACCACGAGCTGTGTGGGGTGGGCATCCCAGGTATGTAGGGCACACCAGGGGTTCAGTGTCTTGTACACCAAACTGTATGAGATTAGAGACTCTTATTAAGTTCACATCTTTTGGTGAGTTTTCCCCCTTATTTTTCCCTTTCTGTTTGCCTCATTCCCCACCACTGCAGGGGTGCTTCTGTCTCCCACTTCTTTCTGGGGTTACCACCAAGGCAGGGCTCAGCTTCATCCCAGCGGGTCCCTGGGGGAGACACCCAGCTCTGAGGGTCCCTGTTGTCCCCCGCTCTGGCACCAGGTCAGTGTTCCTACCCTCCTGCTGTGGAATACGCAGACCTGAACCGCCGGAACGAGCTTCTAGTGGGGACAACCCTGACCTACTCCTGCCGTCACGGATTCACTTTGATCCCTGGAGTATCTCCAACAACCACCTGTCTTAAAAATTTCACATGGTCTCCAGTCCCAAAGCTTTGCCAGAGTAAGTACAACTTTTCCTTTGCTTTGCCAATAAAGCATCAATTTAATAACACCATTTTCACAACACCCGCTAGTGCTGCTGTGCCAAGCAGGGCTTTGTGGAGCAGCTTTGGCTCTCACTGGTAATAATTTTGCTGTTTAAAGGGTGGCGTGGCAGCAAAGGAAGAGCTGCAGCTCCTGCTGGTTATTTAGCTCTCCAAACAACCATACGGTGGTGCAGTTAGTGACATGCCATCCCCTCAGCACAATTTATGGCTAATCACAGTGCTCAGGTTGTTCTGCCTTCCAAGAGAAATGGTTGTTGTATAAATCACCATCCCTGAACATGCCAGCTCTGGTTGGAGCTGTCTGTTGGCACAAACAGGCTGCCTGGCAGGTTCACCGGGTCGGTAAACCATCACTGTGGGAAACCTCCCCCGTGTAAATGTTTCCTTTCCGATGCTGGTGTTCCTCAGAGGTGCAGTGTCCCATCCCAGTTATCCCCCACGGCAGAGAGACCAACCCCAGGACAACGGAATACACCTTTGGGCACCAGGTGGAGTTTCACTGTGACCGTGGCTACATGCTGAAGGGCAGCCAGAGAACCCTGTGCTCGTCTGATGGGATGTGGAAACCCCCCATCCCATACTGTGACAGGGGTGAGTGTGAACAGTGTGAGCACCGTGGGGCTGGGAATTGCATCCGGCAGCAGGAGAAAATCACTTGAGCATGGCTTTTCAGAGAAGGTGTTGAGAGAAGGAGCCCAAGTCACAGCATGAAAGGGCTTTAATGTTTTCATCTTCTATCAAAACTAATTAATTAAACACACCGATTAATGGGACTTGCAGCCGTTTCTCAGAGCACTGTTCAAGGGGTTTATGAGACTCACCCTTCCCTGGCCTGCTTTATGAGCAGGATCATTTCTCATGGAAAAGAGGAGGCGATACGGGAAGGTTTGCTGAAGGGGAGGGGATGGGGACACATGCTGTGGTACTGGGGCTGACGAGCTGGGTTTGTTAGGGGGGCAGTTTGGGAACACTGGCAGAGCCAGGGCCAAAGCCGGCACGAAGGACTTTGAGGGGAGCAACATTTAGAATGAATATCAAGAACCCACCTCTCCTGTTACTTCCCTGCATTCTGTCTCCCTAATGGAATGAAGAAAATCTTGTTTTTTCCTTTATTCTTTCATAGTCTGTGATCCCCCTCCAAAAATCACCAACGGGCAGCACTCTGCTGTGGGGACTAAGGAGTTCCCATATGGCTTTGAAGTCAAGTACACCTGTGTGGAGGGTCTGTCCCTTATCGGGGATGAGTCCATCTACTGCACCTCTGACGATGGGGAGAATCTGACATGGAGTGGACCTGCCCCAGAGTGCAGGGGTGAGTGGTTTCCCCTCCACGGGCCCAGGCTGAAGCCAGGACCTGGGTGTAACACTCGGCACAACGGGGTTAAAAGTGAGCAGGGCTGCCTGGAGGTCCTGCTTCCTTCACAGGCTCAACAGGGTGGGGATGATCCATCTGGAAATGAGACACGCTGGTTCTTCTCAGTGGTGGCCATCAGGCAGGCAGGAGGAGGAGCAGCTCTGCCCTTCCCTGTCCCTGGGGAAGGGCAGCAGCCAGACCCCGCTCCCACCTCCGCTCTCTCCCCGCAGTGGTTCGCTGCCCCAAGCCCGTGGTCGAGAGGGGAAGGATGACCCCCCAGATGTTCGCCTTTCCCTATGGGGTGGCCCTGCAGTTCTCCTGTGATGAAGGCTTTGCCCTGAGTGGTGCTGCAGAGAGTCGGTGCCAGGCCAATGGTACCTGGGACCCTCCCGTGCCCACCTGCCGGCCAGGTGAGTGCCAGGGGGGGAGCTGAGCCCGCGGCTCCTGTCGCGGGGCAGAGAGGTTGGGGTGCAGCACTTCACAGCCGTGTCTGTCCTCGGGGCTCCCCAAGCACCTTCCCCTCTTTGCAGAGGAAACAAACTTCCCAAAGCTGGTGTTTGCCAGGCAACAGTTGAGTTTTTCTTGGCAGTCTTGTAGGAAGGAGGCTCTAAGACAGGTGGGGACTTCACTGACTTCTTCTTCAGGGCACCAAATGTCCGTTCCCAGCATGGGGATGCCTGAATTGAGCTACTGCCAAAAATCAGCAAATTCATGGCAAACTCACACCACCTCTCAGGGGCTGCTCTGACCTTCAGCCTCCCCTCTGGCCTGGGAAAGTATTTTTGCTTCCGTGTTTGATTTCACAGCTCTACAAGTTTAAGTTCCTCTGCACTGGCTCGGTCTTTACAATCTCCATAGGTTTTTTTCTGCCCCTATAACACTGATCCCCTTGCTCAGCTGCTTGCTGGTGTGGGTTTTCCTTCCAGTTCTGTGTCCACAACCACAAGTGGCCTATGGAAGGCTGAAAAGCCCTTTGGATGATAAAACCTGGTACCAGATCAATGAAACTGTTAATTTTGAATGTGCCCTTGGATACCAGTTTTCAGACAATGGAAACCTGTCTTTAGAAGACTCTTGGACAGCCACATGCTTGCCTGATGGCAACTGGACCCCATTGCCAAAGTGTGTAAGTACCATAGAATGGTTTGGGTTGGAAGGGACCTTAGAGATCATCCCATCCCACTCCCCTGCCGTGGGCAGGGACACCTTCCACCAGCCCAGGTTGCTCAGAGCCCCATGACCTGGCTGAGTCCCTAAGTGGATGCTGCCTGGCTTCTAATAAGAAAAAATGTTTGCCTAAACTTTTCCTTTCTGGTACAAATGAGGGATGCAGCCCGTGTTGGGACAGGTCAGCCCCAGAGCTGAGGGGTGGGTGGCTCTCCATCTGCTGCCGTGCAACCTCACAAGTTTGTTTTCTGGGTTTTGTTTTACTTTTCAACAGAAGAAAGAAGGTGATGCTGATGTATGTGAAGAGGTTCACTATATTAAATCGATCTTTGAATGTGGTGTGCCTGCAGCAGAAATGAAGGCTCTGCTGGAAATACAAAAACTGTTTCTGGAGATTAAAAAATTACAAGTGGAACTGGAAAACTAGAACAAAACTGAGGTCCTGTAACAATCATATTTCCTTTTGTGAACACACAGTTTGTGCAGTCAGAGTATCTCCAAAAAGGTTCTGGATGATTTTATGGTTTATGTTTGCTTACCTAGAGCCAGAAAAATTATCAGCAATGCATGGACAGTTGCTTTTTTCATGTTAGATGCCAGAGCAAGGAGTGGTTTTTACTCTTTACTTTAAATCTGACAAGCTTGGCTTGCTCTTTAATTAATATGTTGTTTCACATTTTATATTAGGAAACATAGCAGGAAATTAAATTGAGCTTATTTAAGTCACTGTGTTAACAATGATAAGCTGAGGCAAGGGGGAGGGAAGTCCACAGAAGCTAAGTTTCCAGAGGTTGTCTCTGAAGGTGCTTATGCTGGAATCTTCTGGCTGTGGTTTGTGTGCACCCTGCGCACTGCTAGAAATAGTGGTGAAGTAAGTGTTCAGCTACGTAATTTCCTGTTAATCCAGCTCCTGATTTCTATTCATCTGGTTAAGGGCAGTTTATAAGAAGTGCATTTTTAAAGGCACTTTTGCTGTATCCCTGGATTTAGAACAGGCAACAGGTTTCTGCCCTTGTGTTGGTGTCATCTTCCACTTCCCTATTTCTGGCAAGCAGATGCTAAGAATAGATGCTATAAATTCAAGTGCAGAGAACCTGCAGCAAAGATTACTCCTATTCCTCAATAAACACTGCTCAGTTTGTGTCTGTCTGTGTTTCAGTGGTCACTCCTTCCCTGCAGGATTGCAACAAAGGTGGGGGTGTATCTGTGGGGGTTTTTTAATCTGTCATGTTGGCTGTAAATTAGGCAGATTTCCAGCGTGGTCCAGTGGTTGTTCTGGTGGAAAGCTGAGCCCTGGCAGCTGGGACAGTCTTGGGATGCTTGGGGAGCCACAGAAGGCTCAGCACAGCCCTGAGTCCTGGCAGCTGGATCAACCCAGGCTCAGTGGGAGAAGGAGGAGCATTTCCCTCCTGCACAAGTGATTTGCAGCAGTGCATCATTGCCATATGCTTTTATAAGTTATTAAAATTAAAGCACAACACCCAAGTGAGAGCTGGTGTCTCCCATCTTTGCACACAAAGGTGCTTTGGGATGCATCCTGTGCTTCACGACGCCCAGGAAAGGAGATCTGCAACAAGAGGTGCTCCCAGACCTGCTCCAGATCTCCTTGACCATGAGATGAGCAGGGCTGCACCCTCCCAGTGCGACACCTCACTCCCCTCCACACTGAGCTCACGTGGGACTGTGGTGGCTTCCTGTGCAGGGTTTGGCACCCAAAAGTGTGAATGAAAACTGCGTGCTCCATCCTGCATTGTATCTGAGAGTGTGCCTGAGCAGTCCTGACTGACGTCAGATGGGATCTGTCAGAGGGTTAATCAGGACACAGAGGCACTTGCTCACACCCGTTGCTCATTATAAATGACTCAGGCAATTGAGAAAAAACAAAGCAAACAGAAAGGAAAATGCTTTTATTTGCTTCCCTAACTCTGCTCATCTGGGGTGCATTACCTGCCAGCAAATGAGTAAGTAGGTATTTTCCTACCCTGGCCACAGCTTGGGCTGGGAGGTATCTTTCCTGCTCCAGGAGCGTGTGGTTTGGTAAAGCTGTGCTAGTCCGTGTCTCTGCCAGTCCCAGGGCAAACAGAAGGGTTGAGTTATTCCCCCATCCCTCGTGGTGGTGCAGCAAGACCAGGAGGCTCAAGCCTGTGGATGACAGCTGTCCCCCACCCTGGCTGCTCTCCACGTCCCAGAGGGTTTCCCTCCGTGGGTGTTCTGGAAAGGTTTCCCCTGCTGCAGTGCATCTCCTCCCAGCTTTGGAAACAGCCCCTGGAGCCAGCAGTGCTCGACAGAGGAGCACAGCAATTGCTGCAATGAAGCCTGGAGAAACAGGACTGGGCAGGCACCGAGGCACCCTGAGCTGTGGGACACCTGCCTGGGCACAGGGGTCTGGCCATCCCATGCTGCTCCTGGCCTTGCTGGGGCTCCTCAGCTTGCCTGTGGCTCACGGTGAGTATGGGGCCATGGGATGCATGGGGAGGACCAGAGAAACATGCCTGGATCCCACCTTGCTGCTCAGGGGTAGGGGTGTGGGTGATGCCACCACCCCCAAGCCCATTGCTTGATGTTCTCACAGCCCTGTGTGGTGCCTTTGCCTGCAGGCAAAGCCCGGACCATCCCAACCACCCTGCTGGGATGCTCACTGGGGATGGGAAAGGGGCCAGGGAAGGGGATCCTCACCCAGGGAGGTCTTCTCCTGCCACAGGTGACTGTGGGCCCCCGCCTGTCATGACCTACTCCAGAGCATCCAGCGATGAGCACTCCAGCAGCTTCCCTGTGGGATCCAGGGTGACGTACACATGCATCGAAGGTGCCCTCAAGATCCCCGGGCTGCCAGACATGGTGGAGTGCCTGCCTGGCAACCGCTGGTCCCGGCTGCCCGAGCCCTGCGGCCGTAAATATCTCCTTCCTCTGAAACACAGCTCCTGCCTCTCGCTTGGCTTGTAATTCCTGCCCCTTCCAGTGGCTGCTCTGTGCTGGCATTGCCCCTCCTGGCAAGGGGCAAACCTGCTCCCCTTTGCTGCTGCTCCTCGGAGCTGCTGGTGGCTGCAGGGTCTGTGCCTCTGGCAGAGGGCTCAGCTGGAGGGTGGAATGGAGCTCGTGTGCCCCCCGAAGCCTGTGCAGCCCCACAGCACGTGCATGGGGCTCTCAATGTCCTACTAACAGCCCCCCCTGAGCCTTTCCATCAGTGCTTTGGTGCAAGCAACAGTTTAGAACTCTGGTAAGAAAATAGGATTAACCTGCAATGAGCACAAGGAGCTTTCCAGAAGCACTGCAGTGAGGGCACCCCTGTGATCCCAAGGTTTATTTTGCATGCTCCTGGTGGGCAGCTCTTTCAGGCCGGCTTTCCTTGACTGCCAGGGAGCTGCACTGCCCCGACCAGGTTGTTGTTTGCTGCCCTGTCCAAGGAGGATGAGATGATTAATTTCTTCCCTGTTGGGACCAACGTGACCTACATCTGCCGTCCTGGCTACGAGAACACCTCGGAAAGTTCCCCCACCAGCACTTGCCTTGAGAACCTGACGTGGTCAGAAGCTGCTGAGCTGTGCAGGAGTGAGTATCTCTGCTCTGCTCCACTCCCCAAAACGTAGCCCGGTAGTTATCATCCCAACAGCTCCATTAATACAAAATGAGGTGGATATTCCTTGACATTCCTGTTTAAAACTGAACAGCAGAAGCAGCAGAAGTATAAATGATATTTTCTCTTTTTTTTTTTTCTGCTGGCACAGACCTGGTTTGATTTTCACGTTAGGAAATGTTTGGTTGGACTCGATGATCTCAGAAGTCCTTTCCAGCCTTAATGAATTTATGATCCTAAAGCTGTTTGCATGGGGCACGTGCACAGGACATGCCCCAACTCACTATTCTAGCACTGAACTTCAAAATCAAGACAAGACATGTTTCTTGGTGAAACCCATGGAATATTCAGACTGATGATGTGGCAGCAATGCATTTTCCATAGTCGAGTAAGTTGCTGCCAATTCTTTGAGATGGAAACTAATTGAGATAAGCTCATATAATGTTGTGAATAATGCCAAAGTCACAGGTTTGATGCCTGTATGGGCCACTCACTTAAGAGTTGGACTTGATCCTTGTGGATCACTTCCAGGTCAGAATATTCCATGATTTTGTGGAACATCTCTGCAAATGTTCTTTGCCCTGCTGCGAGGTGTTCACTGCTGTGAGCGTGGAGCCTTCTGGGATCCACACCTTCCCCTGCACCTCACTCTGGCTCCTGCCAGCTTGGCTGCGATGCCTGTGAGGTGAAAGCTTTGGTGCCTTTGGGTATAACCCTCTAAGCCTGTCCCTTATTCAGCCTTTTTTCTCTGCCCATCGCTCTGTGCTCTGGTCTGTGCCCCCAGGAAGGTCCTGCGGTGCCCCGGCAGCGCTGCCCGGGGGGAGGACGGTGCCCCTCAAGGACCTGCAGTTTGGTGCGAGAGCGAAAGTGCTCTGCGAGGATGGGTGAGTGAAGGGGCACTGCCCAAGCTGGTGCTGGGATACAGCTCTGGAATGACACACAGCTGGAGGGAAGGGACCAGGCTCTGATTTATGGCTGCCTTTTCCTTCAAGAGCCAGCCAGAGCAGGTTTAACTGCCCCTGGGTGTCCATCCCAACAGGGCCAGTTCTACTGTCCATTTATAAATACAGACTTCAAAACAAGTTACTTAAAACATTTCAGCTTAAGATATTTGAGATGTATTGAATAAAAAGGGGTTGTGTTGGAACTTTTGAAACCAGGTTGTGTTCAGCTGGGAGGCTGCAGTGAAGCACACTTTCCATCACTCAGGGAGCTGACTCATTGCTGCTTTCAGTCAGGGCCCCTATGCACTGGACTGACCTGAAAAATCCAGCTCTTGCCACTCCAGCCAGTATTCCTCCCTCCCAACAGGAACTAGCTGGCATCATCTGGCTTGTTATGCCCATCTTCAAATATAACACGGGGCGGGGGAGTTTCTCTCCCTTGGGATGGACATGGAGAAAATGACAGCATGTCCCACCCTTCTGGGGTTCAGCTAATCTTTGGAAATCTGCATCAGGGTGGAGGGATAATGTTCATCTAAACAAGATCAGATACTACCCAGCATGTCCAAATGATGAGGTTTTCTGACCAGGAAGATGCAATTCAGAGATGGGGGAATGTGTTAGCTGTCAAAACAAGATGTATGACCTTCCAGCAAGCCAATGCAAAAGCCACTTTAGTTCAATGTATTTCAATCCCTGTTGCCCCTGGACGCAGTGGATGCATTTGAATAATAGAACCACAGAATGATTTGGGTTGGAAGGGACCTTAAAACTCAACTTGTTCCACCCCCTGCCATGGTCAGCGACACCTTCCACTATCCCAGGTTGCTCCAAGGCCCATCCAACATGGCCTTGGACACTTCCAGGGATAAGGAGTCCACGACCTCTCTGGGCAGAGACTATTTGCAGAGGCCAGCTGAGAAGGTGCACCAGCCGTCTGCTTCTGCTGGCATTTGGTTTTTTGCAAAACTTTAGCAAAACAGCTCCACCAAAGAAGGTGCTGGGCAGGAGGTGGCCCTGGGGGACACTGGGCACCCTGCCCTGCTCCACCAGCACCAAGGGGTTCAGCAGACCCAATTAAATGACCACAGTGAGCAGCATTTGGGCTGAGCCTGAGCCTTTGGAGAATCTGCGTGTGCTGAGCAGGGAGCTCCTCCCTCGTCACCTCAGCCCAGTGGGTGACAGCAGCGTGGGAAAGGCACTGGATGCCAGCAGCCTGAAATCCCAGCACTGTCCTCCACCAGGAAGCAGGCAGGGAGAGAGAGTCCCTGATTCAGCAAATCTGAGCCCTGTGCATCCCTGTGGGAACCCACATCTAACCTCGGCACTGTCTGGCGCTCCCTGTGTGCTCTGCCAGCCGCCAGCTCCGACCTTCCCCAGCCCTGCCGTGGGAGATGCACTCAGTGACTCAGAGGAGAAAAGCACCTAAAAATAGATTAACACACATTCTAGCAGAGCAAAATGAGGAGTTCTCCTGTTAACCAGTGTGCGTCTGCACCTCAGCTTGCTTTGAAACTGCCTTTTCTGCATTCCTAATCGTACTCGTACTGGTGGAGGGAAGAAGTCTCAGTTTCTGGATAGTGACACAATTTTTTTGTGTGTGTATTTTCACTTAGGTACAAATTAGTCGGGAATAACTTCATCTGGTGCCAGCTTAAAGGAAACGGTGTTGAATGGAGTAAACTTCCAACCTGTGAATGTAAGATTCATCCTTAAACGTAAGATTAAACCTTATGTCTGACTCCAGTAGATCCTGCGTCCCAGCATCCAGTCCAGAGCTCTCTTTGTACACTGTATTTGTTGATGTCCTGTGGCTGATCTGCCTCCAGCACTGCAGCTGAGAAATACCCACTCTGCTGCTGACACGGTCTCAGCAGTTTTGTTCCCACAAGACCATCATGTTTTCTCATGACTCAAAGTTGTGGTGAAGGTGATGGAGTGAGATTTCCAGGAATCCTGAGCTAGGGCATGGCAAGTTGCCTGCTTGTTTTTTGTGACCCTTGTAGTGAGGGGGGGAAAGATGTGAGAAGATAAACACTTCAGGAACAGTGCGAGTTACCCATCCAGTTACAGCAGTGCTGGTTACCCACCTTTGGTTGTCCAGGATTTTTATTGTCTTCAGGAATTTTAGGTGGACTCAAGAAACATTTTGTATTTTCATTATCACCGAAGCTTTTAGCAAATACTCACGTTGTCCTTCTTTCCTGCAGTAATCACCTGCTCTTCACCTCCCCAAATCAGCAATGGGAAACATGATGGGGAAGGTGTTGAAAACTTTGCTTATAACTCAACGGTGACATACAGCTGTGAGCCTGGATTCCAGCTCCTTGGGAACACCAGCATCCGCTGTACGAGCACGGACCAAACCAGCGGAGCCTGGAGCGGAGCCCTGCCCGAGTGCAAAGGTGGTTCCATCCCAGCTGTGTATTTAGCATCATTTTGTATTTATTACCATTTCAGTATTTAGGATGAATCAGCTGAAAATATTGTGGTTACTTAGCACAGGACGTGTCAAATGTAAGTAATGAGGCAGTTTTGGAGGTAAAACATGCAGGGCTGGAGCGGGAACTGAACTGTGCAAGCCAGGCCTGGTGCTCCCTGCAATGCTCACTCTTTGTCCCCTAGAGAAAAGTGCAGCTGTCAGACTTGGAGCAAAGGACACGGCAAGGAGAGTCCCTCCCCAAAGTGAGTCGAAATGATTCAACGTTGAATCCAGTCCCATTTAATTCATTCCTTTACCACATTTCTACAAAAAAGGCCTTTCAATGGATTTCACACGGGGAATTTGGTTCTTTCAGGTCCCCGGGGGAACGGCAGCCCACCCTCTAGGAAGGCTTCAATGTGGGAGATGAAGCTCAGCCCCTATAAGAAGTCACCCCAAAATACCATCTCCTCCTCCCACTCTTTTTCTGTCTCCAAGAGTTCAGGTCAGTCCTGGAGGCTCATTTGGAGACCAGGAAAATGCACCAGTGGGACTCCCTGGTTACTCCCAGCCCTAAAACCTGGAGTTTTCCTTTTCCCCCTCTCTTTCCCCTCAGTGCCCAGGAGGAGCTGTGCTACCTCAGTGTTCAGATTCGTTGTACCTTTGTACAAATCCCAAAAATACTATTCTCCTGGGACCAGCAAAGGATCCGTGTGTCCTCCCAAGTACATGGGGATCTCTGGTGTCCTCCCCCAACCCGGCTGCTTTCAGAACTTAAGACGGTCTAAAGTTGCGTCGTTTTGTGGAAGTGAGTGATTTATTTTCCATATTCTTTTATTCTATAAGCTTTCTCTGTATAATTTATATTTTTCTGCTGGTTGGCCATCTGGTTCACAGCTCAGGTTGGACTGCACCGACTTCCTATTTGCATAAAATATATTTTAATTTATCAGTTACTTCCTTGCCCTCATATTATTGTAGACTGGTTTTTAACTAATTTTTTTTTTTCCATTTGGAAGAGATAACTTTGTACCACGTAGCCTTAGGAGTGCCGGGGCTTCTCTCCTTGCTCTGGCAGCGAGAGGCGAAGTGGTGATGCCAACCTTGTTCCACACAGAGAGGTCGTGGGCAGCCAGGAGAAGCTGGGCATGGCAGAAGTGCTGCTACACCAGATTCCCCATCCGCTGCAAAGGATTGTTTTATCCATGAAAAGGGTGAGCTTGGGACAAGGTGGGAGCTGCAGGTGTGTAATTGTAAGTAATGAAGCCAAAACACCCACTGGAGGGTCTCTCCAGAGGCTGGGTGGAAAGCGTTTCTCTGGTGTCAGGGTCAGGCTGAGTTTGCCCTCCCCTGCTTGAAGTCTCTTGGGTCAAAAGAAAATGTTATCCCTCCTGTGGTGGATAAACCAGCACTGTAAGCATAAAGCAGGCAAACCCTTCGCCTGGTCTGCTCCAAAAGTGCCCTTTGCAATGGTTGCACCTGTTATGACTCTTACACTTCTCTGTAAGACAAAGAACGAGCTCGATGAGGTCTGTCCCACAGGTTAAATGTAATTTTTTGATGGTGGTACCTTTTAATGTTCCCAGAAATTGACTGAAAATCACTTCCACAAGCATTGGTCGATTCCCATATTTTCCTCTCCCAAGCGAGTTTTCCTTTCAGCAATTTTCTTCTAACATCCTGAATCCAGTTGTGATTCCCTGCTGATCCGACCAGCCTTTTTTGCAGGCTGCAGTTTCCCAGAACCCCCCCAGACCTTCTGCAGAGCTCGGTTATGTCACAACCAGCCCGGCTCTGTTTCCACAGCCGCGGCTTTCCTTGCTCTGGCAACGCCGACTTGCTGCCACAACAACCACGCTAAACACGAGGCCGATCCCTCCTTGGAGCTCAGCTGCTCCCGTAACTTCCCAGGAATTTCTGTGGATACACCCGTGGCTGTGCTCAAAGCAAAACTCGTAGAGTTATGAGCTCATTTCTTTTAGGAAGCCATAGTATTTTAGACATTAAATTGAGTGTTGATCTTTATACCTTCAGTAGTTTAAGCCCTTTCTTTAGCAAAAGCCTCTTTTTGTATCAGACCTAAGATCTCTGCAAGTTTATATTTCTACTACGGGAAGACAAAGCCACAAATGGGCTGGGCATCTCCTAATCTTGTAACATAAAGGAGCTACTTCTGCTTTCCGGAGGGAGGAAGGCAGGTCGTTAATGCTGTGAGCACACGGACTGCTAAACAGACGCTGCTAAATATCCTGCCCAGTGTTGTCACACTGCAACGGAGAGACTGGAAGCGTCACGTTCACGCTGTTGGCTGCTCACCCCACCTTTGTCCTGTATAAAACACGAAGCTCCTGAAGCCTTTCTGGGATTTTATTTACATTTAGTAATAAATGGAAATTGTTTATAAAGGGTAGTCCGTGACTTCAGCCGCCTGCTGCTCCCTTGTCATATTTTATTCTCTTCTCAGGAAGCAATCAGCTTTTAGGTGTATCCTGACAAAGTTCAGATTTGCTGCTTAGTCAGTCAGTTCTTTATCAGCACTCTGAACATTTATTTTCTAAGAGCCCTCCAGGGCAAATTCAACCTGTTTAAAAAAAATAAATAGTGAAGAAACAAAGCAAATCCATGCAGTAATGTTTGGAAATGTGAGTGTTTCTGGTAAGTGCTCTGGAAAAGGAAGCTGGAGTAATGCATACCTGCCTTAATCCTATTTAGCCAGTTTAGGATGGAGCCCGGCAGCCCCTCTGCTGGGGCTCAGCCCAGAGAGTCAGTCCCGGAAGGCTTTGGGAGCTGAGGGCAGTCTCCCAGGCTGTTGCCAGTGGGAGCAGGCAGGGAGCCAAGGGTGAGTTTCTGTGGAAAGCCTGGAGCAACTCCAGCAGCTCAGCTGCTGTTTTTGCTGGCTGGTTTTGGTGGACCCCTCCTGCTGTTCCAGCCCTGCACCCAGCACCGAGCAGCACAGGTCAGGCTGCCCTCTGGACATGCTCTTTTTCTGCCATCGCTATCTGCTTGGCCCAATCTGTGCAGGGAAGGGATGTGGGAGCCTGATAAAGAGAGTGGCTCATGGTGGCTCCAGCTCCAGACCTGCTATCACAGGGCTCAGCTGCTGCACGGGAGGTGCCACTGGGGCAAAACGGGATGGCAAATGTGGGTGCAGAGGAACAGGCTGGTCTGAGCCTGGTGGTCAGGCAGGTTCAGATGTCTCCTGCGAGGCCCTGGGTGGGAAAACAGCCTGGCTCAAGGGTTCAGCCTGTCAGCAAGGGGATTTCACTGAGCTGGAACTGCAGCACGTGGTTCTTCTGGTGTAAGTGGATCTGAACCGCTCCCTGCGGACACTTGACACTACACGGAGTCTTTGCCAAATATTTTTCAACATCTCCACGTCCCACGCTGAGGTCACTGCCCAGAATTTAGTGTTGGGGTGCTAACAGCTTCCTTTTGCATCATGCAGCCACCACCCCTGTTCAGGACTCTGGTCACCAGTGACCTGTAAAAATATGTGGCCAAGGTATCTCCGTGTGAATCACCATCCTTTTCAAAAGTATTTCAAAGGAATATATTAGCTGGGGTGCTTGACTCCCCCCAGGGCCTCATTGCAAATGCTTTTGTTACATCTGCTTGGAGCTTAAATTGTATTGGAAAGGAAAATAAAGTGGAGGAAAAAACTAAAATAAAAGAGGTAAGTTTGAGTTTCTCAGTGGAAACATCCCTGTTTCCTGCAAAACAAAGGAAAACAGGAAGGTGCAGGTCGGTTGCTGCTGGCTGCCCTTTCCTTGGGGTGAGAGCACACATTCCTCTTACTGGCAGCAGGCTCAGCAGAACGGGATGAGGCAGCAAACACAGCCAAAACCTTTCCTCTGGCTCTTCCCTAAAGCCCTGTGTGCAGGGATCCCGGAGCAGCTCCACATTCCCACGTGGACATTGAGGTAAGGCACATAGTTGCTGTGCCTGACCAGGCTTGAGGACACACCTGAGCCTCTGTGGGCAGCACAGCATCTCCTTCAAAGGGTCCAACTGGGAAGGTTACAGTGGGAACACGGTTATCCCCACTACCTTGTTCTGTGCAGAGGGGTTAATAGAAGCAGCTCAACTAGGAGCTTCAAGGTGGGGCTAATTTAAAACTCTCTGCTCTCCTGGTCACCTCTGGAGCTGGAGGAAAGCCCTTGTCTCTCCTCTCTTCTCACAGAAAAGCCTCTTTCCATGGAGGTTTGTTCTTAAGGTCTGGCAGGTGGTGTTTGAAGGTGATTGGGGGGTCTGGTGCCCCTGAGCTGTGCTGTGTTGGGCCAGGTGCTCTTAGAGAGGGCAGGTGGCACCAATGAACATTCAGCTCTTGTCCCCACATGCAGCAGAGCCAGTGCTGGGGCACCAATGCATCCTTCACCCCCCAGACACACTTTGGGGGGTGCTGAAGGGTCCACAGCCGGAGCTGGCAAGACCCCCAGGCTGCCCTTTTTGGTTTGGTACTTTTATTTTCCTTTGGGACTTGGCAGCCTTGAAGAGAGGAGTGTCTTTATCGGAAGCTGCAGAGAAGCAACGTGAGAAGAGGCTGAGCCAGCCGGTCTCGCATTCCTCGGGGATGCCAGGCGTGCCCCGTGGAGCCGGCACAGGGGGAACCGCGTTCCCCACACCCACTCCCCACCGCAGACGAGGGTTTCGTCAGAGAACTTCCCGGAGCTGAGGTGGCCGGGCGGGGTGCGGGGGGGTGGGCTCCGGGAGTGGCCCCGCTCCCCGCCCCGCAGGGACCGCAGCCCGGGCAGTGCCGGGGCACCCGCGATGCGCTCCGGCCGCTGCCGCTCGCTCCTGTCCCCGCTGCTGCTGCTGCTGCTGCCGCTGCTGCCTGTGGCATGGGGTGAGCCCTCGGGGAGGGACTGGGGTGTGCGGTGAGCCCTGACACCCTCTGTGTGCTCCGTGGGTGCGTGTGTGCTCTGCGTGTCCCTGTGTGATCCCTGTGAGTGTGTTCCAGGCGGGGGTGTGCGCTCTGCGTGCCTGTATGTGCTCCATGCAAACGTGTTTTGTGTGCTCCTCGTGCGTGTGTGTCCCTTGTGGGTCTGTTATCCCTATGAGTGTATGTTATCCATGTGAACGTGCATGCCCTGGATGTGTGTATGTGCTCCTTGTGTCCCCTGCGGGTGTGTTATCCCTACAAGCATATGTTATCCATATGTGTGTGTTCCATGTGGGCGTGCACACTCTGTATGTGTGTACGTGCTCCATCTACGTGTGTTCTGTGTGTTTCTTGTGGGCGTGTGTGTGCTCTGTGTCAGTGTATGTGCTCTGTATGTTCACTCAGTGTGTGTGTGCATGTGTGCACACCTCCATGGGTGTGTGTGCCATGTCCATGTGTGTGTTCCACATGCACGTATGAGCTCCATGTGTGTGCCTGTGCTCTGCTTGCATGTGCTTCCTGTGTGCATGTGCTCTGTGTGCTCCATGGGCTGCGTGTCTCTGCGTGTGCCACGCTCTGCCACACCCTTTGTGCGTGTCCCTGCCCAGGGAACAGACAGAGGCAGCAGAAGCCCCTCTAAATCCCGGTTTATTCTGCCACAGGGGACTGTGGGCCGCTGCCAAACATCAGCCACGCAGAGCCCCCGGCGGACACAAAGCACCAGCAGAGCTTCAGTGTGGGCTCCACAGTGAGGTACAGCTGCTCTGCGGGTTACACGAAACGCCCCTTTCTCTCCGACACCATCCAGTGCCTCCCAAACTCCCAGTGGTCCCACCTGCCGGAGTTTTGTGGCCGTAAGTGTTTCCTTTTCTCTGAAAAGAGTTGGTTTGTGAAAACATTTAGTGCTTTGGCAATTGCTGTTTCAGGGGTTTCCTCTTCTGAAGTGGCACAGGATGAAGTGGCTTGGCCAATAATCTCTTAATGCCCCTTTTTCCTAGCCCTGCTTTGGTGGTTGGAGCCATGTGGTGGCACGTGTGTGTTAGCAAAAATAGATTAATATCTTGGGAAGAGGGGAAGGACTAGAGAGGCAAAGCGCTGGCACAGCTGAGTGGTGACCAAAGGGTTAACCAAGGGGGGAGGTTTGGCTCTGGGGATTTGGAAACCTCTGAAGTGAGAACTGACCAACCCCACCTCAGATGGTTCCCTGGTGGAACTGGCAAGGCAGGTAAGCACTGAGTTTGGGAATGACTCAAAGAGAGCAGATTTTAACATCTGAAATTTGTCAATTAAATAGTTATCTGGGGATGTCTTCTCATAGAATCCTAGAATGGTTTGGGTTGGAAGGGACCCTAAAGATATCTCAATTTACCCCCCTGCCATGGGCAGGGACACCTTCCACTAGCTCAGGTTGCTCCAAGCCCCGTCCAACCTGGCCTTGGACACTCC
>JAWWEU010000076.1:2258966-2276443 GCA_035583155.1 Acropternis orthonyx | reverse complement strand
CAGAGAAGCTGTGGCTGCCCCATCCCTGGAAGTGTCCAAGGCCAGGTTGGATAAACTTGGAGCAACCTGGGCTGGTGGGAGGTGTCCCTGCCCATGGCAGGGGGTGGAACTGGGTGAGCTTTAAGGTCCCTTCCAACCCAAACCAGTCTGGGATTCTGTGTCTGAAATTCACTTTCCATTGGATGTTTTCCCCTTCTGTTTTCATACACAAGTTATTTTGCTCTCCAGTCAGTGGGAGGGCACATGGTTGGGACAGTTCCCAGCCCTCTGATCCCTCACAATGAGCTGTGGGATGGCCCCCTGGGATTTCCCTGCTTCCTGTGACCCCACCCTTAAAGCAAGTCACTACATGGCCACTCTCACTCGAGTCTCTCACTCTTCCTGCAGTCACTCGGACTCTGAAGAAATTGGAGACTCTGAGACTAAAACTAAAGAGAAAAGGGGGAAAAAATAAAGAGGAAGGCCTGGGAATACTCCGTGTGTTTGTTTTGCTTGCAGAACTCAATAAAATAGACTATTCATTCGTGGCTGTTTGCAGCAGCATCCTCCGCTTTGCAGCGAGTTTCAAAGGAGTCCCACGGTGGCCGAGCATCCCGTGGGACCTGGCCCTGTGGTGACCCTCTTTATTTTGCTTGGAAATAATTGAAACTTCTCTGTGAGCTGCTGTTCCATGGTTTGGAGTAGCAAGGAAAGTAAAGAGCAAGAAAACTTCGCCAATCCCGGGATGGCACTCCTTCCAGGCTCAGCTCCTTGGAGGAGCTCTAATCCCGGCACGGATGAAAGGGAAATGTTTGCGCTCCTGCGATGGAGTTTGTCTCCGTGAGTGTGGCCAATCTTCTGCAACGAGACGATGACAAACACACAATGGGTTGATTATCCCCTCGCTGAGGGATGTGGCAAACCCTCAGCGTTTAAAATGTGAGTGCAGGGGGGGCTGAGCCACCCCGGCGTGGGTGTTAATTCGCTAACGTGAGATCCAGTTTTCCAGCAATGCAAGTGACAGCCAGTATTGAGTGGCAATTGATTATCTGTGTGAAGCAAGGATTAAAAATAGCAGCTTTGTGTCAAACCCCACGTATGTTTTGACTAAATCCTAGATAACAAGGAGAATGGATAAAAGACGGAGATTATTCGGAGAACGCCAAACCCCAAGAAGCCAGGATTAAAGAAGAAAAGGGCTTGAGTGGGTTGGTTCAATTAAAGATTGTCAAGTGCCATCAGCCAGGACTGCTGTGGCTTCTTCTGGGGCCGTCCTGCCCTTTGGTCTGCGGGCAGAGGCAGTGCCAGGTCACAGCTCAGCCCAGGCAGGGGTTCAGGGGGTTCATGGCCCGTGTCTGACCCACCCAGTCGATCATTTCCAATGGTTAGAGACCTTTTCCTATACTGAGATCTGGAACACTCCCAGAAAGGATGGGTGGTCTCCTCTGCTGTGTCCCTTTGAGAAGCCAAAGCAGTTTTACCACTTCTAGTTTCAATGAGCTGCAAGTGCTTGAAATTCATGTTTTTATCTGCAAGTGGCACTCGCCGCTCCCCCAGGGGTGGTGTGACTGTCCCAGCCCAGCCAGCACTGCAGAGCTTATGCCTGCCCCAAGTGACACTCTCTGCCCTTGCCCTGCCTCACACCATCCCAGGCTCTGGCATCAGGGAATGGAGTGGGAATTTCAAATGGGAATTTTACAGCACCCACTGGGATTGCTGCAACCACCCAAAATCACCCAACATGTAATCACCGCTCCCACAAGAGGAAATACTTCACCAGGCAAGGCAGCACTTACAAATGAAATAATTTTATTGAGTTTCTGCTCCTACAGCCTGTGGCACATAAAGAGAATTAAGACACAAGGTGTGATGAGAAATGATGTATTTACCCTTCACTGAACAAAGGATTCATCTCACCCAGGAGCAATGCAAACAGCCCTCTCTGCCAGCCGTGATGTGCAGCCAAGGATGATGTGGTGACATTTAGGAAAATGGAAACTGAAGTTGACCGGAGGATTGTGGCAGATGAAAGCAGTTGTGATAACCTGCTGGGAGGAGAACGGGCTGCCTCGCTCGCAAATCTTACCTCGAAACCGAAATATTTGCTTTTACTGAATTTAATTAGGGTGGAATAAACAGCATTAATGCACTCCTTAACTCAGAGGAAAATGCACGATGACAAAGTGGCCAAAATCAACAGCTGGATGATAAAAATCCACTGATTTAGCTGCAAAGCCAGTGCGTGGGATAGTGTAACTTCATTTTTGGCCTCTGCAGCCAAGGAACCAGCACAGCTTCATTTTGTCCCAAAACTTGACCTTCCTTCAGGCTTTGGGCCTTGGAAGCTCTATTCCTTAAGGAAGTGCTGATAGTGCGAGAAAAAAGTTTGGAAGCTTATCTTTTTTAGCACTGGTTGTGTTTCTGTATTTGCCTTTCCCTTTTGGTTCAGCCTTTATTACTTGGGTGATAAAAGAAATAGAGATCTTGTGGTCATGCAAGAATCTCCCCTATTTCTGTCACACCTTTCCCCCTTTTATTTCTAAATCCCACTTGTGGCAACACCGCTCCCTCCACTCCAGATAACGTGGCGATGGTACAGGGAGGGATGAGCAGCAGCTACAAAGGGCTCTGAAGAAACTGTTCATGCAATAAACTCTGGGGAGACTTCAAATACAGGGTGGTGGGGGGGAAAACCCAGCTTCCCCCCCCTGCCGAGGAATCAACAGCATTTTTTAATATATGACAAAAGGAATTTGGGATACACACTGCACAAACTTCTAAGAGCTCATGGACACCTCTAGGTGGACAGGAAACCCGGGGACACTCTGCTGGGGTGGGGCTGACCACGAGGATGGAGCTGCTGGCAGGTTGGAAGAGTCTGTCCCATCTTCTGCCCCGGCTCTCCCAGCGACGTCCCCTCTCCCGGCCACCTCTGCTCTCTGCAGACACTTCTTCTCACTTGCCCAAGCCTTCGCACGCACTAGAAACTATTTTACACCTTATTTTACACCCCAGACCTCAACTCATGTCTCAGTCCACCTTCTTCCTCTGGTAAATGGACCCATACAGTAAAAGCCACAAAAATAACATCACCTTGGGAGACATATTAGACAAAAACATATTTGACCACAAAACGGGTTTCTACCTTTACTCACGCAGGAACAACTAGACCGGAAAGTCTCGCTGCTGCCACCGCCACTCAGCAACCACTGAGACTGGGCCAAGGGCAAAACCAACTCGCTTTAGTCCCATTTCCCTGGCCGTGCTCCGTGTCACGGGGTGGGGGGAGGTTTGGGAGAGGGACAGGAGCCCTGGCTGTCGAAGCTCGCTGCCCGGCCTTGCCACTGGGGGAGAGAAGAGAAAACAAGTCTCAACGAACCGAAATTGGTTGGAATTCCACCCTGCACATCTGCATCCTGCTCCTCAGCATTCCCATCCCATCCCTGTCCCACCTCGTTCTCATCTGCCCTACGTCTTCCAGCTTATTGAACGCCCCTGTTTAACCACTCAGGAGGAATTACCGAACAATTTACTTTATTGCTTTGTAAATCAATTCCCAATTGCGAGGATTCCTCACGAAAGAAAGAGGGAAAATAAGCAGTATCTGCTCGTGCTGCGAAGACAAAGTGGCCTCAGTTCAGCTTTCGGCTCTTTGCTGCTTTATTGCCATTGTCTTTTCGGGTTAGAAATACTGTCTAACCTCAGAAGTGCTTGAGTCTTTCCAGTCTGGTAGTTTTACTCCACAGCAGCTCTGCCCACAGCCCGAGACATTTCTCAGAGGGAAAATCACATCAGAGAGTCAGTGGATGGAGCAAACATTTTTTTTGGGCTGTACTTATGGGATCATAAATTATTAGTCATCTGCCTTGGGGGCTATTATTATAATTCAGACCCATTTCTCCTCAAGCTTTTGAGTGCTTGCCCATCTCACCATCTTGTTTTATTAAATTCAAATGACAAATGATAGACATCTCCCAGAGACAACGGGAGGCACAGAATTTCCACTGCTCCCTTCTCCCCCGGATCGATTCCCTCCCCTCCTGCATAAGCAGAAGAACTCTTTGCTGGCTGATATTAATGCTCCAGCATGTGTGAATTTAATTTCTTGGGGTGAAAACTCACTTGGGGAACCAGACTTCAGCCTTGCCTTGGCAAAGGCATCTCAAAGAAACAGAATTGAAGAGGAGAGGATGGTTGTGTGGTGCTTGCAGGGAGGCTGAGCAAGGCAAGTGGCCACTTGCAGATGCTTCATGGCTCTGGAGTGGTCAAGAATTTGGCCAATTTGGCTCATTCCCCTCCCCAAAGAGTGTCAAAGTAAGTCACTGCGCAGGTTTGCATGAAACTAATTTCATTAAGTTAATTACATTAAATTAATGCGTGAAGAAGCTGGGAAGCTCGTCCTTCCAAAGGGGCAGATTTAAGGTAAGAAAACACTTTCTCCTACGTTTCTCATATCAAATGTGTTTGCTAAAGTCCCTGAGGAACAGTTAATGGATACAGCCTCCTGAGTGGAGTTACCCACAAAGCAGCAGACTGCAGGAATTACAGCAGGAATGGGCTTTTGGCAGAGCTTTCTCCATGCCCCTTGCCTTGTTCTCTCTGCAGTGACAACGTTGCCGCTCCAAAAATGTGATGGAAATTTTTCCAAGAGTAGGTTCAAGTGACAGGAGAGGAGCCTGGAGATATTTTCCCTTCATTTAATCAGCAAAGGTAAACCATGCATTGTGTAATTAACAGCCAGAAACCAGGAGCACTTCAGTCAGAGTCAACAGGGCCCAAAAGTCTGGAAGAGCTTATCTTTAGAGATAAATGGTTATTCTTCATTATGGGCATGACTTGGCTCTCAGCAGAGTGATCAGATTTTATCTGGAGAAATGTTTGAAACAAATAAATGCCCCCCTGCTGAATGTCAGAGCCACTTGGCAACATCAAAGCCCCGTTTCACATCGCGCTGATGATGCTGCTCTGCGATATCTGAGTTTGCCTCTCACAGATAGAACTCCTCTTTTCAGAAGTTCCCTTCAAAGTCTGCAAAAGACAAGCTGTAATTTCATATTTGTCTTTCTGGGCACAACCACTTGACCCTGTTGCTGGGTGTTTGGGGAAATGAAGGAGGAACATGGGTGGGGTGGCTGAGGGACCCGTGGAGGGCGAGCAGGTGCCACCAGGACCTCGGGGCTGAGCGATGGGAACAAGCTGTGCTGAGGGGGAGAATTTATTGTCAGAAGAACTTCACAATGCAAGAGCAAGTGGGATTCTCCTCTTCTGCTCAGAAGCTCGCCTTCTGAACATCTGTGTGAGCAGATAGTACTTAGAAGCTTGTAATTAATGATTCATTTGCACATGTTCTCCATGTTCTCTTTTTAATGATGACGGTCATTAGAGAAGCGCAGTGATTATGGTTTGTTATTCACTGTTGATAAATATGGAGCAACCAAAGACATGATGTGCATCAGAAGCATTTCCCTAAAGGCTCCATAAATGGAAGAGGAGAGAGGAGTGAGCGACACCAGCTCGCAGAGGAGCACAGGAATGAGGGGTTTGGGCCATGTTAGCCCAGCACTGTGGTGGGACAGGGGGATGCTGCCCAGGCCCTCATGGTGCACAGTCGAAGAAGCACAGAAGGAGGTCAGTGGCCCATCCATCCATCCATCCTGCACCTCTCTGGCAGGGTGAGGGGGCCCGGGCTGGGTCGTCCTCTCCTCTGGTGAGACTTCTGCTAAAATCACCAGAAACTGCAATTCTGGGCTATGCTCAAAACAAGGTGGAAGCTCCTCCTTTTGGCCAGAGCTTTTCCAAGGTTCCCCAGGCAGGGCAGTGCAATGAAACTCCAGATTCCTGCCCTTTTCTGCAGCCCTGGGTGGTGGGGAGGGGGCTGGCACAAACAGCCCTGGGCAAACAGCTCCGCTCATCCATCGCTCAGTTCAGACATCAAAAAGCCAGTTCAGTGGCCGCTCTGTCGCCTTCACTGGGAGGTCAAGCACTCAATCAGCAGAGACTCTGATGTGCAGCAGAGCCCATTACCAATGGTTAGAGCACTCAGAGACCGTCAGGAGGATCAACCAGAGAGCAAACGCTCCGTCTGCTGGTGCCCGGCACAAACCCTCTTGAAGATGAAGATGCAAATGAAGATGAAAATCATGAAGATGAAAATCATGAAGATGACGGCTCAGCACACCCTCAGTTCACCCCTACAAAGACAAGAGGGTGAAGAAGGGATAGAGGGTGAAGATGGGATGGAGGGCCAGCAGCTTCTCCCCCACGGCCGGTGGGCAGGAGAGCCCACAGAGCCTCCACCAGACCCAGAGCTGAGGCTACAGGACCAAAAGCCCAAATTTCTCTTCAAAAATGCCCAAACTCCTATGGAAAAGATGATGGGAAAGGTGATGCAATGATTTGTAACCAGCAAATACCAGTTGCCATTAATTTCTCTCCGGGAGTCTGTGCCTTTTCTGTTTGGGTTTTTTTTAGGCTGCACTGGGGATTTGCAGACAGCAGTGCTAAAACCTAAAAGGGCAAATAAACACAGGGACCATTTGCTTGCTGGCTCTGTGCACCAATTTGTGGCAGAAATACCAGAACAGAAGATCAGAGGGTTTTTTCTTTCCTTTTAAGCAGAGCTCCTGACCTGTGCATTGGAGGGTGAAATGATTCACTCAGGTTTTTTTTCTAAAGTCTTGGGGGCTCAACTGAGGTTTTCAAAGTATATTTTAGAAGGTGAATCATCTTACATGTCTGCCCCTTGGTTTCTCTGTGTTTCATCATCATAATAATGCCCTTTTCTTGTCCCTAGTGATTATAAAAAACTTCACAGGAGCTTTCTTTCAAAGCCCAACCTGCATCTGAAAGATAGTGTAGTAAAGCCATAAAAATGATAGCGTGGAGAAGGGACCTGTGCCCCTGGGTCAGGCATGGCAGCTCTGCCACACCATGAGGTGCTGCAGATGCCACCCTGCTTGAGCCACTGCCCACACTTCACCTGTGCCAAAACCCTGAGGTCTCCAGCTGCCCAAACACAGCTCAGGTGCCAGGCTTGAGAAGGTGAATGAAAGCCTTTTGCTGCTCACCACTGAACACAACCTGCACATTGCTTTGATTCTGCTTTCATTTACACCACTTGTGACCCGTGGGGTTACTCCCGATTTACAGGGGTGCAATATGAGCTCACAAAATGTCTCAAACGAGTGGGAGTCTTCAGGTGTCCATTATCTGATAAATCCATCCATCTCCACTGTGTCTCAAACTGAAATACTGATTGCCAGGTACTCCCACTGGGTGTTATCGACCTGGGCTGGGATAGAGAGCACTGAGCATAAACTGCCTTCTTACTCATAGAATGGTTTGAGTGGGAAGGGACCTCAAAACTCATCCCATCCCACCCCCTGCCATGGGCAGGGACACCTTCCACCAGCCCAGGTTGCTCCAAGTTTATCCAACCTGGCCTTGGGCACTCCCAGGGATGGGGCAGCCACAGCTTCTCTGGGCACCCTGTATCAGGGCCTGCCCACCCTTTCTTGTTAGAGAAAAGAACAGTTTTCAAAGAAATGTGGGGTTTGATGCACTAAATCAGACCACTGTGAAGGCTCACCCAGCCCAGGACCTGCCTTCGAGTAAAGCTCAGTATCTGAACTTCACGGTGAAAATAAGATGCTTTTGTGAAGTACTTATCCTGTGGCTTTGAGGGAAAACACCTCCTTAGTCCCAGAGAGAGTGGGAGGTTTTATTGCCTTTATTATCTTCTCACTGGCCACAAATCCTGGCTTTCCTCTCATACCTGAAGCATCAAGAGTGTGTGTGTCCTTTTCCACTTCTCCCTCCTCCAGAAATTATGACCTAAATCAGCCAAAGCCAAAGAGCTCTATAGAAGTGTGAGAAATTGGAGAGCAAGGAGGAGAAAATGCTGGAAATGGTCAAAATGGTACCCAGGCATTTCAGCCCTATTTTATCATCTGGGGCTGCATCAAGTGAGTCTCTTTCTCTGGAGATGCTTAGAGCAATTACATTTGTTCTATTTATTCTCCCTCAAAGGCTCGGAGATGAGTCAACAGAAAAATCTTTTAGGATGAAAAATTGAAACTTGAAATAGGCAATATCCCTGGACAATTTGTTCTGCAATCAGAGCAGCATTCTCTTCCCTTACTGCTCTCAATCTCTAATTTAAAAATAAAGAAAAAAAAAAAAAAGGAAAGGAAAAAAAAACCCCAATATGGTAACAGTCACATCTGTAAATACAGTTTTTCTCATTCCTGCTTGTGAGCTCAAGGAGCTATTTCGAGGCAATACAGAAACGCTTGTTTTCTAGAGTTCATTTCTGGTGAGCAAACTCCCTCAGGTCCTGTCAGAAAACCCCAAGCGAGGGGAGAAGCTCTCTGAAAGCCTGGAACCAGCTCACCCGTGCCCGGCACACGCACTGGAGGGAAAGAATAACCCCACACACCTCTTTGAAGGACTTCTTCACCTCCACCAAGGGGTGCCAGTGCGCGATGGGCTTGCGTGGGTACGCCAGCATCTCGTTCCAGTGGTCCCTGCCCAGGCCCTCGGCGTTGACCCCCACTCGGCAAACCCCGATGATCTCGTTGTGCCCCACTCTGAAGGACAACAAAGCAACACAGGCGTCTCTCACTCACTCACCTCTCTCTCTCTCTCACCCTGCCCACATTCGGGCCCCGCGGTGCCCGTGCTGCTGTGTGCCCACAAGGCACTGCCAGCACACACAGCCCTGACAGCACTGGCAGAATAATCAGAGCAGTTTGGAAATGGTCTGGGCTGTGGGTGGGTCCAGATGCAGGGTCTGGGAGGGTGTTTATGTAGGGGAGTGGGGCACGAGCAAGTGTAAGGTCAGTGGTGGGTAATTCAGACAGAGAAGGTTTGCTTTTTTCTAAAATGGGGTGACGGGTTGCAGGATGAGTAATAATGAAGGGGGACACAGGACCCAGGAGGGGAAGAAGAGGCACAGGCATTGCTCTATGCTCTTTGGGGACTAGGGACAGGACACAATGGAATGACCTGGAGCTGTGTCAGGGCAGGGTGAGGTTGGATATTGGAAAAAGGTCCTTCCCCCAGAGGGTGGTGGGCACTGCCCAGGCTCCCCAGGGCAGTGGGCACAGCCCCAAGGCTGCCAGAGCTCCAGGAGGGTTTGGATGATGCTCTCAGGTGACTCTTGGGGATGGTCCTGGGCAGGACTAAGAGTTGGATTTGATGATCCTTCCAACTCAGGGAATTCTGTGATTCTGTGACTCTCTCAGGAAAAGCAAGGACTTCCCCAAGCTCACTATTCCAGCGGGTAGTTTTCCATAACCATAACCATAAATATCAATGACACTGTAACAATAAGTCAGCAGAGACAGATCGATGCCACAGAGCTCTGCAACCAAGGCTATGGAAAACACTCTGGAAAATGGCTCTGGAGCAGGAAAATCTGCACCCCAAGGAATGCTCTCCCCTCCAGCTCCCCAGAGCCTCCCACCCACCGGTCGTAATCCATGACGGAGATGAGCAGGCTGACTTGATCCATGTTCTCCGGGGGAATGTCAAAGATTATTGCTTCATTGTAAGTGGGATTAAGGGTGTTTTTCTTTATGGTGGTTTTCTTCTTTTTCAATCTTCGCCCGTCACAGAGCAAAGACACTTTGACATATGGATCTGGAGAGGAGGAGATAATAAAACCCATTGTCATTGCAGAGGTGTGTTTTGTTATCATTGCAATATAGAAACAGCATTATCAGAGGATGGGCTGGGGGTTCCCATGAGCCAGAGGCTCTCCTCAAATGAACTTTTAGTAAAAGAGATGTCTGCACAGCAGCTGGATCCATTTCTCATGCTAGAGTGAATGGTGACATGAGGTTCAGGCTCTGGAGAACCAGCACTGCATTATTATCACAGAAAGGCTGGGCTGGCCTCACCTGAAATCTCAATTCTCAGGTATTTCATCAGGCAACAAACTCCAGCTGAGCAAAACCATTTTCTGTAAAGGTCTGTGTTGTTACTGCCTTTTGTACAATGAAATTCAAAGACTGATGTTGATCTCTGGAGAAGAAACTGCTTTTCATGATGAAAACCAGAGTTTGTGCATGCTGAATTTACAAATGAGCTCTTTGGAACTGTGAATGCAAACAGCCTTCAGGAGACTGTGATCCTTCCGTTTGACTCATGGCCACTGTACAGAGGAATGCACATTCCCCTGGGATGTACCCAGGTGGCCCATGACCCTTTCCCAGTTTTGGGGTGAAATGGTTGGTTCTGGCTCTAGGGGGTTGTCTGATGCACAACATCCTCCTCACATAGAACTGCTCATGTCAGTGTCTGCAACAGGTCTAAGTGTCCCGGCCAAGGGATGAATCGGAGCTCTGAGCCTGCAAACCCTTCAGTGGGGTGGGAAACCACTGGCAGTCTCCATGAAATGTGTATTCCTGTGTATTCCATGTGTATTCATGCCCTTGGGAGTGAGTTTAAAAGATAATTCTGCTTTTAAAGTTTTGTTCATACTTAAAACACAGACAAAGCTTTTCCAGGGCTTTCCATGATGGCACCAAGAGATGCACACCCACCATCCACTGAGGGTACTGTGAGGGAGCAGGAAATGTGGGTGCAACAGGGTGCTCCCCAGCCACCAAACACCCACCTGAGTAACCAGTGATGTCCATAGCTTTGAGATTCCTGCATTTAATGACTGTTAAGGTGAGGCGACCTGCAGTTGGCAAATAACAAAGGGAAAACATGATCTCGCCCAGGTCCACGCTTTCCTTTAATAAAACAGAGAACACATGAGATTGGAAACGTGCAAGAACCAGCCAGGCTGCCTCTGTTTACTCTGTCCTGCCATTTGAAGTGAAGGACACTTTATGGTGGTGCTTCCAGTGCACCCCAACATTATTTGGCTGAAAATTATATAGAGGGAACAGGGAAAATATGTTACAGCTTCACGTCATAGTTAAGGACAATCTGCCACTGTCTCAGTGGTGAGTGACAACATTATGACAACATCACAGCTAATGCTGTGTCAGTATCTGCAACAGGTCTAAGTGTCCAACCCAAGGGATGGATCAGAGCTCTGACCCTGCAAACCCCTCGGTGGGGTGGGAAACCACCGGCAGTCTCCATGAAATGTGTACTCCTGTGCGCAGTCACCTTTCCTGCATTCACACCCTCTTCTGCTCCACTGCTCACCCCGGAGGGATGGGATATCTCACACCCTGGAAGGAAACCCTTTTAGGATCAGGTGTGGTTTGAATGCACAGCCTGCACCTCCCAGGGCTGGCGTGTGGCACTAACACCCCTCTCCTCAGTGCAGGGGTGTGACACAGACTGAAAGGTGAGAGCCGCTGACACCTCCTCTGGCTGTGCACTGCAACAAGCTCCACGAGAAACCTCCTCGTACAGCTGGTGCCATCTGCTCACAGAGTCACAGGCTGGGCTGGGCTGCAAGAGACCTTAAATATCATCTCAAATATCGTCTAATTCCCACCCCCTGCCATGGGCAGGGATGAGTTCGGCAATAGAGGTTTATGGGCTTCAATGGTGCCCAAGGTTTCGGCAGAAAATGAAGATGTTTTAGACTAACACAGTGGGTTTCTCTGAGGCTGATAAGAGTTTCTGGGTTGTTACCAGCGGGGGTCTTACCTTTAAACCAGATGACAACCACAAAGGGCCCAGTTAAATGGCAACTGAGCTTTTAGCCTGCGACACGTTCGCTGCCGTTTAGACCACCAACCCCTTTGAGATGCCTCCAAGGAGCTGGCACGGCCTGGGGCTGTATTTGTGTGTATAAATGGTGAATTAACCAGCAGATGGCACTCGGAAACGTTTGCTAGTTTTGGATTACACAGAGGCCAACACAATTTGCTCTTTTAGTGCCCCATCAAGTAACATTTATATGTCGCTCTTAGCACCTCTTGCACACGCAGCTCTATCGACCACACCTCCTAAAAGCCCTTTCCATCACTGCCATGCCCATGGGAATTCAGGAAAAAATAAACAACCCAAATGTCTTGCTTAAACTAGACAGCATCGCTGTCCAAAGTCAGCTGTCCAAACACCTTCTAAAAATGGATTAAAAAGAAAAATATCTTATTTTCTACATACAGATCCCACATCTGTAGAGCAAACCACCCGTTTATTTTCAGAAGCTGTGTTTGATTCCTTTCAATGTGATATAATGATCTGCTGAAGAGAAATTGTAGCAGTTAGTAGTAGAGTGATGGAACTAGAAAGACAAGCAAATGCACTTAGAGCTTTGCTAAGTGTTCAGGGAATAGATCTTGTTGATGGATGAGATTTTTGCCAAATTATTTCCTGCTTGTTCTCAGGTAAGGCAAAGATTAAATCTTTATTCCACTTAGATGTGCAGAATACTAATGAATATTATATAAAATCTCAATTCTTCACTGGGTCTGCTCTTTGATGCATTCCTGGTTCTTGGTTGCTTTGGGAGGGATGAGGGGCAGGAAACGTTGGGCAGAGATGTCAGAAGAGACATCACTGACTATGTGAGATGGTGAGAGCACTCTCTGGACACCTCCTCATCTTCTATTCCTCTTCTTGCCCTGAGAGGACCTGCTCAGGGTACAAAATGAACATAAATTGTTCCTTGCCCTCCTTGCGTCGGGTCAAAAGATTTTTCTTTGCAACCATAAATACAAGAGAGCAAAGCGTGTCCTGTGGGTACATTATTTTCTTGTAGATTATAGACATTGGGACATTTCCAAAATTCATATCAGTACCTTTTAGGAAATAATGGAAGCTCTGAATCAATAACCTTTGCAGACTTGAAACCAAAAGCGTTTCACTGATTCACAAGCTGTGCAGTCATTAATTAAGTGGCTGAGTGCTGGCTATTTGACTAGCCTAGATCTTGCTTAAGAGTGTTCCCATCCTCTTACCCACACAATTGATCTAATGTATTATTAGTCACCCAGAGCTTTCTCTGGGTATTATGAAAACTGTACTTACCCTTCTCAGTTTTGATTAAACAGAAATGTCCTTGGGTGTGGCACAGGTGGCTGAGATGCACCAGGATCAGCCCATTCCGTAAGAATGGCATGGAGGGAATGAGGGGATGGAGCCAAGCGTGGCACTGACGTGCCTGTGGGAGCTCTGGGAGGCTGCACAACATGCCTTGGGCATGGCATTGGCTCTGCTCCTCTCACAGCTTTTTTGGAGGCTCTACCCTCAACAACCTTTCTGTTGGTGCATCTCCATCTATTATTCTGGGTTTCCCGCTGTTAGGTTCGTTTAGTTAGCTAGGAAAACCTCCTCAGGTAGATTTCTCCGTGAGACATCAGCACATCTTACGCACAGCCCTTTGCCAGGTGAATGATGTGCCTGGTGCCTCTTTGCCAACGTCTCTCCTTTCGTTACCGCCCATCAGTCATTTCAGCTGTGGCTATTTGTGGATTGAAAGCCAAGAGTTGTGGGTTCCCTGCTAACTAACACCACAGACTTCCCCCGTGGCTGGTCCTGTGCCTCCCTCCCACAGCTCTTCCAGGCAAGATGCTCAAAAGGCAGCGGAGCAGCAGCTCCCAGCACTGCCCCAGGGGGCCTGGCAGGCATCACATCCACCTCCATGTCCTTAGACTGGCAGGGGAAAAGCTCTCTGTGCCCTGCCAGGACAGCTCCAGCCTGAGAGCCACCTTCCAGGGCTGATATCCTGGATATCCTGCATGCACAGTGTTCCCTGTGGTGCCCTGGGACCACGTCCCTGTTGGGCACAGCAGCACAGGGCACAGTGCTGGGCACGTGTGTGACACCTCACAGCTCTATTAGAAAGTTCTGAGCACACCACAATAAAAGAATAAGCACTGACAGAAGTGACGAAGGGGTACAGCTGGTGAGGAACACGGAGAAAAAACCTGCAGAGTTACAAAACAAACATCTTCTGGTGCTGCTGAGCATGACCCAATAAATATTTAAGTCTGACAGTTCCCTTCCTGCTACAGAAAGCAGGAGAGGAAAGGTACGAGAGGAGCTACAAGGGAAGCTGCAGGACACATTTTTGAAGCTTGTGGGGTTTGCCAATCACCAGGAAAGATGTGACAGGGCCCACGCTTTCAGCCACAGGGGGGAGGGTGTCTCAGGTTTCAGCTTCAGAAAGAACAACGTGAAATGACAAAGACGATGAGGGGCTTGGTGTCCAACTGCAAAGCAGTTCAATCAGTCATTTGGCCTCAGAACCAGCCAGCTCGTCCTGGGAGGGCTGTGGGGGAGCAGACAGCTCTTGTGGGGGGTTAATGTCATTGCTCTGCACTCAGGGGGCAGTGTGAGGAGGTGGCTTCTCTCGCCAACTCCCTGTGACGTGGAAGGAAGTGGGACTTCTCTGATGCTTGGCTTGTCTCTCAGAGGGAATTCAACAGAACTACTAAAAGAGCCACATCCAGCTCTGGAAGAGTTGCCAGCGGCACATCTGACATCTCTCAGTGCAGCAAAGCCCAGCAGCTCCCCCTGGCCACCCAGAGCTCTTCTTACTGTTATCATGTGCACATGGCAAACAGCTGTGCGATGGCTGCAGGACCACCTGCAGGAAGGCACCAAATCCCCCAAAAATTCCCAGCTGGGAATCATGCAGGATTTACCCTTTTGGGCAGTGCAGCCAAAAGTGAATAACCCCAACCTGCCCTGCCTTGGAGCTGCTCAGCACATCTCTTTGGTACCCATCAGGTAGCACACACCACCCCGTGACCCTCCCCAGCAGATACTCACCGTCGTCGCGTACTGGATGTCCCTCCAGACAGAAGTCTCCCGGGACAGGTCTGAGTCCTCAAACAGGTTGTCCAAGATAACCTCCCCTATCATGTCGTGCCTGGAGAACCTGTCGAAGTCAAAGACGCTCAGGTGGAGCTTCCTGCTCGCCAGCTCCTCGTGGGGCACGGGGAAGTGGAAGGACTCGTCGAAGGTGGGGTTCAGGGTCTTCCTGTGCACCCGTGTCTGGAACTTGCGCTTGCGGTCGGGCAGGAGGTAGATCTTCACGTAGGGATCCGAGCTGCCACAGAAGTCTTTGGCTGGCAAGTCAAAAGCCCTGAGAATTCGGACAGTCAGCGTTTCGTTCTCGTAGTCGTACTTGAGGGTGAAGTTGATTTTCCCGCAGGTTTTCTCCGCCTCTTTCTTGGGGTCCTCGGTGTCGACGGTTTTTTGCTTGTAGAGCTCGGGCTTGATGCGGCCGATGCTGGTGGGCTGCTCGGCCACGGCCGGGGGCTCCAGGCCATAGTCCATGCTGGACACGTGCATCTGCCGAGGGAGGTGCCTCTTGAAGGAGATGTGCCTGCAGGAGGAAGACACGACAGCTGTATGGTTTGCCAAGGGCATTTCTCTCCCTTTCGTCCCCTGGACTGCGGAGCTCGGAAAGCAGGAGAGCACAGGAATGAATTCCATAGGTGCTGCTGACCTCTGTGCAGGAACCAGTCTGAGGGGGACACCCCCAAAAACCTTGAAGGATTCAGCAAGTTTCTTAAATCCAGGGTGTTTGCAACAAGCTGTGTTTTCTCTCCTGTCACACGAGTCACAGCCCACAGCTGAGCCCCAACAACTCCTTAACCAGGTCACAGACAACCCAGACTTTTCCCACCCTGAGTCCTCACACTTCCAAGATATGGCATTAAATCCTCTCAGACAAAAAAAAAAAAAAAACCTTTTGCTATTTTGTGACAGAACCATGACCAGCTCAGAAGGTGAAGTTTTATCTGCAGAATCACAGAATGGTTTGGGTTGGAAGGGACCTCAAAACTCATCTCATTCCACCCCCTGCCATGGGCAGGGACACCTTCCGCCAGCCCAGGTTGCTACAATCCCTCTCCAATTGGCTTTCCTGGGTATTGCTGCTTCCAGACTTTTCCAACAGACTCATCAGAAACTGACAGATAACTGTTGACAGGGAGGAAGGCACAGCCTTGTCAGGAATCATCTCTTGCCTTGAGCTCCCCTCCAGCACAAGCGAAGCTGTGTGTAAGCAAAGCTTTATCTAAGCAAAGCATAAAAGCTTTCTGTGGACTCAAGGCATTATTTCAGATTATCTGCTGTTTACAAGAGCAGTTTATGGAGTTACTTAACCGAACTAAGAGCTGGTACAGCCAGAGCATTTGCTTTCGGTGGCGCTCGGAGACCTCACTCTCCTTGGCAGGTTCCTCGGAGCCATTAGGCTGGGCTGTGAATCAGAGGAACCTGCCAAGGAGAAAGTGGGTTTGAAATCTGCCCACGTACAGCCAAGTCCCACTTTGTTTGTCCTAATTCAGGCAGGCTGAGGAGTTTTTCTTCTCCTCTGCTGGAAAGGGGTAATAAAAACAGAAGGAGCGTGTGCACACAGAGAGGGAATCGGCAGCGCGACGAGCGGTGGGGATAAATAAGAGCGTGTGGCACAATTGCAGGTGGCACCGTGTTGATTTAAGATTTAACTCCGGCTCCTTCCGACAGGAGGCTGCGGTCGGTGCCTCACGGATCCTGCAGAAGTGCAGCCAAGTGTCTGTTGTCACAGTTGCTGTCCCCACACTCCGCGGGCACGGGCAGCGAAGCAAACAGGAGTGCTGGGGCAGTGCCAGGACCCCGCCATCACCCTTTCCTGTCCCCGTTTCACCGCCTTCTGTGTCAAGGAGAGGGATGGCAATTCACAGAATTCCAGCATGGTTTGGGTTGGAAGAGACCTTAAAGACCATCTTTTTCTACACCTGCCACAAGCAGGGACACCTGGTTGCTCCAAGCCCCGTCCAGCTTGCCCTTGGACACTTCCAGGGATGGGGCAGCCACAGCTTCTCTGCCCAACCTGTGCCAGGGCCTGCCCACCCCCCGAATAAAGACCTCCTTCCTAACATCTAATCCAAATCTCTCCTCGGTATTCATGCCAAGAAGGTGTGCCAAGGCTCACACGGCCTCACCCTGCTTCCTGAGGAGATGCTGATGTCTCTGTCCGGGCGCTGAGCACGAGCACCGAGCGCAGCTGGTTCTGAGCTTGTGCACCGAGCGAGACATCAATTCTGCTGATCTAATTGTTCCTGCTCGGAGCCACAGCAGCGAGAGAGAGCCAAAAGGGCTAATTCTGTCTGACAGGGCACATCATTGATACTTCAGCCTGCCTCTCATGTTGGAACAAAATTAAAGTGACCAAAGCATGCGGATGACTTGACACAATGAGGTCAAGTCACAGTAATAGGGCTTGAATCCCTGATTTTTTAAAAAGGCCCATGGCAAGACATGGTAACACATTGATGGGTTAATGGCCAATCACTGGACAGTAATCCAAGGTGTAGGTGCTTTCTTTAGCATCCCTGATGGTATCTGAACCTCTGGCTTCATTCAACAATCCTCCTGCCCGTCCAGCTGCTCCCAGAGCAGTGTCCTTGCTGAGCACCCATCCCTGCCAAGCACCCCATCCTTACTGGGCACCCCATCCCTGCTCAGCAACTTCCCCCTGTTGAGTAGAATCACAGAATCACAGAATACCCTGAGTTGGAAGGGACCCACAAGGATCATCCAGTCCAGCTCCTGGCCCTGCACAGACACCCCAACAATCCCACCCT
>JAWWEU010000076.1:2234783-2258701 GCA_035583155.1 Acropternis orthonyx | reverse complement strand
CTGGGGAGCCTGCTCAGTGCCCACCACCCTCTGGGGGAAGAGCCTTTCCCTGAGATCCAACCTGACCCTCCCTGGCATAGCTCCAGCCCTTCCCTGGATCCTCTCACTGCTCACACAGAGCGGAGATTGGAGCTGCCCCCCGTGAGGAGCAGCAGAGCCTGACGAGGTTTGAGTTCTCCAGGCTGGCTACCACATCCCTGCCGAGCATCCCAGGCCCTCACCTGGTGGAAGACGCCGGCTCAGTGGTTTGCCTCTGGATCCGCGTGCGCCGCATGATGTGGTCCTTCATGGACATCTGGACCTCTGCAGGGATATCTGGGGACGTGTGGCTGATCTTCACCGCTGACTCCAGGAAGCTGATGGCCCCTGTGTCCTTGAGCTTGTCTGCCATGCTCTCCTTGTTGCAGCCTGCCTCGCTCTGCAGGACAGCCAGGTTAGAAGAAATGGCCTTGTTCCTCCAGGGAACCCAGCACAGCTTCCAAAAGAGAAACAGGAACACTGCCACCAGGGCCAGGCCACACACAATGACTATCACCGCTAGGAGGCTGACGGAGAGCTCTGCAGGGAGAGAACAACAGCGGCAGGGAGGGGAGGGATGGGAGAGGAGAGGAGAAAGGCAGTGAGGAAATCATGAGCAAATGGAAGAAATTGTCCAAACTGACTTATATCACAACTAACCTAGCGCTCTCAGCAAGTTCTTCAAGCGAGAGTCAAACCCAAGTGAGCATCCCCTGACAGACTCAGGACATGTCTGGGGAGAAATCACTGTTTCCATATGGCCAGAGCTATGAAGTTTTATGCCATGAGGCTTAAACTGGCCATAAAATATCATCCTTGGTTTGTTCCGTGTCACCAGCAAACTGCTGAGTCTGAAATCAAGAAGATTTATACAATTGCATGATAGAAACAAGCTCCAGTGCTGTGCTGGCAGAAGGTGCCTTTCTGCCTCATGCCATGGCTGTTCAGGCACTGCAATGACAAAATTCATGGAAGTAGATTGTTGTTGTTCTATCAACACCCACATCTTGTCCAGATGTGTCCCTAGAGAATAAAAAGTAAATACCAACACACACACACACACAAAATAATCACAAGCTGCTGATGCAGAGAGACCAAACACAGAAGGAGGTTGTACAGAAAGTACTACACAGCCTTCCTTACTCTGAACAGCACAGCTCGGCGTGTTCCCTGCCTCTCTGAGACCCTTTTACCTCATGTGCTGTGTATTTCAGCATTTCAGTCTTTTTCTGGCGAGGAAAGAACTTCCATGAATGGGGCTGAAGAATCGGGAAAGAGGGAATATATATATATGTGTGTATATAATATATATATATATACATTATGTAGGCTGTGAAATGATTCACAGCAATTCACAAACAGAAAACACTGGCTATTTTTACTTCTTTTCCTACAGTGCATTGATTCCCAGATTCCCACCCAAACCAAAACTCTGAGAGTCCAGGATCACAAGGAATAGCACTCCCTGATGGTGAAGCCAGGGTTTGCTCTGGAGGCAAATTTGCAGTGCTGGAACTAGGGATAATTCCATCATGGATTGCTCTGAGTTCATGGACAATTCCTCGACTGCCTGCTGTGTTATTTGTAGTGACCAGTAGAGCAACACTCCTTAATTACCAAAGTGCAAGTCGGGACAGAGAGGCAATAAAACACCAAACACTCTAAAATTTTACACATAATAACCATTCCCTCTTATTCACCCTATTTATTCTTGGGCCATAAATGTTTTGTGTTCCCTCACTGAATTCCCTGCCTGAGGAATGGGGCTGGTGCCCTCTGCATTTCTGAACTGGGGAAATCACCCCTCTGCTGTAAATGTGATTCCTGACTTGCGCTTTGCCTTAAACAGGAGCCATAAAAGACCTTCTGTTTCCTGTTCCTAAACTATATTTCAGTTTTGTACAGCTGCAATCAGACATTTAATCATAGAATGGTTTGGGTTGGAAGGGACCTTGAATATTATCCCGTTCCAACCCCCTGCCATGGGCAGGGACAACTTCCACTAGCCCAGCTTGCTCAAAGCCCAGTCCAACCTAATCTTGACCTTCAAGGCTGAGAAAAATCTATGAAATATGAGGAAAGACTAAGTTTTTGTACAGGCAAAATAGCTGGATTTTAAAATTATTCAAAAAAACCCCACAAACAAACAAAACAACAAAACTCCACCCACCACTGATGAACAATAACAGCAAAGTGTTCAGGAGCACTTTTGTCATCATCACACTTTGCTCTCGTGTCTCTGGGAATTCAGCAGCTACTGTGTATTTAGGATTGTTGCATCAGTCCCTCTAAGTGAAGTCTCAGGGCAGCACCAGACACAAAATGTGACATCTACACCCGAGCAAGTCACTTCTGCCGAAGGCCTGGGAAACCATCTGTTGTTTCTGATATCCCAGAATTTTTTCCCTGCAAAATTACTGAGCTTAGCAAATCCACCAAGGGCTCGAGGCAAAGCTCCCTGGCTGCCTGCAGGTTCTCTGACTCAAAGGGAAGGGCTGGCATGTGCCAGCAGGGATAGATTGGAGGAATAAATGTCATCCAGAGGGGTTTTTGGGTTTTTTTGCAACTTCTCTTTCCCTTTCCAGCCTCCTGTACAGGTCAGGCTGCAGCATTTATTTACTGCTGTAGCTCCACTGCTGGGGTGAATAAACACATCCCATCTTATTTAATAATAAATAGGGTTGTACAAGTCGGTTTCCTCGGAGGTTTGGCTAAATGTATTCTCACCAAAGCTCAGAGCACAGAGGTACTACTTCCCTATACTTTGAGTTAAACCTTGGAATCGTGCCCAGGAAACTCAAACACTTTCATAGGAAAACTCAAGAACCCGGACTTCTTGTCAGTGTCGGTACAAAGGAAATCATTGCAATGCAGAATCTCTCACTCCTGGGAATTGCTACGTGACACAGAAGTTTCTGTTCTTTCCACCCATTCTGAGGATTTATAAGGGCTGGGTGGCTCTGCCAGCACAACGGGCTCATTAATAGAAACCATCAGAAATAATCAGTTTTCCCTTCAGGAAACCTGTTGCCAGCTTGAGAAAGATCTTGGTTCTTGTCACTCCTTGCCAGGCTGGCATTCATAATGTATCTGACAGGATTCACAGATACTTTTATGCATGACCTCCTACTCCTTCCTCTGACAGCTGCCATAAAGCAGGAGGAGAAGGGATCAGGATTTTACAGACAGTTTTTAAGCATCTGCCTGGTTAGAATATTGGGTTGTTTGAAAATGACACTGAATTCTCTGAGACTTTTTCGCCACTTATTAAACTTAAATATCAATTGCACAGAGTTGACCTTCATTGGCTTAATGAGCTTTCTCTTATGAATTTGAAAATACCATTTACTTTCTAGAAAACACCTAGTATTCAAAATGTTACGCTTCAAATGTCCTTTAGCTTACAAGACACTGTGAAAACAAGATAATTCTTCATCTAACAGAAAATTCCCCAGGGCCAGAGGTTGCTTGGGTGCTCCTGGCACAGATGGAGGCAAAGCCAGTTCCCCCAAAGGCAGAAGAGGCCAAAAGAACACCTCAGAAAAGGGGAAAATTAGCTCCTTGGTTGGTATTATCCCACCCTGTGCAAGGTTTGGATCCATGGTTTCCTGAGCAGGGGGGAAAGAGGGATGTGCCTGTATCCAGCAGGGAGGAAGGGCTCAGCCCCCGACCATTCCCAAGGGACAGAGTCACATTATCACTCTGACAAACATCCCACCTGAGTGAAAACGTGACAAGAACTACATTTTTGTTGCACTCCCCTCTAAAAAACCAACAGTGAGTTAGTTATTTGTCACTTTGCCATCAGGTAAGGGGTGTGATAGAAGTGCAGGGCAGCCCCAGCCATCCCTCACCCCCCTGCTGGTCCCTCATCCCTGCCCAGTTCCCCTGGGAGCCACAGGAGAAACTGTCATGCTGGAAAATGGGGGTTGTTACAACTTCTAATTGAGAAGATCAAGCTCAAAAGAAGGAGGTTGCAAAAACAAATTAACACGGCTGTTTTCCAGGCTGGCTTCCCCTCCGGGAGCAAGAGCTGCTTCCCAGAGGGACCCTCAGCTGGGAACTGCTTTTGGCTACTGAGCAGGAGTAACAGGGCTCTTGACTGGCTGATGAGGAGGGAGGGGAGGGCAAGGAACGGGCAAGATGTGGGGATGAACATGAACATCCACCTGCATGAGCTGGAATGTTTAGGATAAGTCATCGAGCTGTTATTTATATATTTATTACATAACCAACTTGCTACTAAAGCACCACAAAAAAGACCTGAAGCTGACAGCAGGCAACAGGGATGCCAAGAGCATAAAAGAGATTGAATCCCACCAATGTCACCCACAAATGATCTCATTTCTGCTTTGACTCGGCTCCTCGGGTTATGTTTTTCACTGATTCTGTGACATCTCAACCCCTTGCTATTGAACCTTACCGAAAAGACCACAGAATGGCACAAAACTGTAACATTTCCAAGAAGGTCACTAATTTCTACTGCCTTTAAATCAAAGATGAATAGCCCAGGGCAGGACAAAGAGCCAGTGGGGCAGTTTAAAACTGTGAAGCTAAAAGCACACTGAGGAAAAGGGAATCGTTCCTTGCTCAGTCCAGCCCTCCTCGCTCCAGGATCCCTGGGCTTGGAAAGCAGCTCATCAGTACAACCACCCATTTTGTTTCATCTTGGATGGGAACTAATTAAGAGATATGGTCGAACTCCCTTTCAGCTTGATGTCCCTGATGACTCCATAATACCCAAACTGAGTTACCAAAGGGGATAATTAGCCAAGTCCAAACAGAAGGCGATTAATAATATGACAAAGTCATGATTACAGCGGTCTCTTAACTGCAAGACAATAGTGGTCTAATTGTGGCAACACTGACTTCTAGTGCTGTGAAGAAGCTTGCACTGTCATTAGAGAGATTCATGGCTAACTGTGAGTTTAATGTGAAGAGTTATATTTAATATCCTGAAGATGTAATTTAGCTTTCCTTCCACCCACTCCCTATAGAGAAAACAAAACACGTTCGATGGCTCCCTCAGCGCTCCAGCAGCCATTAGTCATTGCAGCTACCTGTTTGTATTCAAACAAAGTTGGAATACCGTGAGTGGAACTCGGAGGGGCTGGAAGTGCCCCACACTCTGCAGTGTGGGGACAGCGATGCTGCAGGAGCTCAGCAGCCACCAGGACTGGGCCACTCACCCACCTGTCCCCTTCCCCCAGCCCTGTGACACCTGCAAGGGGACAGACACCTCTCTCAGGCCCTGGAGCCCCTCACCAAGGCAGAGGAGACACTCTGCCCTGACCCTGGGGGCACCACTTGCAACTCAGCGTACTCTGTAGTTCTGTGACTCCCTGTAAGAGGTTCTTACTTGTAAGTTCTCTGGTGGTTCATGGAAAATCTGGGCAGGAGGGAAAGCTCGGACTGGTTTGCTCCCCGCTGGGTTTCCTTCAGCTGTAAAAGCAGGTCGCAGCTATTCTGAGCTGTGGCCTGGGCCCTGTAGCATCTTCCCACAGCAAGTACTCCTGGAAGAGCAGAGCAGCCCCAGGAGGTGGCAGGGGGTGACAGTGACGTACCTTCACCTCTCTTGCACTGGCTGCACAACTGGTTTTCCAGTGTCATACACCAGCCATGGCTCACACCACGCCAGCAGATATTGCCAGCCTGCTCTGGCCATTTTCTGCTACAGTTTTCTGTTGCAACAGTGCTTGTGAGAATATATTGCTCTATTTCTGTAGGGCTTTGTAGAGATCATGCACTCAGGTGATGGATTACTACAAGAGTTATTGCTGGAGGAGAAGACAGGCAGCTCTGAGGCTACACCAGACCACGTGAGGCACTCACCAACTGCTGATCTCATTTTCTCTCAATTGAGAAGCATCAGCAATGTGAGTTTGATTAGCTGAGGGCTGGAAATTGGGCAGGAGAAGCTGGATCTTGGAGGCCTGTGGGCAGAGGGGAGCACAGGGCAGCAGCTGCAGAGAGGGAAGAGGGTTCCATTAAATCCCAGCCATGGACATGTTTATTTAGTGAAGCTGTTCAGCTTTGGAAGAAGGAACAGGGACTGGGTGGAACACAAACCAAATATTAGAGCCCCGCAGCAGCATCGCAGCCAAAACCCAGCCAGGGACCACAGAGACACACAAGGGAATGTCCCTCTGGGGACACAGCACGGGGCAAACCCTGAGGGGCACCATGAAGGGCAGCAGCAAACAGAGCCCTTTGCAACAGGGATTCTGGAAAGGAAACTGTCTGGCTTATAAATCCTGGGCTGCTGTGCTGGGCGAGAGGCGACTGCAGTGCAGCAGCGTGCGCTTCTCAGCCAGCTCCAGATCCCCTCGCCGAGCCTCGGGAATGGGAACAGAGCAAATAATAAAGATCACATTGTCCCTGTCACCCCGCAGGGCTCCGGGTCCTGCAGCAGCAGGCAGCTGTGCTTCCAGAGCCCCCAGCTAAGGGGGCACCGGGGTCTGCAGAGGGCACGGCAGCGAGGGGGAAGCACTGCCAGCCCACTCACTGACTGCCTGTGCTTGCTGGGACCGTGTCCAGTGTGCCAGTCCCCTGCTGGTGGCTTCATTGTCACATTGCAAGCCCCCTCGCTGCCATTTGGCTGTCATTTGAAACTTCAGCAACTTCCTGATTTACTGGTGGTGTTCTCCAGGCAGCCAGGAGCTACAGGAATATGCCCTGAAATATTCCTGAGCCAGACAAGTCATTAGGAGCTGTCACTTCAAAGCCCAGCTGCCGTCAGTTCGCAGTTCACAGGCAGCCTGGCAGAGCAGGAGCTGCTGCTCCAGCACCATCACAGAGCTGGGGGTCTCAGTGAGGGGGAAATATCTCATCAAGCGCTCAGCAGATGCTGAAGGACCAGGTCAGAACACAATTCTGGATGGAGCAGAGCTCCTGTTTGCCCCTCAGAATTTATCTCATGCTGTGGGAGGGGATAAGGGCTGCAGGAGCCCCCACGGAGCAGCACATCCCACCCCAGAGCACTGGGGGCATCGATCACCTGCAGGTCCACAGGTCACAGACTTGTTTTCTTAGACCTTCCTGATTACTCCTGTCCAAGGAGCCAGGCCAGCACCAGGAGCACATGTCAGCAGTCACTTAGAGCTCTAAGCACACCTACAGACACACCAGAGCTTGGCTGCTTGTCAGGTTCCCTTGTGAGGGGACAGGGACCACCACCCAGCCGAGGACAGTGACACGTCCTGAGAGTTTGTGGGACAGGGAATGGAAGTCACAGAAATACCTGGTGCCGTGACCCATCCAGAAAAAGCAGAATCATAGGATTATGGAATATTGAGTCCAAATCCCAGCCCTGCACAGACACCCCAACAATCCCACCCTGTCCCTCAGAGTGTTGTCCAAACCCTCCTGGAGCTCTGGCAGCCTTGGGGCCGTGCCCACTGCCCTGGGGAGCCTGCTCAGTGCCCACCACCCTCTGAGGGAAGAACCTCCTCCCGATATCCAACCCAACCCTGCCCTGACACAACTCCAGCTGTTCCCTCAGATCCTGCCACTGGTCACACAGAGAAACAAATCAGAGTGGTAGTTTTCTCTTGGCAAGGTAAGTAAAAACCCATGGATTGTTCCTCTCAGCTGTCCAGGGCTGCACAATGGTATGAAATATCCACAGAGACCCTGAGAGACCCCCACTTTGTGCACACTCTCATCACCACAGGACAAGTTTCTCCAGGTGAACACAAGCAGCTCCAGACGCTGTGGATTTGCTCAAGCCTTGTTTTGCTATTCTACATCACCCACAAGTAATTTCACTGAAGACAAAGTGGTGAACGTGAATTGACATCGAGTTTTCATAGTTTGTGAAAACTTCCACACCAAGCTCATCACATGGAGCTCAATGGCAAACTCAAAGCAGCAGAGGGGTGGGAATGCTGGGAATGCTCATGAGGTGAATGTTCCAAGAGGAGACACGCATAGAATCATAGAAACATGGAAGGGACCTTAAGGGTCATCTTGTTCTAACCCCTGCCACGGGCAGGGACACCTTCCACTAGACTGGGTTGCTCAGAGCCCCATCCAGCCACAGAGTGTCCCTGGAAGAAATGCCTCCCTGGAAGCTGAAAGAAGATTTTTCCCTTTAACCCAGTTGTTGGACACTGAGTCCTGTACTATCAGCTCCCACCAGCTTCCTCCTGCCAGCACAGGCTTCCCAGGAAGCCTGACGGAGTCTTCTTGTCTCCTGCCACGAAACAGACCATGAGGAGATAAGGACAGGAATACTCAAACTGGAGAGGCCAAAGATTCATTTAGACAGCAAAAAAACTTCTTAAAAATTAATTTGCTGCTACCACAGGGTTCCTGCCATGCAAGAGCTTATTGGAATGCAAACTATAAGCTTCAAAGGGGAGGATGAATCAGAAGCTATTTTGAGAGTAATTATATAAGACTATAAAACTCAAACCATCCCATTATTGCATGGTAAGGATGGAGACAAGCTCCTTCTTATGGAGACCTTGCAGGGATCCAGCGTTTCAAGTGGCTGTGATCTATGGCCCTGGTGCAAACAGAACCTCATCACTCCCATCCAGGCTAAACTTCCTTCATTAAGCAATGCCAGGGCTTGTCTCACTGTTCCCTGTGTTTCTTCTGGGGATGTGGTTCTGCAGCTGGGAAAGGAACCGGAATGTGTGACATGGAGAACTTCAGCCAAAGCTTTGTTCCTTTAACCATCGCGTAATTTAGACTCACAGAATATCCTGACGTGAGAGGGACCCACAAGAACCATCAGGTCCAACTCCTGGCCCTGCACAGGACACCCCAAATTCCTGAGAGCATTGTCCAAACCCTCCTGGAGCTCTGGCAGCCTTGGGGCCGTGCCCACTGCCCTGGGGAGCCTGCTCAGTGCCCACCACACCCCTGAGGTCCAACCTGACCCTCCCTGACACAGCTCCAGTTGTTCCTTCAGGTTACCACAGAGAAGAGCTTTCTACTAGAATTTGCTGTCCTGAAAAGCTTCTCAGTGCCAGTAATTGGAAATTCCCAAATTTTATAAAGTCCAGTTCAAATTATAGTTAATGAGAAAATGTTTAAACCATAAAATTTCACATGGAATACAGCTCAACTCCGACAACCCCAGCCACAACATCAAGGCTTTCCCATGGGCTGCTGGAGCCTGAGGCTTCCCATGGCTGTGAGAGGATGGGCTGGGACACCCCTGGGCAGTCACCTGCACTGTGCCCTGCCTGCAAGAGGGAAAGAGAGTCGGTTTTATTCTTTCCTACACATCCAGGCTACAGCTGAAGCTCCTGCTGTGCCTTGGCTCGGAGGAGGCGATGCCTGTGCTGTCCTCATCCTCTCTGCATCCTCTGCCTGGTCCCTGGGTGGGGACTGTCACACCTCATGGTTTAAGAGAGACGTTTAGACAAGTGCATTAAACAGAGAAAAGACACTGTCACACCCTTTGCTACCTGGTTTGCTTCAGCTCATGGTTTGGTCCTTCTATCACCCAAGGAAGAGAAGTCACAGGAGCTGTGAAGTTAAAGAAGCAGAGGGGATTCTGAGCAAAGTAATTCAGAGGGAAAGGTCAAGTGTGATTTTCAAGCATAGAGTCAACCACGAAGCTCTTTACACCCCTGTATGGATATATGACAGAAGAAGAAAAAAATAAACACATATAAATCACAGAATCATTTAGGCTGGAAAAGCCCTCTGAGATCCTTGAGTCCAACCAAATGAAAGGGCACAATACATGAAAGAAAGGGATGCAATGTAAGATGAGAGCTTGGTAGCCTGGAACTTGTGTTTTGCTTCCCTGAAATAGAATAGAGAAAGACTTAATTGCCCTCCAAAAAAGGCAAAATATCATGAATAGCTGACAAGCACAGGCTGTCTGCATGGCTGCTCCACACAGGAGAAGCCAGAGCACAGCTATGAAACACCCCACAGCCCACACCTCTGCTGAGCTGCAGTACCAAACCCAGAGCTCCAGCCACCCTCTCACATGTTGGCTCTGCCTGTGGACAGTCCTTAACCCGCCCTCAGCCCGGTGTCCCCAGATGGGTCTGCAGCCAAAACTCCCTCCTCCCACCATCCCCCTGCCCACTGGTGACTGTGGGCTCTGTGCGCGGTGCTGAGGCACTTCAGAGACAAGAGCTCCCACCCATTCCCGTGGGGCTGTGCCCCGGCAGAACAGCTGGGCTGGAGGAGACCCATCAGAGGCTCCACAACACCAAAAACGTTGCTATTCAGTGGTTATTGACTGATTTGGACTTTCCCTCCAGGCTGCGTCCAAGGCACATTTGTCACTGAAACTTCTGCTGGCGTGTGCAGCCCAAAGGGGAACTTTGGGCTGTCAGAAACACAGCACTTCTGTTATAAAAAGTGACAAAAATAGAAAAAAAAAAAATCCAACTTTTTCAAACCGAAGGAAACATTTCCCAGTGATTTATGTCACTTTGTGACTTAATCAACTGTTCTCTAGAGCATTATAAATGTGATAGTAAGAGTTGTCATTGCTTTCTGCCTAACTGATGACAAGCTAATGAACTATTATAAGCCACACTGCATGCAATTATTGCACAGGGCTGTGTGCTAATCCCATGGCATTTATCACAATATGCTGTAGCAACATCTGTAAACAACTCAGTGGTGCTGAACACACACGGTGACCCGAGCTGAGGTTAAATCCCTGACACGGAGCATCATCATCCTCCCGTGGTGTGACTCTGCACAGGCAGGACCTGAGCTGAGCCCTGAGTGCCAGGGGAGCCTTGCTGAGCCTGTTCCACACAAAGGGAAGCCTCTGTCCAGAGCTGATGCTGAGCAGAGCCAGGCAGAGAGGAAACAACCAAAACCCAGACACTTCTGGGATGCAGAAATCCAGAAATCCTTTTCAGCACACAAAGCAAACCAAGTAAACCCTCTTTGCTGTTGCTCTGTCTCATTTAAGGAACCAAAGACCCTGGACCTTAAAATTTCCCTTCAAAAGCTTGGTCAGAGCTGTGTGTGTTGTGAGACACCAGCGGGGCCGGGGGCAGCAGTGCCTCTGTGCCCAGACTCTCCACCACCTCGCTGTCCCTCACTCCCTACCCTGGGATTCAGTTTTGGGGGAAAACTTCCCTGCAGTTCTCTCCTGGACTCCATTTTGGCTCCAAAAACCTCTGAAATCTGGCTGCCCTGGAAAGACCTCAGGATAAAGTTTATCTGGGAGCAGAAGTGGGGTCTCTCCCCACCCCAGCCCTGCACGAGTGCTGTTCCCATCCCAGTTCCAGCAGGCTCCTGCTCTGCTGTCCAGGGTATACAAGAGCACACAGGCTGGGAACCCCAAAAAGCAGCACTCAGACAGGGGTGGACAGAAGATGCTAAATGTGGGACAAGGCAGTCCAGAAAGCTTTCAAGAGGCTTTCCTGAGTGCCCCCTGCCTGGAACATGGAGCTTCACCAGCACAAGGTGCTTTTTGAGCCCGTGCAGCATCCTGGAGGAGCTTTGTTTCCTGGATCTGCCACACAGGAGACCCAAAAATAGACATGCAGGGTTCCTCCAGAACTCCCCTGGCTCCAGGGCTGCAAAAGTTGGGTGATACCCAGACCAGTGTCCTCAGGTTGCCAGCTGAAGACATCTAGACCCAAAACAACCACATAAACCCACATCATGCCCTCTTTCTCTCTCTGTCTCTCAACTTGTCGTGCCAATAACACTCAGCACACAACAGAGAGTGAGCTCAGCATGACCCCCAAGTCCTGCACTGTCCAGAATGCAGATGGAGCAGCCAGGAAGGATCCACCTGCCTGGGCCCCGTGGCTGGTACAGGGACCCTGCACCGAAATGCTGAGGTTTGGAAAAGAGCATTTCTTTGTTCAAGCTGTGCTGAATGATGAGGGAACTTCCCCCCCAAATGGCTCTGCTCCTGTCATTAGCTGCTGCTGCTGCTGCTGCTGCTGCTGCTGCTGCTGCTTCCATTAGCTTGGAACAAAGACAGGGATCTTTAACCCCTAAAATGTGCTCTGCAGCAGTGGGGTGTGCAGGCTGGGCTGCCTGATCCTACACAGTGATTAAACTGGTTCTGAGATCCCCTTTTCCAATGACTGTTATCACTCCATACCCTGCAGCTCACAATCCTTTTAGAATGAACATTTTGACCAAAGCCCAGTTGCAGACCTGGGATGAAATAACTCTGAGCAAACACTCTCCAGCATCCAAGAGATGAAGTGCTGCATCTAGAGGGGATAAAATGAGGAGGTGCTCGCCGTGCTCACCTCGCTCTGTGCTACACAAGTGCATTCATTGCTTTGCAGCAGCTACAAAAACACACAGAAAAGCAGAGCGATACAATCCCACTGGCACTGCTGGGCTAGAATTCCGGGGCAATTATTATTCCATGGAACCAAACAGCCTAGGAGTGTGTGTCCTAATGATGGTCTGGAAAGGGCTTGTATGAACAGGGCTCCTGGCATCCTGCCCCGAGGCTTCGCTGCACAGTTGCCTGGGATGTTGTCAAACACAAACCTGCTACAGCACAACAAACTGGAACAACACAGAGACACCCTCAATCAGCATCTGCGGCTCCGCTCGGTGTGAGATACCCTGCAGGGTAACTTTCTTTATTCCCTGAGCAGGTGGAAGGTGCAGTTAACAGACAGTGACTCCGAAAATCCCCTCCCTGACCCTTCAGGATGCCATTTTGCAAGGTACAAGTATAATTAAAGGCAACACATGACAGAGAGACTAATTGCATCTCTCCCCAACTGGCAGTGTGATCGCTCTGTTAGTGAGTCCACTGGATTGAAGCAATAAGGGCTGTTGCAGACAAGCTCCCTCATTTACAATCTGCAGACAGGAAGGAAAATTATATATTAGCATCCTTGGAAAAGAAACAGCAAATATTAAAGCTAGGAAAAGCTGCTGAGCTGGGAAACCTGGCGTCCTGAGGAAGAAGACGTGATGGCACCTAGAAATGCGAACGGTAAGAAGAAACAGGTGAGAAAAACGACAACAGTTGAAACTGCAGTTAAATAAGAAATGGTGTGAGGCGTGAGAGCCCGCTGTGGGTGTGTTTTGTCCCCGCACCAGGAGCACACGCGTGTGAGACGAGCCGGTGTGTGCAGCGAACAGCGCCCGTCGCGCCGGTGCCACCTCGGCGCGGGCAAAGGTGCCGAGCAACAAAACACCTGCAAACACCAAAATTCCCGAGCGCCTTCCCAGAGCCATCCCACGGCACGGGGAGGGGGGAACAAGGTCGGAGCCGTGGGCTGAACCAGCCCAAAGCACACTCTGCCTTTCGGTGAAAAGTCGGGAGGATGCCCGAGAGCAGGGGGGGAAATGTTCCAGCGGCAAAGGCAGAAACTGCTGAGGCAAAATGTTCTTTAAGGAAAAGCGGCTCCGTATCATGAGGGAAAAAAACCCAAAAAGCAAAGCATTATTAAAGTAACTTCAGAAATGTGGACTTACCGGAGCGGCAGCAGCTCCTCAGCGCGGTCCCTGCTCGCTGCTCTCTCAGCCCGCATCAATTAACACCGGCAGCGATCCCGCCGCCTGTTTCTATGGAGTTGGAGATGCTGATCCCTGACTATGCATGAGGCTACTGCAGCTGCATCGGAACAGGCTCCCGGGGCCGCAAAAATCCACAGGCAGGCAGGAGCAGCCTCCCCGTGCCGCCTCGGGAATGAATCAACCAGCAGCAATTAGGCGGCTGCAAACCTGCGCCTGTCTATGCGGAGAGGTGCTCGCAGGGCTCCTGAACACGCACACTCCACGCAGCTCCAGAGGCGCGTTTTATTTACCAGGACCATCTCAGAGCACGGCCAGAGGCAGCCGGAGAGTCACAGATCCGCACACGACACATAAGCAGAGCCACGTGTCCATAGACAGGCGATTTAATCCATTTTTTTTCCTACATTTCCACAGCTGGTTTCAACCTTATTTGAATATAGTTCTGCAAACCTTCCTCTGGCAGCAAGCTGATACCTCCAGGAGTCAAGCACAAACCCAGTTTACTTGAGCTAAAGAGCAAATCTGCTGCACGTAGCTCTGGCTGGCTCTTTCCTGGGAGGAAAGACCCATTTTACAAGTGCATTACTCTGTGATAAGAAGGATATTTGCCCCAAGGAACTGCTCCTCACATGCCTGGCCTCAGGAAACACAAGCTTCAGTGATTAATATTAGCTTTGCCTGGGTGACTTCCAGCATGTTTACTGTTATATTGACTTAAAATACAGTTGAATGGTGATTTGGAAAACTGTGTTACTACAGCTGGTGAGTATATGCAAGATGTGCCCATATTTCACAGGTAGTGGCTGCAGGCATCCCATATCCATGAATGGGGGTGTAATCAGTTTTCCATTTAGTCTAACTATCCTATCAAGGGATAATTTTTTTTCCAAGAAAAATACTCCAGAAGCAATTTCTCAATATAAAAATGGTCTTTCTGCACCATTCCTGCAATGAAAAATCCTCTATTGCACAGAAATTCACCCCTTTTTCTGCCCGCAGCAAGAACACTTCTGTGCTTGGTTTAACATTTTAATAGTCTTTGCCAAGTGCCAGGAGGGCGTTCAGAGCTGTACAAGCTGTACTGCAAGTTCAAAAAGAACAGTTCACACAAGGGGCAAAACACTAAATGTGCTCTGAATTATTGGGGTTGAGAGCCCAGGACAGCTGACAGTGTGTGCTGGGGAACACAGGTTATCCTAAAGTCTCCTCTGGCTTTGTGTTTGCCCCAGCTCCTTCCTCTCCCTTCAGCTTTAAACCTCCTGCAGCAGGAAAGCACGGGAGCTTTTTGCTTGGGTGAATCTGTGCATAAGGGAGGGTTTGAGGAGGTGCTGAGACCAGCAGAGGCTTCTGGGGATGTGGGGCTTTGTGGGCCAAACCTGAACCCCCTCTGCACATCACCCACTGCATCCTGCACTTTCCACAGGGCAGCAGAGCTTTTTACAAATGGATCGTTAAAGAAAAGAAAACAACTTAGGTTGTTTGAAGAAAGTCACAGCAAGCAGTGCTGGAGGTAGAAACCAAACCCAGGGGCTGCTGCTGGATGTGCTGTGACCCTTCTGTGAGTTCTCTTCCATACCCAAGCACCATCCTTTAAATGAGCATCACAAGCCACTGGCTCCAGTCATAGAATCGTGGAATCCCAGAATGGTTTGGGTGGGAAAAGCTCATTTCATCCCACTCCTTGCCGTGGGCAGGGACACCTTCCACCACCCCAGCTTGCTCCAAGTTTATCCAACCTGGCCTTGAACACTTCCAGGGATGGAGCAGCCACAGCTTCTCCGGGCACCCTGTGCCAGGGCCTGCCCACCCTCCCAGGGAAGAATTCTTTCCGGATATCAAATCTAAACCTTCTTTCTCTAGTCCTATTCCAGCAGCTCTGCATGTTCATTTCAGAATGATTCGAGCTCAAACCTTCCATCCCGTCCCTTCCACATGGATCTCCCAGGAGGAGTGACAGCCTGTCCTCATCCAGACCCAGCACTGCAAACCCACGGGGAGCAGGACCCGGCCCAGGGGAACGTTGGGAGTGAATCAGCAACGCAGTTCAGTCCAAACTGAGCAACAACCTGACAAATCCCAACCCAGTTCACAGAGGTGAGGGCTGTGCAGGGCATGACACAGTCCCAGTTCCCAGGGATTTGGGGATTCTGGAGCCGAGCTTCCCCCAGCAAGGACCATGAGCTTTGTCCCCCTGGAGCTGCCCCGGGCAGGAGCAGGCAGGGAGAGCTCACTCCCCTGCAGGAGCTCAGAGCAGACCAAGGGGAATCAGAGAACCACAGAGTATCCTGAGCTGGCAGGGACCCACAAGGATCATCCAAGACCTGCACAGGACCACTCCAAGCACCGTTTCCCAAAGACTCAGGGGCACAAGGCCACTCCAAGGCCCCCGTTTCCCAAAGGCTCTGGAGCCTGTTGCAGCTTCACTCCCATGGGAAGAGAGACTGGTGTAGGGAGGAGCTCACTGTGCCCACTGTCCCGAGGGGTCCTGGCAGCGTGGGCTCCACAGCCAAGACATTTGCACTTCCGTGGGGCTGGACCACCAACTCTCTCCAACATCCAAGAGCTCCCACTGCCCCTCTAGGGCAGAGAAGTGATGTGCCCACCCGTTTAAGGGACATCGCTGTCCCCACATCACAGGCACTGTCCCCGTGTGCAGCTCATGCCTGTGCCCTGGTGACACTGCCAGCATCCCGGCACAGCAGCTGAGGCCTGGCAGGGAAGAGAGCTATCAGATGGAGGGAGCTCCGGGGGAGGCTTTCAGACAGGCACAACAAAAGGATGCTGCAGCTCGCTCGATCTCAGGGCCCCCAGCCAAGAGATCAGTTCTATTCCTGGCACCGCCACGGGCCAAACTGCGGGCGAAGCTCCCCCTCACTCCCACCCCCGATGCATCGGGACCCAAACCTTCCCCAGCCAAACACCTGATTTTTCTGACATATTTAGCTGCTGGGGGACTTGCCAGCAGCAGCCTGCAATGCTCCGTTGTTGGGTGCACACAGGGGAAATGCTGCAGCTCGATTTCTCTTGTTGATTTTAAGGAGGAGATTCAGCTCTTACATAACCCGAAGGACAGAGGGTAGATGAGCATCTGCTTCATACACAGCAGCACTTTAAACCATTCAGTCCAAAATGGTTTTAAAAAAAAAAAAAGTAATCACTGCATAAAACCTTACCCTTACATAAACTATTCAGCAATATTTTATATTCACAGTTTTTTTCCACTCTTGGATGCAGTCCAAGAAGGCTGGTGATACCTGGCTCGTTTCTTTGCCACTCCACAGCATTCCCTGAGGATGCTGCTCCTCATCAACACATGAAACAGCAGAAAAGCCCAAGCTGGCAGAGCTGGGCAGGAGCAGCCTGGCTCCCAGCTTTGGCAGCACGGCAGTGCTCTCTTGACCGTGACCCTCACCAGGACACTCGCCCGGCCAGCAGTTAATAGATTCATCCAGGAGGCAACCAACTGACCAAGAAGCCGGAGACTTCACATGATGATGACAAACAGGGCCAATTTGACTCCAGCAAACTTGGTGTTTGGTTGCCAGGGCTGGGCTGTCCCCACGGGGACACTTCAGCAGGAGCGGGGACTCCTCTGCCTTGGTACTGAAACAGCACCTGCCTCGTGCCATCTGCTCATCTCACACAGCCCCACCGGCTCTGAGCACGGGGCTCCAGGTAGCTGAGAGCAAATCTGCTCAACAGGAGGCTTCAGGGTAAAATGGACAAAGCACCAGTGCAGGTAATTAGATAAACACCCAGACACTGACGGGAAAGGTTTCGTACCTCTGTAACTACATTAGTTAAGACTTAATGCAAACAGGTATTTTCCCCGTGCTGGAGCAGTTTTACAGCCAGGTATGGAGGAACATGAGTCCCTGTCAGGCCCAAACTGTGTCCTCAGTGCTGTCTAGACATAAAAATGGGCCCAGTCATGCAGAGCAGAGACAACAGCCGTGGCTGTTCCTGCAGCCAGCCCAGCCCAGCTCACCAGGGCACCGGGGCTCACACTCACCCCAGAGCTCAGAGCACACAAACATTTGCAATCCTGAGGGCAGGTGATGATGTGATCGTGACCTGAACAAGAGGCCCTGAACTGGCTGCACAGATAAATTCAGATCTGTCATATCAGGGTGCACAGAACAAGAGCAGTGCAGGTATTTCTGCTGCAGAGTCAGGAAAATGTTAATTTGGGTGTCGAGGTGAAGAATCCTGAAGTGATGCAGTAAGTGATTTGCAACAGGGAAAGCAGCTGCATGGGGTGTGATGTGTAAGGACACGGCCAGGAGGCCTCCAGAACGAGCAGGTATAAAACAAAGTGATTGTAGAAAGACGATTAAGTTGCAGGCAGAGTGGGATGTGACAGGGAGGTGTGTTTGGCTGGACACACCAGCAGAACAGTGCTGGAAGCACCACTGCAAACCCACAGCTGGCAGAACCCTGGCAAGTGCTGCCCCTGTGCCCTGGGAGCCAGTGGCATCCCAGCACGATATCCTGGCAGAGAGGGGCAGGAAAAAGGGAAGGAAGATGACACAGAAAGCCTCGGACAGCGATTGACGGGTGACTGTGCTGCACAGGGGCTCTGCACAGTGTGCTCAGGAGGAGGGAAGAAAAGTTTATGTAAACTGATGCTGTGATACCAGTCTGGGCTGGCAGATCATTGCCTACAGAAACCCCAAAAGAAGCCCTCTAAGAAAATGTTGGAATGCAAAAGCAACTCACAGCAGGTTATCAGTAATGCTAAAACCCGTGGGATTTGGGGTTGCTCCTCAGCAGGTGAGTCTGGGAGTCAAGCTCTCCCTGCCAGTGTCTTCTGAGCGGCAGCAGGACCTCTCTGGAGCAAGCAGCTGTGAGCAGAAATGTATGGAAAATTATCCACTTTGCGATACGGAGATGCCTCGTTGCTCCCAGAGAGTTATTGCTGCTCCTGACTCATCACTGCCAAGTGTCTCTCCCTGGCTCTACAACCCATGAGAACAACTCACATGTGAAAGTACCTTCAGATCCCTTCCTGGTGAGCATAAATCCATGCAAGTCCCTTCTTTTCTGAGACTGGGATAGCAGCAACCAGTTTCTGTCACTTGAACAGGCCCTTTACTGCTTTTTCTGTTGGTTTGGGCGTTGTTTTATGCAGGACAGGAGTCTGTTTTTGAAAAAGGAACTTGCAAGTAACTTTATCTGGATAACCACCCTGGAACACCCTCCCCATCCCACATCAACAGATGAGGCAGTACTTACACCCAAAATTTAGCTGTGGAACACGTGTAAAGGAAAAAATTGGCACCGAGGCCAATCCCTCAGGTCTGGCACAGGGATCCCAAACATTCCCTTTCCCTCGCAGGGTCCTCCTGCCTTCCACCAGCACCCTCCAGCAGACGGGAGCAGGGGACCGTACCTGGCTCGGAGATAACGAGGCTCTGGTCAGAAGGCAGCAGGAGGAATTCCCTGCAGGTGTCCAGGTCCAAGCTGGGCAGGCTTTTCTTCTGGCACAGCTCGGTGACGATGTGAACCGCCCTCCGACAGCGCCCGTCGTCCCTGGGACCGCTCATCGCCCTCGCGCATCCTCCGCTCCCTCCCGCTCGCCAAGAAACTCAAACTAGGCAAGGAGGGCGGGTTTGGTTCTCATCACACGAGCAGCTTCTCACCAGTTCCACCCTCTGGCACGGCAGCACCTGCCGGGACAGCCGGAGCTCCAGCCCTACGGGCCGTCCCCGCAGCCGGAGCCTCCAGCAGCCTCCCGGAGCCGGCGCTCCCCGCGGCCCTGCCGGCGCTCCCGGTGCCTCATCGCCTCTGAGATCACAGCTCTGTTTACTGCCAAGGCTGCTCCAGACAAAGAACCTCCTCCCAAACTCAGTTTCGTGCCCTCCACACGACACACGTATTAAAGCTGCAGCCCAGATAATTCTTTTTAACTCTTTCGTGGCTGCCCTTTCTCCAGGTACAGAGTTTCGAATCCCAGTCCTGGAGTGATTTTTCAAATGGGACGGATGCTGAAACCTCCTGGTTGAGGGTGGCACGTCACCAGAGAGGAGAAACCAGAGTGCTCCCAGGAACACCGCACAAACTACTTACAACTGCCAAAGGCAACACAAGCAAAGCTGCAGGTTTTATTGATTTGTTTGTGCTGGTCCTAACACACCAGGCTGCAGATGGCAATAGAGATTGAGAACACCATTCCAGCCCATAATTAGATTTCTTTCTTTTTTACTTTCTGCAGTATTTTTTTTTTATTCCTATTGTAATTTAGCAGGCAGGTCGTGCCACAACGGCAAGAGCATATATTTGACAGGCACAGGCCAGGAAGCAATTGTGGAGCAGGCAATTAAAATTATGTACAGCAGGATGACTTCTTGGAGCTTGTACAAATCTAATGAGTGTTCTGGAGAGCCACGGCTGAGGCCACACGGGTCCCTCAGCCCCACATGGCAGCAGAGCGTGCTGAGATCACACCATGGTGTTTGTGCTCCCTGCTAATCACCTGCTGAAGCACTTAGAGCTGCCACACCACTCGTGTCCCAGGGGTGACACCAGCACCCAGCACAGCACGAGGCTCCCCTGGGGCCACCAAACCTCCCAGCAGCTCCACACCCCGATTCCCAGGCTGGGTGATTTCTCCAGTTGTCGTGCTGGTGACTCTCTGTGACACAAAGAGCCTGGGTGGCACTTGAGGGGCACATGTGGTGCAAAGGCACTGCCTGGGAAGCTGCATCAGGGCCCTTTTGGCCCCCCCGGTCCTTCCTTGCCCAGACCAGTGTGCTTTGGACACCTCACCACCCATCCCTGCTGCTGGTCCCAGCATGGCAACCTCTGTCTGGCAAGAGCAACTTAACCTGCCAAGCCCTTCCCCTCCCGAAAACTTCTGTTGCCAAGACAACATGAGTGAAACCTTTTATTAGCCCAGAGATGCCACAACGAGCCACATTGAATTAGGCACCACCGCCTCCTGGTCAGTGCTCCATAACCTGCTGCTGCCAACAGGTCGAGGCATCCCTGCAGATCGGGAGCTCTTTCTGAAGGGTTCACCACCTTCAAGCCAACGCCAGCAGCACCAGCCTCTCTGCCAGAAGCCCCGTGGCTTCCAAAGGTCTGTGTTTCCTGAGGAGACATTCCAGACACTGCAAGGCTGGCAGCTAAACCAGCAACTTCCCAAGCACTCAAGCTCAGGTATAGTTTGCATTCTATTTAGATGACCAGCTCCCTAACACCACCTACTTACTTATCCTTTTTAAGAAACTTGAGGCTCAAATTACGTCTCAGTGCCTGCAAAGGTTTGGGTTCATACAACACCTACCTGGGGCTGGGCCTTACCCTCTACAACATCTCAAGTGTAGTACAGTCTCCCAAAACTTTTCTAAATGGCAAAGTTTTGCCCCCTGCACCACAGAAACCTCGAAGTTTTCTCCACGGACCCACCAAAAATGCCCATGAACCCATCAGTGACCCCTGTGCCAGCCTTGGCACGTGCACGGGCATCTCAGGTGATGCTTCACCAGAGCTGTTGGCACCTGCCAGGATCCCCGAGCTGCCAGGAAAGAAGACCAGGAGCTGGGAAGGCAGCAGCACCTCCTCTCTGCTCCTCCTTTCTTTGCCTCCTCTGGGGCACCTGTGTCCCAGATCCCCAAAACCAAAATACTTGTACCCCAAGGGGTTGCAAACCTGCACCACATCATCTCTCCAGCATGGCAACAGTTTCTGCCTGAGCCACCAAAACTGGCACCAAGAGAGGAATTCCTGGAATACATCAGTCGAGTGTTGCATTGGAGATTTGAATTTACCTTAAAGAGATTTCAACAGACAAAAAAACCACTCCCGACCAAAACCTTTGAAAAAGGTTAATGCCCAATTGAGAGCTTGCAACCAAGAAATCAATAACAAAATTAAATTATTTGGGCGGGGGGAAAGGCTAATTTTATTACAAATGTAATAGCAAGAACTTTTTACTTTTAAATCTAAAGTCACCTTGGGTCAGTTACTCACCTTGATTTACATATCAGAGGGTTCCAGGCTCGCTGGATCCCAGTAAGAGGAGACCAGACTGGTTACTGGTGTCCCTCCACTCAACGAGTGTTTCTTCAGAGCAGAGACCAGGGGGTTTTTTTGCACTTTGTACCTTTGAATTTCTGTCACACACACTCTTTATTGTCCAGCACAGAGGGCTGGAAAACTGCCAGCCAGCAGCTGAGAATCCCAAGTGCTGCTTTTCCCCAGCAGGGACTCTTGCTTCCACTTCTCTCCTCCATCCACGCACACACAGCTGGTGGGATACAGGATTTTCCCTCCCGTGTCCCACTGGGAAGCTCCCACTTTGCCAGGAAAAGCCCTGCAGAAGTCAGACCCTGCCCCCAAACCTTGCAGATCCCAGCAGGAGCATCCTTTTTCCAGCTGCCTCAGGCTGAGTTGGTGCCTGGAGACCAAACTGCTCCCAAAGCTGCGTTTCCAGCTCCCAGGATGGGCAGCACAGGCAGGTGCCCCCTCCAGGCTCCCAGGGCAGAGCTGATGGTCCCTGCGGGGGCTCAGCAGTCTTGTCTCACCCACACCCACCCTGGCATTTCGGACTTGCAGTGCCTGGCAGAGTTTCTCCTGCAGCTGCATTCCCTTGGCATTTGGGAGAGCACGGATTCCTTCCCCTCATTTACCTCCCCCCTGGCCAGTGGGCTGAGGGCACAGCTAGAGAGGCAGAGCTAACACTTAAACACAACAGCAGCTGCTCCAGAAGGGCTGGAAGTGGAATAAATTTGGGGGGAAGGTGGCTCAACAGGCTTGGATTGCACAGAGAAATGAGTTACAGTCACCTCTGAAATAATCACTGCGGGCAAGACCACAAAGTGAATGAAACTGGAAGGAAAGAAGGAAGGAAGGAAGAAAAGCTGCAGCCTGTGGCAGCTCCAGGCTGCACACTCTGCTCAGGGAGCCAGGCTGGAAGTGGGAGAATTCCTAATAATCTGAGAGGAAGGAAAAAGGGTCATTTTCCTTTCAGTAAAGCAGAAGCCAAGCACCAGAGACAACATCACCACAACCGTGGGAGGAACTGGGATGTCTGGGAGCACGATGCAATTGGATTAACCAGGGTGTGCTCCAGCCACAGCTCACTGGAGGTCGGTTGTGTTGGGGTTGGAGCAGCCTGGTCCATGGCAGGGGATGGAATGAGATGGGCTCTAAGGTGGGCTGGGCTCTAAGGTTCCTTACAACCCAAACCATTCCAGGGTTCTGTAAATGTGCTAAGGTGGAATCACAAATATATTTGTCCAGCTGAGCCAGAACGAGTTATTCATTTAATTTGAATTAGGATCTATTTGAAGCTGATATTATTTTTAATTTTTTTTTAAAATTATAATCAAGTCTGGAGAGGGAGCAGCAGCATTTATTTATGCCAGTTCTAACTAATAGCATGGCATTGTTTACTCTCCCAGTTAATGTAATAATTGGAAACAGCTCACAAAGGATTCGGAACTTCTTGCCAGGAAAAATGACGTTGATCTGGATCCTTTGGCAACGGCAAGGTGCCATCTGTGGATAAACACACTGTGGATTGCTGTGCCCCTCACACACGTCTCTGTGGTGGCTGTTGGTGTGGAAAAGTGAGAAACCCAACATCCTCCACCCTGCACAGAGGGGGAGATCACCCTGTCCTATGGAGACAGAGCATTAAGAATTAGTTGAAGTCCAATATAATTAGTTAAAATACCAATTACTCTGTGCTAGGCATCAAATCTGTCACACAGAGCAACAGCAGGAACATAAAAGAGGTGCTGGTTCCCTCCTCGTGTCTCTCCTGGCTGTATAAACTTGGTTTTGGGAGCAGTTTTTCAGTTCTAGACAGTCTTTGAATGCTGAAGGAGGAAGGCAGAGAGGGAGGGAGGGAAGGAGGGAGGAATCATCCTGACTTTATAGCCTAAAATGACAGTTCCTGCACTGCAAGCAAACCCCAAATGTGATGTTTAAAGCTAAATAACCCATTCCCCTCCTGGGCACAGCACGGGAGGAACCTGCTCAGCCCAAAGGCCACCACGGCAGGGGGTGGCAGTCCCTGCTGCCAGCTCTGCCCGGCAGTGCCAGGGGCATTCTGGGCATTGGATTCATGGCACGAACGGCACGGAAACGTGGCTCAGTGTCCTGAAAAGCACCGAGCCCAGGAGGCATCGCCGGGCATTGCACACAGAGCCGGACCCCACACCAGAGCACTTTGAAGCCTTGTGCATCCAGGCAGGAAGGTTTGCGGGGGGCAGGACTGCCATCAGATGACCGTGGGATTTCTGAAATACATTCTATTGACCTGGAATCTTTTGCTTATCCTCAAGGTGAAGAGTTACAGAACGATTTGGGCGGGGCTGGAAGCTCTAAAAAGCCATTTCTGTTCCAGCAGCCTCAGCTGGCTGGTGTTGTGAGAGGGATGGGATGGGATGGGATGGGATGGGATGGGATGGGATGGGATGGGATGGGATGGGATGGGATGGGATGGG
>JAWWEU010000076.1:2217963-2234637 GCA_035583155.1 Acropternis orthonyx | reverse complement strand
GTGGGCACTGAACAGGCTCCCCAGGGCAGTGGGCACGGCCCCAAGGCTGCCAGAGCTCCAGGAGGGTTTGGACAACGCTCTCATGTCTTTGGGTTATCCTGTGCAGGGCCAGGAGTTGGACTGGCTGATCCTGGTGTGTCCCTTCCAGCTCAGGATGTTCCAGGATTGCCATCCTGGTGCCAGTCCTGAGCTGTCAGCCCGGGGTTATTCAGGACCTACATTTCTGAAGAATTTATGGCAGCAAGTACCTGGATATGGCACCACCTCACAGAAATGAGCCTCAGGCTGGGATTAGACCTGTTTCAATTCCTCAACCTGACTAAAACACTTATTCCTCCCTCCCCCGGGTCAAACCCTGGATCCTGGTTGTTGTTGGCACACAGCTCCTAGAAAGATCAAAGTGGCCTTTGCCTAAATGTTAATGACAGATTTTAACACATCTTTTTCTCTGAGAAGAGATGAAAAACTACTGCCTTTTAGGGTCTCTTTCAACCTTCTGTGACGTGAGCACCGTTATCAGTGTCACTGCATAATTTATTTTTAAAAGACTGCACTTTGCTGGAAGGCCAATAAAATGCTGGTGTCAGAAGACAGATTAAAATTTGACTTTGGTTATAAAGTGCTGAAGATTCCCGGGAAGCCTTTGCTCTCACACACTGCTCAGCCACTGGAGCTCAGGGAAGCAGAAGGAGCCCTTTGACACACACACATATATATATATATATACACATATATGTAATTCCAGCAGGATCCAGGTCTTCCCTGGTGGCATTAAGTGTTTCCAGGGCAGGACAAGGGTTTGACCAGCAATTCCCAGCTCCAGCAGCCACGAGATGAGGAGTATTTAGATTTGAAACGGCTCCAGACCACACAGCATATGGCTTTGTCTCTGCACCCTTTCCGTCAGGAAAGAAGGCAGGGTTGGATAAAAGACCCTGGAAACGTTCCATGTGTCTGCACAGTAAGAGACTGAACACATCCATCTGCAACCACCTTCCAGTAACACCTGGCACAGAGGGCAGGAGGTCCCAAGCCCCAGCATTCCTTGGAATTAACACAGGCTTTAAACCACAAGTGTGTTCATGGAAACCAAAAGGCAAAGCAGAATATGTTTAATCTCCACCTTCTGGAAGAAACACACCAAGTTGATATCTGTAATGGGAAATAAGGAGGGTTTTTTTCCCCCCAGTGTGCTTACAAAGTATTTGCTGTATTCTAGTTATTTTTATCCCTCCCAGTGGAAATACAAGTAATAAAAATAGCAGTATTTTCTAACAGGGAAAACAAAACCAGTGGTGCACAACTGTGCCTTCGAGAGAAAATACTGTAATGTTTTGATTGCAGGAGAATATTAACATGTGAGAAGAGACCTGAGAGCTCTTTGATTAACCTGTTCCATCAGCCTCCAGGGAGCACCATGGATCTGCAGGAGCTGCTTTCCCTGTGCTGGTGCTTCCCACCCACCAGCCTAAAGGGCATGAGTTGTCTCCTCTGCAGTGGGGCTTTCCAGAGGATGCAGCCCCCACTCCTGGAGTGCTGCTGTCCCACATCACCCCAAATCAACACCCCACATCACCCCAAATCAACACCCCACATCACCCCAAATCAACACCCCACATCACCCTGCATCCCCCCACAGCGTCACCCTCCACATCTCCCAGGGCAGTTCCTCTCTCCAGCAGCCAGCCCACCTGAGCTGAGCTCAGCATCAAACCTTTGGCCACCAAGTCTCCTTAACCCTTGCCTGTCTCTCCTACTCCCCCAAGCACTTCCCTGCCCATGGGAATGTGGTGGCAGGGGTGGCTCTGGGTCCAGCACCACAGGCATTCCCAGCTCATTCTGGACAACAATCCCAAATCTCTTTCACGAGACCCAAAGCCAACAATCCAGGTGGTTTTCCTGTTTAGAGACATTCAGAGCTGCACCAAAGATCTGTTCCAAGTCCAGCTCACTCTCAGAGCATCCTCTGCAGGGATCTCTCCTGGGAACCCAGAGCAGCATTTGCAATACTCCTATTAATAAAAAGAAAAAAAAAAAGAGAAAACCCTGTCAATCACTTCACTACTTAATAATCTCCTTCCACAGGTGACAACAGACAGAATCCTAAATGACAGATGTGCTGGCAACCATCTCCCCAGGGATCCTCACAGAGAAACAGAGCCAGAGCTTTGGTTTCTCTTGTATCTCCTTTCCCAGAGCTCCACATCCCCCCAAAGGTCCTGCAGTTTGGAATAAGGGTGTCCTTGCCAGCTGCCCATGGACAGAGCAGGAAAGCCCACAACAGAATCAGAATCACAGGCTGGTTTGGGTCGCCTTACAAATGTGGCCCCATAAACCACATCTCAGACATGATTCCAGAAAGCCTTCCTGTGAAGCCACTCACTGTGCAGGAAAAGCAGGACGATCCTCGGAAACACAGGGCAAGGCAGAGCCTCCAGACCCCACAGCATAATCGAATTACTTTCCACAGAATTCAGTTTTCAACAGCCAGCAGCGAATCAGATGCTCTGGCACATTTATGTTCTGCTCTGCCACTAAAAGGATCCCGTGTCTGTGTGCAAATGGAGGAGAATTAGACTGATTATAACTGGGCAGAAGATTCAATTGGCTGGACATGTCCACAGCCACCCCATGAGGAAGCAGCACATGGAGCATCACATCACTTGCTGGGGAAAGGGAACTGAGCAACTGAGGAGGCAACGAAGACCAGGCTGAGCTCTGGACACCAAGCTGGGAGAGAGAACTTCCAAATAACACAGCAGAGTATTGAGTGCTGACAACACATCCTGACTAATCATGTTTTCCAGAGGGAAGGGGTGGTAGAACCAGGAAGACGCTGTAGCTCCAAGAGGAGCAGCAGACCACACACAGGTACCCACGGCCCCGTCAGCTCTTCCAGGGCGTGGCGAAGGAAGAGCCAAAATGTCTCAGCATTCCCAGCTTTGGCTCTGCTTGTCTTTCCAGCATTAATTACTGTTCCTTAACTCGTTCTGGGTCTTACACCTTTCCTTTCCATTCAGTGCCAGGCAGCAGGACAAGAGATGGGCACACTTAAGGCCCAGGGTCATTATTAACGCTTGGTGTAACCAGTGCAGCTCCAAGCAGGATCAACACATCCTGCACCCAGCGCAGGGCCTGATTCAGCCCAAAATCCAGGGCTGGGGTCCCTGGCAGGTTCAGATCTCACCCACCCTCAACCCTGAACACACCAGCCCAAGAGGAGCACCAGATCCTGCCCGTGGGTGATGTTCAGGGGTTATAAATCCTTGGCACAGAGAGCTTTGTCTTCCATCCCACATTTTCTGGTTGTTCCCCACTTGTTCGTGCCCTTTCTGCAGCTGGTCCTCATTCCTGGTGGAACAACCAGGCACCAACAGCCTGGCCAGGAGGTCTCCACTTCTGTCTCATCCCTCCCCTCCTTCCTTTTCCTCACCAACCAACTCATCACAGGATTTTGCTCCCTGTGACAATTGGCTCTGGACTATGATTTGAACAAGATAAGGTCTTGGATTTCCTCTTTTTTTTTTTTTTGGTGCATTTCAACAAATCTTTGTGTCTAAAATCAAGCTCCTCTCCCCAGCAGCAAAACCAGGTGAATATGGCTCAGCATTTCTTCCGTTAGCTGAAATGTCATAGAAACTAGTTAAGAATGCCAATATTTTCCAAGTTTTTCCTGACTCCAGCACACCACCCGTGAGGATTTGTCCTCAGCAGGTCCCTCTCCCACCTGCAGAGCTCAAAGCCAGCAGTTTCTCCCCAAGACAAACCCAGCGTGCAGAGGGCTGTGTTAAGAGCACCATCTGGTGACAGGATCCATGTAAGAGATTTGAAGGAATGAACAGTTAATTTCCAAATTCTTGGCAGAGCGATGCAAAACTTCCACTCTGGGATCCCTTCCTTCCCGCAGGGCGTGAGTCCAATGTGGAAGGCTGGTTATCCAGAGCACTCCTGAATTACCTGCACCTTCCCTGTGGCCCGAGCTGATTAAACCCCGGGGTGGGCAGATAATCTGTCTTCATTTAGAGCACAGAATTCATCCTGCCTGGACTCCTGCAACATCTCCTTCCTGTGGAAACATCTGGGCCAGGAGAGATAAAGGACTTACACTGGGATCGCCTGGAGACACAGACAAGCTCCAAGAGGAAACAGACTTCAGTCTGGACTTTCGCATCTTGCTCTGCAGTCAAGACCAAAAACCCCTCTCAGAGCCAGGGCACAGTGTTGCTGCACTGAACACGCCTCCAAACACAATTCCCAAAAAATAGGGGCTCCAGCCACTTTCAGAGCTCACCCTTTCCTGGCAGGAAAGTGGCCAGAAGCAGACACGTTCCCAGAAGGCACATCCCAGCCCCAGATTCCCAGCAGTGGTGGAAATCTTCAAAAGGTTTGATTTCCGAACACTTCTGAGTAATTCTTCTACCAAAAAAGGCTTTTGTGGTTATCTCTGATATAAAAATAAAGGTGCTTTCACCAAGCCAGGTGCTGGGCAGGTTTAGGTGGAATGGATCCAGCCCAGCTCTGCAAGTGGGTCTGGTCCCCCCAGAGAAAGGACACCTTCCACAAGCCCCATCCAAACCCTGAACACTTCCAGGGGTGGAAGATGAATATCCATGTCAGGATGAAGCAGCAGATACCCCCCTGCACACACGCCCCTGCCAGGCCCTTGGTGAGGGCGCCCGGTGGCAGCAGCACCCCCAGTTCTGAGAGCCTTGTGTGATCTGCTCGTTACGCTGTGATAAACGTGCTCATCTCTGATGTGTTCATGAAAGGAGCAGGAATTTATATCCCTGTTCTTAATCCCTGCTAATTTAGCAAACATCGCCCTCGTTCCCAAGCATGGAGATCTCCCAGCTGCAGTGGCAGCCCTTGGAAAGCCTTGGAAGGTAATTTGGCAAAGAGTGATTTCCTCAGAGTCAAGTGCTTTGTTCTGCACCATTTGATCCACTAACATGGAGCAAAGGATGGGAGAAGGTATGGAATGAAGTTCAGCCCCCGGGAGCCTCCTCAGGCACTGGAGTGACCCAGAGAGCTCACATGGTGAAGGAAATTAATAAGGGGAAAGAAGGGTAGAGCTCTGGAGATCCAGGCTCGTCATCTCAACCCTCAGAGAAGGATGGCAGTAACTCCAAAATCACATATGTGTCTACAGAGATATCACACCCCTGGAAGTGTCCAAGGCCAGGTTGGACGGGGCTTGGAGCAAGCTGGGCTGGTGGAAGGTGTCCCTGCCCATGGCAGGGGGTGGATCAAGATGAACTTTAAGGTCCTTTCCAACCCAAAGTAGCCTGGAATTCTATAATAGATGTGAGTTATACAGTGGCAGCACGGGCTTGGACACTTTAGCAGCAGTTTGTACCCCTTGGTAGAATTTTGGGAGGGGAAGAGGGAATTCAGCTATGCTCCCCTGGGAATAAAGGTTGGCAGCAGAATTGCAGCACCGAGTGACGGGGGGAAGAGCTTGGTGCCACTGGAGCAAGCCAGGAGAGTTAAAGCCAGGACACCGAGGGGAAAAAAGATCCAAGGAAACCTACAGAGAGAATCCAGGGGCTGAGCGGAGTCAAACAGAGGAGCTGAACACGACAGATGCCAGTCCAGCCTCAGAGGCCAACACCAACCCACCAAAAGGGCTGGAGCAGATGGGCTGGCAGAGCTGGGAGTGCTCTGGATGCAGCATTTGGCAAAGAGAAACAAAACACCCCTCCAAGACCTCCCCGCTGCTCCTCCTCTGCCAGCAGAGCCCCCAGCTCTGGAGGGGACATCCAGCCAGCCAGAACCTGCAGAGCCAGCACCACCCCGTGTGCCAGGCTTTGGGCTGGCACCAAAACCCCTCTGAAGGGCAAAGGTTTTGCTGCCAGCCCAAACCACCTGCCCCGGAAAGCCCAGGCGAGGGCTCGGTGTGAGTGTGGGTGGCCTTTGCTTTGGCAAGAACAGATTTGTGCTTTTAGGGGAGGGAACTGAGCCTTTTCCAGAACACAGCTCTCTCATCCTGGGGCTTCTGGGCCACTGGGCCACCACAGGCACTTGGAGAATAAATAAACACTGAGAGAAAAATTGGAGGTAAGTGCTGATCCAGAAAAGACCTGCTCGGATGGGAGCCTTCACCAGCTGCCCAGGTTATGGAGGCACAGCACTGGTTGGCATTCCAGGTTAGCAGATCTCTCACTGGTGGCAAAACAATCCTTCAGGAGGTGATTTTAGCTTAGGTGAAGCTCACTCCACTTTCTTCTTGCAGGTCTGCACGGTCAGCTGGAGCACAAGCGGTGCTGGGGTCTGGAAGGGCTGCAATCCTTCCATGCCTCCTGCTAAACCAGACAAGTTCCTGCAGAACTGAGCCTGAGCCCAAGATCTTGAGCTCAGGTTTAGCTCTGCTAAGTCAGGAACTGCTCCAGTAGTGACATGAACACTAAAAAGGGGATTTATGCGTGGCAGGGAGCAGCTCATACACGGGACTGCAGTACCAAGAGCATTGCGTGTGTGCAGCTTTTTCACTGCATGCAAAAGGAGAGCAGCCTCTTCGTCCTCCTCCCCCTCCCTTCCAGTGCAGCCGTCCCCTTGGAGTTGGAATCACCCACGCACGGTGTTTGCTCCAGGCTCTGGTCCCTGACACACCAAAACACACATTTCTTAGGCAAAGGAACGCCCTGTTCCTGGCCATTTCCCACAGGGAGCAGGGATGAGCCAGGGTGGGACAGAGGGCAGGGGGAGGTGTCACCTTTGGGAGTTACAGAGCAAGTTCAGCTCCCTTTTCATTTTCCAAGTGTTTACTGGGGCAGGATCATGGGAATAACTTCCCTAAACCAACCCCTGGTCAGCTCTGTTGGGAAACACCCCATCCCATCCCATCCCATCCCAGCTCCAGAACTGTCCCCTCCAATCCTCAGGATGAGAATCCTTCAAATCCTGGTGTTTCACACACCGAGGTGCAGATAAAAGTGACAAATCTTCTCCTCTCCAGGTCCTGCAGCCCCAGCTGGGCACACCTGAACCCCTGCAGCCCAAATTCCACCCCATTCCCACCCTGCAGGTGTCAGCAGTGTTTTGCCAGACGTGAATCTGATTCTAATGATGTGCAAAAAAAGAAAAAAAAAAAAGAGAAACTCGAATTGAAAGGGCGATTTTTCGGATTTAATAGAAATAACCAAACCAAAATAGGTTTCAAACAATGCTTTAAACTGAGCTAATACAACTTCTACAGCACATTCCAGAGCACTTAACAAGAGATATTTACAGGCAGATAAAGTATTAAATAACCAAGGAAAGAAAAATTTTGGTTGGTTTTTTTTTTAATTACACACCAGCAAAACCCACAGGAACAGAACAATTAGAAACAATAACTTCTTTTAAAAAAAACCCCAAAAGTTAAACATGAGGATTCAGATAATACAATATCACAGAAACAGCACTTGGTTTTTTGAAGGATCATATCAAAAGATGAGCCAAGTTTACTATGTGCAAAAAAGAACCAGTTCCGGTACTGGGAGCAAGAAATAATTGAAGAATCAAAGAATGCCATGGGTTTAACCCTTCCAGGAGCACATTTACATGGAAAACAAGCTTGGAACTGCACAAATCTCTATAGGATTATATACATGTGTCGTGGTGTTCTGGAGCTCCCCAGATGTGTCAGGGGAGGTCACTCCACACTCGATCCTGCAAGTCCAGCTTCCCAAATATTTCAGTCCCTCTCCTGGTAGAAATTCCCTACTACATTCCAAAGGCAGCAGCCTCGAGATCACTCCACAGAAAAGGCCAAAACTGCATTTCAGACATTTTATAGTTCACTTTATAATAAAGATTGCCGAATTTCCCGCGATTTTTGGAAAGACAATTCAATCCTGATGCATTAGAAAGCATAGAAAGGATCCCCATTAGCAAACTGGAAGTGGATGGAAGAGTTTCTCTACACACACTTTGAGAGGATGAAATAAATCCCCATACCCAAAGACACAATCCTCACGTTCCATCTGAAAAACGTCTGTGGAAACTGTGGCGTATCCGTTTTTATTTTAAAAATAGTACCTCCATTATTTACTCACACACCTGCTTCTTAAAAAAATATGCAACTTTCCCCAATTTTTCAAATAAAATGCCACTCTTCATTGTCAGTAGCTCCTGCACACTCTGTTTTTAAGAGCTAGACTTGGTGATGTGCGTTCAAACTTCCCTGTAAAATCACTATCCAAAGGAAAGGATTCCCATCATGCTGACAGGCAGCACACAAAGCACTTTTATTGCTTTTTCCAAGGAAGAGAGTAAGAAAAACAAGGAAAAGCCAACACAGAGCTTCAAAACCCTCCTGCCATACCCCCAGCTTTTGAGGTCAGCCAATAAAACAGGGGATGAAAGAGAAATTCAGGCTCATTTCAAGGCTTTGTGTTGCAGAGACCCGCAGGGATGTTTATTAAACACCTCACTGACCCAGCAGGAGCGTGTGACGGTGAAGTGGCACAGAGACATCCCACCCAGGGTACCAACCAACCTCTCCACGCTGAGCTGGGAATTTTCTGTTCGCAGCAACTGGGGGGGGGACATCCTTTTCTTTTGGATAAGAAGGGCACATTTAAGGAAAAGCCCCGAACCCACTCAGCTGGTGGAATTAGCAGGGATCACCAGGAATTACATGGATGCCTGAGGCAATGGAGAAACCCACACCGTGCACTTTTCACTCTGATTTCAAAAGCAAGTTGCCTTTTAATTCTTCGGATTAGCTTAAACTTCGGGGGTTGTTTACAGCAAAAATTGAGGCAGGAATTTCTGCGAGTGTTTCAGAGTTAAAGCAAGACTCCTCCACTGGAGCACTGGGATCACACCAAGGGGATGCCACTGCCTTTTCCAAGTTTTCCTGAAGTCACCTGTGCTCCAATTCCCCAGGCAAAACCACTCCCACACACAGCACCTGGCAGGGAGAGGATGCTCAGAGAACCAGCGACTCATTAACACGCACCCATTAATTTGCTCCTGAGCAAGTTCCACTGAGGCACCAAAAATTCCCACTTCTGTGCTGAGCATCCTACAGGACCAGGAAATGGATTAGCAGAGCTTATCTACCCTTTAAGACAACTCTGCTGCTTTCAAAACCATCGTCAACTCGTTGCTTTGGGAGTTCCAAAATGAAGGGGGAAAGATTTATACGCTTGAGATTTCTTGCGCACATTTGGGATTCCACAAGATCTGTGGATGCCCATGGTGGGAGCTGGATGGAAGCACCAGTTCCAAAGGGGTCTGTGCAGGAGAAAAGCTTGGACTTTCTGCTCCTGGTGTGCAGAAGTTGCTGACCCAGAGCAAGTTGGAGGATGGGAGAGGTGCCCTGGAAGGAGAGGCTGCCCCAAAACACGTGCTCTGGGGGGTCCTGCCTCCCCCTTCCCCACTCTGCTCCCAGGGGATCCCACCGTGCCCAGGCCACGCTCTGGGGGGGGCTCTGCAGGATTGAACCCCAGGAAGAAGCTCCAAAGCCCAGCCCTGGAGCTCCAGAATCCAGAGAGGGTGAGCACCGTAAAAACAGGGAGCCCCAAGTGAAGAGAATTCACAGAAATCTTATTTTCATGATAATTTTAATAATATTCCTTTTGCAAAATGAAGCTGAGAAACTAGAAATGCATAAATAGGCAATACACAGAGCCATGAAATGATCCCTTGTCACTACCAGTGTCCTATTCACACACATCAGCCTTTCTATGGGCAAAGCTTCTGCTCTCTGTCAAATTAAGAAGTTGAAGTGGAATTTTGTGCCTTTTCCTTTCACATACAAACCGGTAAAAAGTCGATTTAAACCATCACTATGTTAAAATATCTGAGAAATGGGAAAAAAAAAAAAACCCAAGCAGTTGAACTGCAACATTTGAGTAAAGTGAAGTTGAAGTTACAAATACCTTCAGTCCCCTCATTTATTGTGAGACGGAGCTGGGGGGGAGTCCCAACCTACAGACCTGGTTCTTACAAAAAGCAACCAAACCTGCAGTGATTTGCATAAAGACTGCTGAGAGCATATCTCAAATTTGCTGTTGTGCTGAAACATTTCTCTTTACCATTATGGTAAAGTGTGTACAATGGCACAGGAATTGCTGAGTACACCAAACCCCCAGGGAATTACCACGGAATTGTATTCACAGCAATCACAGCAAATTTAGAGTCTGTCAGCTCAAGCTCATCTGATCACACGAATTCATCTTTCTGCAGCAAGATCGATATGAAGGCCAGAAATGACATTTATTATTTCCAGTATTGACCTCTGTCAGTAAAAAAAAAAAAAAAGCCCAACTATTCAAGCTGCAGGTCCTTGTGCTGACCCTGATTTGACAGGGACGAAGGAGGTGCCCAAGGGAAGGCACTGCAGGGGTTACTGAGGGAATTGGGGAAATTGTTCTCTTGCCACTCTCTGACCAGCAACCACTCAAAGCCAAATCCTGGTCTGTGCAAGTGCTTTGTTCAGTGGATGGACAGGGAACCCAAATTCAGACTGATTGCAATCTTTCTGGACGTTCTGCTCACAAGCTGCTTCTGAAGAAAGTTCTGAGAAGTACTCCAAGAAAAATAAGACAGAACCTCAAAATGAATGCAATGTTAGAAATAGCATATATTACAAATCTTTTCTTGATAGGAACAATCAATAAGAATACATATTAGCTTAAAAACAGTTCAGCAAATGTTGCTGATCTGCAAGAAATCTCAATTCATTATTTACAAATAAGACAAAGTGAATACAGGAAATTTTACACATTTGGTAGTTAATAGGTTATTGTTCGCCGAGTGGTCTATAAGAAACTGATATTTAGGAAGACTGGAAAAACACCCCAACCAGTTATTACCTCTTCAGTCTGTATTTTAAGTACAGAAAACTAGAGAATGAACACTGGAGAGAACATTCTGCCTCATCAGGGGGATCAGGGACAGATGACAACGCTGAGACTTCTGCCATGAGCTCCATTAAAATGTTCTGGCTACAGGGTTTTAATAAACACACCTCATCCTGCTCAAAGAGATTGTTGCCACCAGCTTAGTCTTTCATCTGTCAAAAACCCACATTCCTGCACTTGCCAATTCAGAACAGTTTAATGACATTATTCTTTCGTCTTTTGCTGTACATAAAACAGAGGAAAGAAAGTAAAACGTCAGTAATTGGATCGACACAGAAGACCAGTTATTCACAATTCTGCTTCAGTGAGATGATCAAAAGCAATGGCCAACACACACTTGAGTTCACACAGAGAGGGGATTTCAGGAACTTTGCTCACAGTTTACACTGCAGTGCAATGCAGGACACAGTCACTGTATTGGTCCAGTCCAGCAGAATGTTTCACTCCACAGTCTCATCTCTTATCAAACCTGCTCCTCTTCAACATTCCTCCACCTCTATCTGTGAGACCAGGGTGAATGTGTCCCCTCCATCAGGAAAAGAAAGAATCAAGGTTAAAAAAAAAAAAAAAAAACAACAAACAAGCCACCAAAAATTTACAATAGTTTTTTTCTTCCCCTTTTGATGCGAATGTTTTTCTGTACAAGTGTTTTTTTGTAATCTAATACTGTTTAAAAAGCTATCAGCTTCTTCAAGATGGCCACTGTAGGCATGATAATATTCCAGGAACACTTAAATAACAGTTTTTACAATAAATTTCAGGTCCATATCATTAGATTACTTTATATGCACTGGTCTCTCATCTGATTTTAGGCGTTTTCTACGTGGTTGTATAAAATCTTCATCGGAGTCCTCAGTTATTTCACCATCATCCTCTTCCTGCTCAAATTCAGGCAAAGGCTGGAAGGTCCTGTCTGGGTAGATCTCTGAAAGTTTATCTTCAAAGTATAATGCAACTGCCTTCCCTGCCTGTGCTACTTCTGAATCAGCCTGTGAATGAAAGAAGACAGGAACATTGACCTGTTGGAAATGCACATCCCTTCACCAAGTGTGCGTGGTCTGAAACGCTTACCTTCAAATTAATCTCTTGTGTTTCTGCATAAACTTGAACAACTTTCATCATCTAAAAAGGATACCAGAGTCAAAAAAAATGAAATTATAATCCTTCCTAAAGTTACCAGATTGCACAGGATTGGATGACTAAAGTCAGTCATAACAACACCACCGTTTGTTATGGGCTGAGCTCTTTAGTTCCCAAGCTTAGGTTTAAAACAGTCTTAGGTGGTAAATAAACCTTCAACAGAACACACAACTTTTGCACAAATAAGGGGCTCCCAGTCATTTTCTACTCATGACTGTCTTTCTTCAGTCTCAATTTTAGTTGCCTGGGCATTATTGTGGCGAGAAATGCTCCAGGAAACTGCTTTCCAGGGGTCTTATCCCACTTGGACTTCTGTTTGATAAAAGGATTTGGCTTAGAGGCACTGCACATGATGCCACTGGGAGAGGTCAGGCTGACTCAACTTTTGCCATAAGCCAGACAAGTTGAAACACCTTTTTTTTTTTTTTTTTTTTTTTTTTTTTTTTTTTTTTTTTTTTTTTTTTTTTAAAAAAAAAAGAAAAAAAGAAAAAATAACCACATCCCTCAGTCCTTCCTCCCTTGTTTTACTCTGGTCCCTCAGAGCTGCAGCTTCATTTACCCTACAGCACATGCTTCATTAATTCCCTTGATTGAGAAGTTCACATAATTGCAACTCCTTCCCCAGTGCTCCTGAAGCTCCATCTAATGCAGAGACATAAAGGAATGGGGGCTGTCAAATCCCAAATGCTTGTGAGCACTCACAGCATTAACCTTGATTTTTTTTACCAGGGAGGTTTGAATTGTGGCTTTGTGCAGTTCCCTCCTTTTACTTCTGCACAGAGCCAGAAGTGCAGCCCAAACACTGCAAATTCAGGTTACATTTTGCAGAGGAATATTGGCCTGTTATGCGCTTCTAAGGTCAGAATAAAACCACTCCCTGTCATGCTTTTTGTCCTCCTTGCTTTAAGGCGCCTCAGAAATTAGGAACTCTCGGAGCTCCTACCCCATCTCACCACAACAGCACCATTTTTTTTCTGATATTCAGATTATTTTTCCCATTGCTCCACCAGCAGTAACACTCAGGTCATTTATTCCCCCAAGTCACATTCCACAGGTAAGGTAGAAATATTTCATCACCAGATGGGATCATTGCAAAATTAGTAAAAAATATGACTCTATACCCAAGTTATGCACTGAAAACTGATTTTTGTGAGAGCCCAACCATGAGATAAAGCAGTAATGCCAATCCTGGCCGTAACAGCCTTAAAGCTTTTCTGCATTCAGCCTGTGTGAGGTACCAGAACCAGAACGTTCTTCACAAAGAAGAGGAAGCTTCTCAATAGAACCTTCCATGTTTAGCGAGTGTAAAACCATCACCTGTCCAGCTTGAAGCAGTTTTAAGGACTTTGTTTGTCTTTATTACCCCACTTTCTAAGCACTTCACACAGTAACAAGGTCTCCCTGCTCCTCAGTCAGAGATCTACACCAGCGAAAGCATTTTAAGAGTTCCCCCGGTCAAAGCCTGATCCGCAACTGAACCAAACCCGAGAAGTTCTGCAGTTGGTTTGGTTTTTAAACGTCTGATTTCAGCACCTGCTCCAAGAGACTGGCAGCAGAGCCTTTAAGTGGAGAAGCTGCACAGGTATATACTGAAATAAAGCTCAGCCTAAAGCAGAGCTCAGCTCAGATTGGAACTGAACATACTTCATTAAACCGGTCACAGTTCTTGAAGATCAACCGCACGTCTGCCACGAAATCCTCGGGAGTCTGGTAGTGCTGGGAATGCTTCTTCTGCAGTTTCTTCTTCACTGTAGACAAATCCATGGGTTTCTTTATAATTTTATAGTAGTTTGGTATCTGTGAAAAACAAACGGTGGTTTGTCACTGGAATCATCACAGGGCTCACAGGATTTGTTCGCTTAAGGTGTCAGTGAGTTGATCTCATCACACACTTTATGCACCTTCAGCAAATGAGCACAACTTCCTTTCCTCAAACTGTTTAAAAGTTCTTCACAAGGGCCTGGAGTGACAGGACAAGGGGAATGGCTTCCCAGTGCCAGAGGGCAGGGATGGATGGGATATTGGGAAGGAATTCCTCCCTGGGAGGGTGGGCAGGCCCTGGCACAGGTTGCCCACAGAAGCTGTGGCTGCCCCAGCCCTGGGAGTGTCCAAGGCCAGGCTGGACAGGGCTTGAAGTAACTTGGAAAGGGTGGAACTGGATGATCTTTAAGGTCCCTTCCAATCCAAATTATTCCATTATTCTGTATCTATCACAGCACAGAAAAGCTTGTCATTATAGTCGCTTCTTTTACAGCTGAAGAGTCAAAGCAGTTTCTTTTCTCCTTTCATTCAAAAGTTTGTCCAAAAAGAAAAGAAAAAAAGCTCTCCTAGAGCATTTTGAATTTCATGGGTATCCTGAGACATCCTCTTCCAATTCAATAACAGCTAATTGAAAGTATTTTTAAGTGTCTGGTTTTGGGACTGGGAGTGCAGCATCTGCACAGAGAAGCTGCAGAATCAGCTTCTTTCAGGATCACAAAACACTGAATGACAGCCAGAACTTTCAGATTGATCAAGGGAGACCTGCTTCTAGTAAAAAGCAGTCAGTTCCTGCCCAAATTCACTGTGGGCTTTCAGGGATGTTGTATCAGAAATAAATCACAGGCTGTTTTTTCAGGAGACTCACCGAGGCTGGAACTGGCTCTTGAAATTCAATGCTCAGCTCGTGGCAATACAGGTAAAGCAGGAGACGTTCACATTTCTTAGGAAGAGAGAAACAGCTTCAGATTAACACTCTTAAATAGTCCTTAGCAAAGAAATTCACACCTATTTTAAATAGGTATGTACTTTTAACAGAAACTGCAACCACTTTTACTGCTTTTGTCCAATCACAACCACATGTGACAAGAAAGGACTGAGTTGCAGACTTTTATGTTCCCCACAAGACAGAATTAAACAATCTGAAACCAAAGCCAGAGGTTCTGTAACTCCCTGTTGAAATATTTTTCTTTGCTTTGCCTGTAATTCCTTTGCAGCAATTTGATTTGATAATATTCTCACCACTTTACATACAGGTTGGCTGATACAGCTAAAATTAATTCTGACTGTCAAGGTCATTACACCTTCCCCAAAAATGCACTTGCAGCATGGACTTAACCCATCAAACTTCCAAAACTATTTTCTGAAGGTTAGATCCCTGCTGAAGGCAAAGGACTTCTAATTAAGGACACGTTAAATGATGCATTTGAATACAGAGTATGTGTTTATGCACAATTTTAGCTGCTAAGTGATTCCAGTCCCAATGCAGTGGAGCACTCCCATGGTCACCAACACCTGGAGATGTGGCCACAGCAAGAAAAACCTCATTATACTCATTTTGGGTTGTTTTGCAAAAGCCACGTGTACATTTAAATTGCTGCAGGCTCAGCAAAACCATCTCCAGACAGCAGGAGAGAGCTAATGGGAGAAAGCACTTTTTCCTAGGAAACAGATTCCTGCCGATTTGAGACCTACCCTCTGGTCCACAGGACTCAGGCCTTGTGCTGTTTTCCCCTTCTTGCTGTGCTGTGAATTGTCACAATCATACTCTACTTCAGGTTTGCTCAGATCTCTGCAGAACGTACAAATCCACTCCCCACTGAAGAGGAAAACACAATTAGTCCAGATATCCCGGGGCAAATTCTCAGCAGTGATGACTACAAAGATACTTTTTTATTCACTCTTACAGTTTTCCATTCTCCTGCAGTCAAGACTTGGATATCCAAAGCTCAGGAACAACCTTAATGCTCACAATAATTCTGCCAGCCAAGGCTGTTTTTCCTGCCCTCAAATCCCCCCTCCTCTCAGTGATATTTTAACACCATCCTCACCTCGCCTTAAAATAAACTTCACACAACAGAATGACATTCCCAGGCACCACGTTTTTAATCAAACATTGCCCAGTCACAAACAGCTCAGGCAGGCCTCGGAAAAGCCAATTTTACTCCAAGAAGTCACACCCAAGAGCTGGTGGTGGGTGGTACCCCCGGGAAGGCGCCCACGCTCCGGGACACGGCGCTGCTGTACCTGGGGAAGCTGAGGAGCGTTGGGACGTGGCAGGTGAGGTGGAACACCTTTGGGCACTTCTCACAGCACAGCAGGTCCCCCCCGTTCTGGCACACAGCACACCAGTCCTCGTTGGGATCGTCCTCCTTGTTGTTGCCCTCTCCCCCGGCGCGCGCCGAGCGGTGCATGAGGCTCCGCACGGGCGACTTCCCGTTCACCAGCCCGTGCCCGGACTGTTTGCAGCTCTCACTTAAATCCGCTGGCTCTGTTTTCACGTGGTTCTCCAGGCTCCCCAAAGCTTCTAGTTCGCTTTCCAGGTGCAAGGTGGTGGATAGGGGTGGCGTCAGGCTGCTCTCAGGGCTGCTGAGCTGAAACGAAAGGCAGGGAGGGTCGATTTTGCATCCCAAAACACGTGGGAAATCCTTAGGAAGGGCTGAGCTGCACACAGCATTGAACACTGCTTTTTCACAGGTCCTTTCTCACAGGGACACGCTCACTTCTCCTGATATTGTTGCCGTAAGCCTTAATGCAGCTCTAGATTTTTATATAGTTTTATAGTCTTACAGTCTTTTGCATTTGAAAATAGCTTGCAACCCCTGTACCACATACTTAAGCAAGAGTCTAACCTCTGTGTTACATTTAAGTAGCCTGTTTTTGTGGTAAGGGAGAGATATTAAGTTAGAACATTCTGTATAAG
>JAWWEU010000076.1:2191353-2205901 GCA_035583155.1 Acropternis orthonyx | reverse complement strand
ATGTGGTACAGGGGTTGCAAGCTATTTTCAAATGCAAAAGACTGTAAGACTATAAAACTATATAAAAATCTAGAGCTACATTAAGGCTTACGGCAACACTCCACAATGATGGTGCCTTTTGGATTCCTTCAAAGACTTCCAGGCCCAATCAGCACATGAAAATTTCCATTTTCATTGCTTCAACCTTCACACATTTACCTCTGTCACAGAATATGTTCTCCATCCACCACACTCTATATTTTTTTAACGTATATGGTACCACAAGGAGTTCAAAATTTGCATCAGAACTTCTCCTTCTACCTGTGGTGCACGAGCTTCCACCCTTGTACTTTCCCCCTCCAGATGATGCGTCATTTTGCAAACGACTCGAGAGTTGCAGAAGGCTCAGAAAACCCCCAAGAATCACGGTGGAATTCCCTGAGCTGCAGCACAGCCACGTCACCAAAGTGGGTGAAAAGCCAGCAGAGATCACGTGCTCTCTTTCTGCGCTCAGTATTTAACGTGACGTTAAATTTAAGCTACCCTGGAAATCTTAAATTAAGCTGCCTAAAAACCCCCAAACAACGCCCACCCCCCCAGACCAACCACAATTTCCTGTTCAAGCCCAAACCAAGATTTTGTTACACAGTTAACAGAGACATTCATATGAAACAAAGATATTTCAATATTTCAACCTTTCTGTCACCCAGACCTGAAGGAACCAGAAACCGTAAGATGGGTTCCCTTGCCTTTTTTATTCCTTTTTTTCCCCTCCCCCTTCTCAAAGTGTTAAAACGTGTCACATCTTTGCTTTTACTCAAAGTTGCCACAGAAGACACAACCCTTTGGCATTTTTTTTCCTGTAACAACTTCCAACAGCCTTGCAGGGAAAAAGAACATTATGAAAGCAACTGAGTGCAACACAGCTAAAGTTACAGAATCAACTCAAACGTGTGACTCCAATTCCACCATTCATCCTGCTGTGATTACAAAAGGCAATGTAACAGTTAATCATTTTGAGGAACTTACCTATTCTGAACTTGGGCAGCTGCAAAATTTACATAATTCTTCTTCTCAAGAAGTTTGGCCAAGAGGTTCTCAATTGCACCCTTCTGGTTCTGAAAAGCTTCTTCCAGAAACTGGTACCTTTTGAGCACACAGGAGAGGACACAAATTACCCAGGGCTGAAGCACAGGGTTCCCAATTTGGGAGTAAAACCGTAAAATTGTGATAAAAATATGACAAAACACTCAGAAAAATCAGAGACTGCCTGTGCTGATCAGCCAGAAAAAAAATGTTCAAGTGTTGCAAAAAATGTCCAGAAGGCTGAACCTCTCCGGGAAACATGAATTCCCAACCCCACAGGGATGCACTGCACCATTTCCCAGGATAGGAATCTATGGAACAGCAGCTCAAGGAGATACCAGGAATCTGAGAGTCTGGTGAGGAAAACGCACTGGTGGCTTAAAAAGGCTCACAATAAAGGATTCTCTTCTTTTCTGGAAGAGCACAGGGAAGTAGAACAAGATCCACCTGTTAATCCACTAGCAACGTGCACAAAACAGATGCGAAAAAACCAACCAGAACAAGTTAATGAATATATCCCAGAAAACCACACTTTGTGACAAGGGTGTCTTCCAGGATATTTCTGATTGAGCCTATGCTCAATAGGTTGTTAATACTTTAATAATAGTAATTTCAAAAGTAAAAGTTCTCTCCAGAGGCTGCTGGAGCTGTCTGAGAATAATCACTGCTCTGGGAAAAAGAACACTAAATTCAGTGCTGCACCTTTACAGAGTCACTTGTAGCCTGACTAGAAAAAGCAGTGGCTGATCAATACATATTTATCCCCAGATTCTCTATTATGACACTGAAAAATACTTCTCCAGACATTCAAACAACTACAGGACAGAGCTCCTGAAGAGCAGGAAGTTTTACTGTATCTTAGGAAGTTCCAACTTTTTCTGGCAGCTAAGAGCCAGACTCAGCATTTCTTTTCATCTGAAATGAGGCAACAACTTTGAACCAACTAAAACTAAACCATTTTCCCCCTCTGTACTAGAAGAATATATTAATCTGTGAGGGAAAATTGAGACTTTCCTCTACAAAATCCCCCTAAATTGAAAGACTGTTGCACAATAAAATATGTCCTTTTGAAAAAACCACCTCCCCCCATGACTCACTGTAGCACTTTTGCTTCTTTACAGCACCACGTGCTCGGGGCTGTAGGAATTTCCATTCAAGTCCTGGGAAAGCTCACACCTTAATCCCACCAAATCTCCTCAGCCCAGGTTGTTTTGGATCTGATCTTAAGAGACTTGACAAAGCTCAACCAACTGAGCGAGTTTTCAACACTCCACACAGGTCCTGCTTTGCAAGGGATTGTTTCAGTTCAACAAAGAGTGAGTGCAACAGTATTTAAGACACAACTGGTTCCCCTCAGTGCCATTCCATCCTCTGGGACAGCACAGCACGGGAATTAGGACGTGGGAATGTTTGTACCTGTGTTCTTTGTGTTCCAGTAACTGGCAGTCTCTGCATGTCAGCCTGTCACAGGTTTCACAGAAAAGTTTGAGCTGCTCTTGTTTGTGGACAGGGCAGAAAACAGGACGCTGACCAGATGCTCCCACGGCCTCTGTTTTTAAAAAAGAAACCATTTGTGCGTTTTAAAATGAAAATTTGGACAATCTGAAGAGCAAAACAACAGAATTCCAAGCTAAGTAGCAACCAAGAACTCACAAACTCCAGACCTGTTCTCACTCTAAAGCTGCTGTGAATAGGTAAGGTCAGTTGGTCGAGGTCTTTTCCAACCTTCATCATTTCATGATTTACAGTTTACAGCTGTTTCCACTTTATTCAAGGAGAAGAAGGAATTCCTCTCCCAAGCACCCAAAGGGCACTGGCCCTGTCAGAATCTACAGCTGTACACAAACACCAGGTGTACAAGTGTTTAAAGATTTAATTCCACACAATTCCAGCTCTGACACACTCAAGGATGGATCAAACTCTCAGACCTTTATACTGTCAGACATCCACAGGTTTTCCAAGTTATCCCCTCAAAACCCTTCCACACCTTTTAAAGTCAAACACAACTTAAGAGGTAACTGCAAAACAAACATTGAGTTACTCAAACCCCACCTAAACTGCTTAAATTTTCCCCTTGTGCAAATATCCAGGGCAAAAAGTAGTTCTGAGTTTACTAAAACTGCTTCATGGTCTTCTAAAGATACTTTGAGTTCAGCAAAGAGAAAAGCAGCCTCTGCAAGAGTAGGGTTTAAAACATGAATGTCTTCCTCAGTCTCTGAAGCTGTTTTATCATCATTAAAGTTATTATAAATAAAAAGAGCTGATGAATCTACAGCTGACACTCATTAAGAGAAATTTAAAGTCTCCAGGACACATCTTAGAGTTTAAGAAAAATAAAAAATAATGACCAGCCCTTCCCTACAATCATCATAAATAAAATTTCTGATAGAAAGCTTGTTTTGTTGGAAGAGTCATTTTTCAGCACCTTCCCAGAGAGGTTATTAAAGGGAAAGCTGAGCTATAATATTACCTCGATAGTCACAATTTAGCACTCTTTGGAAAAACATCAGTAATTCTTTGTCAGGCCCTGTAATTTGATTTAATTTAAGGGTTTCTCATCTGTCAGGCTTAATACATTTAAACTCAAAAGGGTAATATTTCTTATTAGAAACTATTCATTAAGACATACAGAGAAACCTCTCCAAAAAAATGAAGTTTATTTGCTAGAGCAAAGGAAATAAGATCCTTGTGTAAAAGAACCAAGCTCAACAGCAAAATTTTTAACTATTAACAGGATTTCACAGCAGCTGGCAGAAAGAAAAGTAGAGTTTACTGCTTTGAAAGGACACAAGAAAACAATCAGGAAGATCTTAATTCACTTTAAATGGAGAGAGAGCAAAGTGTCAAAACCTCTCTCCCTCAAGAGGACCATTCCTCACACACATCCAGACTGTGGAGAACCTACAGGCCTTTAAATCAGAACTTTTAGCCCATTTACAAATCAAAGTTTCTAAGCTAAAATCCAGATACTTTGGACCTGTTTTGAGAACATTTTGTGTTACCTCAAGAGGCTACAAATTACATATAATCAAACAACAGTTTGAGGATTAACTTTTAATAAAGCTGCACGTCTAAACAAATGCTACACACACTTCACACATTGTATTTTGGTAACTAAAAGAGAGATTAAACCTAAAATAAACTCTAATTCCACATTACTCAGCACTATCAATACAACAGCATCATACTGAATACGACTATAAGCTTATCTGTATATGCTTGTCTACTGGGAGAACTGTAATTGCTCCTTGTAACAGAATACAGCAAAACCTGTAATTTAATTTCCTTGCCAATGGGTAAGACTATCAATATCTCCGTGCTCTCCACATTCCAACCCCCTCCTGTTCGAAACAGAAGGATTATTAAGAATGGACCTAAATCCTTTCCAAAGGCTGCACTCTCTTGGCTTCTTCTGTACTCAAAGGTATTTTTCACACTGGACATGAGACTGTGCAAAGTATGAACAAATAACTCAGTCTAAAAATCTGACTTTTACTCTGTTTTTCAAGCTCCTAATTTTACGCTGGTAACTTCTTACTAAACTTGGGCACAACCACAGAGCGGGTTGTTCCCTACACACCATCCTTCATCTCTTTTTTTCCCAGGTACCAAAGAGAAACCACTTCCTGCAGGCAGGACAAACCACTCACCTGAAGACACATCCTCTTTTTTCCTGATCATGTGATCTTTAGTGAATTTGACTCTCTGATGAGCTTCTATGCAGGTCTTACACAGCCACTCCCCGCACTCCACACAGAACCCGACGGCGCTGGCGTTGTCCTCGCAGCTCGTGCACACCTGCAGAGGGACTCACACTCATTGTCCTGGCAATTCTACAGCAATAACAGCTGAATTTGGGGGGCAAGGACAGTCCATACCTGCTCTGACTTCTCATCAGAGCTGCTTGGGGTCTCCGAGGTGTCCTTCACGAAGTAGTTGTCCACCAGGTCTATCTGGCGGCACTCCTGGCGGCAGATGGGGCAGCGGATCACGCCCACTGCAACACAGGGATGGGAGCAGAGCCATCACACGGAGCCCGGAGCAACACAGAGCCCTCGGAGAGCCCCTCTGGCTGCAGGAGCTTCCGCTCCTCACAACAGGTTTCACCCCCAAAACACCCCTCAACAACCCGCTCGCCTCTTCAGGAAAGGATCCCTCACCAACAGTGACGTTGGGATGGTTCCTCCATCATACTCAGTTTTGCCTAAATTATTTCTCTCCCCGCTCCCCTCCCCACCCCAAAAAAAAAAAAAAAAAAAGTATATTTTTAGCCAAGTCATTTGTTCTCCCCAAATATTTAGATTTTCCCTAAATTGCAAAATTAAAGTTTGTTACTTTCTCCAACAGTCTGTGGTCCAGCCTGTGTCAGGACAAGCACTAAGAGGGGTGTGCCCAGAGACTGGGGTGACCTTAGTGATGTTCCTGAAAATGCCGTGCCAGTTGTGTCCCAACTTGTCTCAGATATGACAGAGGAGGATTTTTAATATAACCTGTTTCCATGAGGTCAGGGAAGCAGCAGCAGTAAAAAAATTCCAGTATCCTGCTTTGTTATCCTCTGTAATCACTAAATTAGAGTTTTAAGTCCTCAGCAGAGCTGCAAAGAAGTTACTCCATGAACCAAACTGATATCTAAAGATGTCTATGAACAATCTACATGAAGGTTTGAAAATCTATTTACCACCAAGGTAGTGGTTTACACTTTCTTCACAGAAGTGTCATTTGATCTTAAATCAAATTCCCACGCAATTTACTGAGAATATAATTCTCAAGGAGAAGCTTTCCAAGCCATTGGGTATTTTTATACACTGAAAGACTCAAAACAACTTTGAGAAGTGTAATTAAATGATGCTCAACTCCTTTGTGGATATTCAATTAGGACAGCAGGACTTATTTCAGGGAGATTAATTACATTAGTAGTGGAGTAGCACTCATTTTTTCAAGTGCTAAAATTAATGATGGCTTCAGAACACAGGAGATTGACTGCAGAGCAGCAATAATCCAACTAAAACTTCCCTGTCTCCCCAGCCCAAACACATCTCAAGAGCAGGGTGTGAAAAACAACCAGTATTGCAGCACCTCCATTTCCAAGAGCTTTCACACACACAGTGTGTGCAGAACCCTGAGGTTTTCTTGCTGCTGAGTGACAAAATCCTTTAGGGAATGCTGGAGGAAGGCCATCTAGCAGCTGATGTGTATATACACTCACAAAAATGTCAGATTTTTACCATTAAAACTACTCCACCTAAACCAGACCACAGCTAAACCTTATTTCAGTGCTGTCTTGGGTCAAATATACAAAATATTGCCAGAAAAGAACAAAACAAACCAAGCCCAAGCTCTGTAATCTTTACACAACAACAAGTCGAATTCCACAGATGCAAAGCCCTTCCTGCAAGGCGAGTTTTGGGGTTTGAAGCAGAAAAATGAATGGAACATGGAATAAAATCAAGCCTTTTGCTGCTGAACTGACAGCCCATGGATGCTGACCATCACAGATATTAATTCTTACAAAAAAAAAAAACATGCCTAAATATTCTCAGCTCCTTGTGCAATGTCTCAGTCAAGGAGGACCCAGGGGATGGGCGGTCCCAGATCCTACACCCCGTTTTTGCACCTCCACATTCAAATACAAATCACACACAAGGTGTCCCCCCACGTCCTGCACGTACCTCAAGAGGTACCAGAGCCTTGCAATTCTCGCTTAGCACATCACACTTCTTTTTCACATCTCAACACCCCTAATTTCCACCAGAAGCTTTGCAATAATATATGAGCCACTAAACATCTCATATCCTGGTCTTTTAATCCAATATAAACCAAATTACTGCAGCACCATTTGTACTAAAACCCAAACTGCAGTACTGAAACGATACAGATGTGGCTGATTTGGGGAGGGGAGAGGGGAAAGTAGAGAAAAATCACACTGAAATAGCATTTACAAAGAAGAAAGAAATCCTTGCCTGTCAAAACTTGAGATAATTTGCAAGCTAACAAGGTTTATTGGAAAATCTAATGTGTTTAAGGACAAACTAAGGCTCAAATGTTTATATTAGCTATGAGAAAAAGAAGGTTTCACTGCCAGTGAAAAAAACATAAAAAAATATTCTTATACAAGAAAATAAAAGTAAATGTAAAAGTATCATCCTATTTATGCTCCAGCAGAACTTACACTGGTTTTCTGCATCAAACAAACCAAACACGTCAGTCTCCTGGTACACGCATTCCCACTGGAACTCCCAAAAAGCCACGGACTGACTTCCCAGGAACACATAAGCACAGGGCAAAACTGCTGTTAAAAGATCAGTATTTTATTTTCTAAATCACAGCGGAGTTAGACACATTCAGAGAAATTATGAAGCTCAGACTGGCTTATGATCTCCCCCCAATCCTAATTATTACCATGAAGATTCCCAAGCTCCTCATAGGTGGTTTCAGCTCTTTGGAAGCCACAAATGGATGCTCCAGAGGCCAAGAGAAGCACTAGAGCAAAGACCTGAGAAAAGGGAAGTTTCTTTCTCAGGAAGTTCTGACCACACCACGTGAAACTCTGCACTGAGGGACCAAAACCTTCTGCACAGCAGTTCCTTCCTCACTTACAGTGTCTCCAAAACTCGGCATTAACTACAGGAACATAGTTATGCATCAGGTGCTGAGAAAACAACACTAAAGCACCCCCAAAGTTCTCCAGCCACCCAGAGATGCTCCTGGGAGTATCGATACTCCCACGAAGAGACCCAAACCCAATCATCCTTTGGATCTAAAAGGGCACAGGAAATGATGAACTATTTTATAAGAGCTGCAGATAACAGGGGTGGGAATTTAAGAGGACTGACACTGCTGGTTTTTCCACCTGTTTCTATCACACACCTCAGCACGGCGTGTCAGACCTGTAACAACCACGAGCACAAGTATTTATTACCTCTCTTCGACATACAAAGCCTTATGTACCACATTTTCCCCTCCCTGCCATTCCCAGTAGCACTGTGGTAAATAAATGACATCCTATTCCCAATTAACGATGCAGTTCAGAACAAATTCTGCTTTTTGTCAGACAATCTGCTCCAGAACAGTAGAAATATTTTCAATGACACACGTTTCCTGTCCCCCGTCTGCTGCTACAAACACAACAGATAACCTAAAGGGAGTTACCTAAGGCAGATTTAAGTGAGAAGCAGGAATAGCTTCTCACCTGGAAATCTGCATTGGGAGCCACCAATCCAGAAGGCAGGAAAACCCTGCCTTGCATGGCCAACCCCGCTCACAGGGAGATGGATTTCACCTTCTCACAACAGGAGCCCTTCCTCCTCACCAGAGCTCCCACAGCCTGGAATACAGGAAGAAAAGGGACTCCCAGATTCCTTGGAACACCGGTCTGGAGTCTCCTGACAGGGTCAGGCACAGCCATTCCCCTGGGACACCACTCTGAGCTGAAGAGCAACACAAAGGGGAAGGGTTTTGTCAGAGCAGGGAGATGCAAGCACCCGAATTTCCCTGCCCATGTTGCACTGTTAGTTATACAACTGCTGCAGTCACAGCTCCCTTCATTGCACATTAGATCTTATTTGCCAAAGACTTTAAGAACACTAATGAGAGTAGCATCTCTCTAATCCTTTTAACTGCTTATGATTTAGACAAAGCACACTAAACTAGACCACAGACACCAAAGCGCGGCAGAGAGCACGAAACTGAGCTAAACTGAGGATAAAAGGTAGTTTTGTTTTCATGAAAACAGAAAGGCTGCTAAAAAAACCTGCATCATAATCCAGCAGCAAATCACAATGGAACACTGCAAAGCACTTCAGGTTTCAAATGGAAGATGCCTTTGAAGTACTGCTCCCAAGTCAGGCTGCAACACAAGTATTCGTATTAATTGTAACTCCTAACTGAGAATATCTTGTACATATTTATGTTTCAAATTCCTCAAGGGTAACCAGGCTCCTCTGATGGTTGTTTGCATGCATCTCAAAACTGGTAATTTTTTTCAACAGGTTTTATCTTGAGCTAGTTTCAGTGTGAAAACTGTTCAAAACCTGCTCAGAATTCCTATCTCCAGGCTGGCATATTAATCCCAACAACACTAAAATACTCCCAAATTTTAAGGATGTTTGAGAACTACAGGGATGGAGGGGGAAAGGTTGATCCTCTGCACTTCCAGTCTTGTAGGATCAAACCAGAGACGTTCTGCTCCTGCCCAGGCTTTGGCTGCTGTACCCACTCCATACTCAGGAATTCAGGCTCCTGGCACTTTTAACCTCAGCTGAAACGGGCCGGTGTGCCCTCAGTCCACCTTGGCTGGGCACAACCCCTTCTGCCCAGTCAGAGCCTGTGTGTTCAGCTCTCACCCACTACTTCTGCACAAGAAAATACCTGGAATTTTCTGAATCTTCTTTGCTCCCCACCCACACTTCTAGACATTCCCTTCTGGGACTTCCTGGGATATTTCAGAGACCAGCTCTAGAACAACAAGGCTTCCTGAATCGGTAAGAACTAACGTGTTTCTCCACCAAATCCACGTATTACTACTCTCTCAATCTGGTTTTCTAGTTTTTGTTTACAAACACTAAAGAAGCTGCCTGGGAACTTCCAGCCCTGGGGTCAGAGAAAGGGGAGGTGGGATAGAAGGAAACAAGGAGGCATGGAAGGTTGTCTACTGGCCATAAACACTACAGGAGCTAAAGCAAAACAAGAAGCTTTTATAAGGAGCTCCATACTGAGGGATCCACGTTCACTTGTTGGCTTCAAGTCCAAGCGGACTTCAGTCAACTTAAAATAAACACATCACAGCCCAACCAAACACCACTTAAACCTTACAGAGAACAAAAAGCAGTAATAGAAAGTAAAGGCACCGAAGTTCTAATTCCAAGAGAGTTATTGAACTGAATGAGGATCATATGGATCTGATAAGATCACAGATCTGAACGTGGGAGGGCACGGAATGCACGTGATGTAGGTGATCAAGGGATAAGACACTGCAAAAATCACGTTGCACCTCAGCAGCACCCACTTCTCACCACTGGATCCCCTAGAGTCTTTCCAGCAGTTCAGATTTATAAATTCAAAGTTTATTCAGATATTGAACCCAAACCCTTGCATTCCTACATATCTCTACTTACATACTGCAATGCCTATTTTCCTGAGATCCAGCTCCTTCAACATCAGCTCTGGTCTGTAACACAAAAATCTTTATCAATTCTTGAGTTGCTTCATAACATCCATGACTAGTGAAACTGTAAAGCATTGAGTATAAAAAATAACTCTGACCTCACTTAATACCCTAAAACAAAACGTTTCAAGTGTGTTATGGAGAACAAGCTGAACAAGATTGAACAGCACCTCCTTCAGTAAAACAGCCCAAGGTGTCCCAGGCTGCAGGGGCAGGGCATCCATCCTTCCCCTGGGACACTGGGCCAGGACAGGACTCCCCAGTGCAGGACAGACTGACCAACTGGGGCAAGGCCAGCACTGGTGACCAAAATGCTCAGGGCTGGAGCACAGAACACGTGAGGAGAGCCCTCAGCACCGACCCTGCTGGACAGGGAGGCAGTGCCAGGCTCTTCGCGGAGGAGCTCCCCAGAAGGACTGACAGGTACAAGCAGAACAAGGCACGACTTGCCTCAAGGCAATATGAGCTTCCCATGTCACAAGGAGGACGGTCAAACCCTGCAGCAGAGGCTCCCTGTGCCACTGCCATCCCAGCACAGTCAGCACACCCCTGGGCAGGGCTCCCTGAGGATCCTCCTCTCACCAGACCGGCTCTGAGCAGGAGGTGGAGCTGGACACGCCCAGCTGGCCCTGCCATCCCACCTGATGCTCCAACAACAGTCGCCTTAAAGAAATGCCTTAAAAATTCTCTTGATACATATGAGACATCCACCAGCGCAAGCCTAAAACTCTGCCATGTCACCCGCTGACAGTCAAGTCATCAACCTTCCCCAAGCCCGATTTCTGCTGAGCAGAGACATTTCAGACATCTGGTTTCACCCACACGTGTCTGTTTGGGGCTGCAATGTGCCAGGCTGATTCCACACACAAAGCCTCTACCTGAACACAACATAATTAAAGCCCTGTCAGATGTTTACGCTGTTACAATGTTGATAGAACTTCCCGGTTCAGGAAATATTTGCAAGCACTCCTGAAATTTAGTAACTCCAGCTTCCCTTTTAGGTTCAAACTTGGCCCGGGTGGGGAATGAAACTCTGCCAGGTCTCATTCACTGGGTGAGAACACCAATAGAAGTTACTACACATGCCTAATATTTACTACTCTCAGCACTGCAAGGCTCCAACAGTTTCTGCACAGCCACACATCAAAATCCTGCTGCAGTTTCAGTGATTAGACCTTGAAATAAACCCTCACAGGTCAAGGGAGTGACACAATCAGACTGTAGGAGTAAAAATACATAAAAAAAAAAAATTAACTGCTTTCCAGGTCCACTTCTAGAGCAGCACTTTTAGAACAATCCTTCCTTATATCACAACTGTACAGCACACTTGTACTTAATGAGATAAACCAATTCACAGCAATCACAGATATTCTTATAAAAATAAAACATCCCTAAATGTTCTCAGACAGAAATATTTTAAAATGCACTATTAATTTAGACTGAAATTGAAGTTTCACAAGATTTTTAGGAAGTCCAGATTATGAAGTGATCACTTTTCAGGACTCATGCTGGGCTCCAGCATATCTGCATGACCCTCACTTAATTAAAACAAGAGAAAACTAAAACATTAAGAGAATTCAGGTGATTGTTCCAACCCACTCAGATACAGAGAGGCAAAGTCTGCCTCGATCCACAAACATGGAGATAAGTTTGAAAACTCCCAGCACAAACAAGGACAGATGTTGGGATTCCAAAACCACAATTGAACTTTATCTTCCAAAACAAAAAGGGAGGAGGGAAAGAAGGAAAACAGAGCAGGAGGGAAAGCCAAGAGAAATTACCAGAAGCCCAGCAAAGGAGTTACCCCAGCACGGGCTGGGTGCTGGCTGGAGGTTCAGTCCTTGGTGGTGGGGGGAAGATCTTGTCAGGCTCCAACCCCTGGCATTCCACCTTTTATCCCACTCTCCTGGATCGCTCATCCCTGTCCATCTTCTTCTCCAGTGATTCCCCATCCTGTGACCTCGGGCACTTCTTATATGCCCTTGTAGCAAGGGGACCTCTCCCGGGCACTTTAATTTAGATACAAACCCGTGTGTAACTCTGTTTTAATTACAGCCCATGGGCTGGTCCTGGGTATCCCCGCAGAATCCCCTGGCAGAGCTGCCTTGGGAGGGGGAGCTGAACCCTTACCATGGAACAGCTTTCACATTAATTTACTCTGGTAATGAAGCAACTCCTAACGATGTTTAATTATAGCAGCTTGTCTTTAGCACTCCTCCTTCAATTAAAGCAACTTGCCTTTCAGAGCTTTTCAATTAAAGCTTTTTGCTTCGTGTCCGAGGCAATGGCAAGGCATATATCGCTTTACAAGTTCTTTACAGTGATAGGTACTCACATCCACTGGATTTAAGATGCTGCATGTACACAGCCTGTTTGATGCAGGACTTTTCATTCTTCTAGATTGAAAATACAATAACCACCACCAAAATCAATGTAAGGGCTACATCACATTCTCAAACACATCAGACCATTCATGTTCACCTTTCACAGTAAATTAAAAACAGTTACTGCATATCTTAAGGTGTAATTAACACACAGTTTCAAAATACACAAACACTGGGAGCTGAATTCAGCATATCACTCTAATTTATGGTACCACCCATCACAGCACTCAGGAATAAAGGTGTAGTTCCTCACCTTACACACACAACCAACTGTGGATGTTTCCCCCTGGCTCTCTGCAAGCATCTTGCAGCTCGTTTTGCTTTTCAGCCTAAACTGTGGCATTCCCAAGGAGCTGGGAGAGCCACACATTCTCTGTATTGAGATAATCTTCTTAAGAGAGATTGTAAATATCTCAACCAGGCAGTGAAACCACAAAACAACATCTCTTCCAGGAGCAGGAGCACCAGAGGGGGCAGGAAAAGTTACCTGCAACTGTCCAAAAATCTCTTAACTTAGAAACAAGCATTTTTCAGAATACTGGGATGCAAATACATGAAGGCATTTTCTTGTAACCTAATCAGTCAGGAAGTTAAGGGTCCAGTTCGACAGCTGAAACACCAGGCATAAAGAAATCATCTATCCACCAAATAGAACACCCATTCCAATGACCAATTAAAACATTAAACTGAATATGAGATGCTACTTTTTATGTTGAACAAACGGCATAGGAATATATATGTTTTAAATACAGGAAACTTCTAATTTTTTTCCCCAACAAACATGTAAACAACAGCAAAACCAATTCTTTCACCGGTGCAACAAAATGAACTAATCTGCAGCAGTTAAGGGTGACCTCCTTCAGATACAGCTACAGGTACCACTTCTCAGTAACTCTTCCTTCAAGAAAAGCACCTGCTCCTGGTGAAGGAGACCAGAGAAGCAGCAGAAGTGGAAGCAACACTTGGTGACTACCAAAACTGAGAAGGAACCTGCATGACTAAGCACTGTGGCACTTCTCTGTAGGCTGACAATGTGTCCATTTTCTATTTGATTTACTGGTAATTGGTCTCATGTGCCATTCAACTGATTCCACTCAAAGGTGCAGAGAGAACTGTCCACCCAACTGCATCTGCTGGTGCCTGGCTCGGTCCTGACTGACCTGATGGCCAACACTTGTGTCCAGATGGATCACACACGTCCTTACCAGACCCCACACAGAACAGCTGGGGTTGGGAAGGACCTCTGGAAATCATCCAGTCCACCCTCTGCCAAGGCAGGGTCACCTGGAGCAGGTGACACAGGAACATGTCCAGGTGGGTTTGGAATGTGTCCAGAAAGGGAAACTCCATGCCTTCCATGGGCAGCTGTTCCAGGGCTCTACCACCTCCATAGAAAGAAGTTCTACCTCATGTTGAGGTGAAACTTGTTGTGTTTGAGTTTATGGCCATTGCTCCTCATCCTGTTGCTGAAAAGTGTCTGGCACCACCCTCTTGACACCCACCTCGGAGCTATTTTTATGCATTAATGAGATCCCCTCTCAAGTTTTCTCTTCTCCAGGCTAACCAGGCCCAGCTCCCACAGTCTCTCCTCACAAGAGTTGCTCCAGACCCCTTATCTTACTCACATAACCTAAAACCTTCTGCTACCGCAATCCAAAGAGGAACTCTTTCTACACCAAAGCACTGCTAAAATGTGTACTGCAAGAAGCGATATTCCAGTTTATATGCAGTGCAGAAGCTACACCTTGTGTTGTTCCCAGACCTCTGTCCTACAGACACAGCAGGACTTGGATAATGCTGATAATTGCTAATAAAATAAACCCAGCTTTCTAAGTTCTGTGTATTTCACTGGCATATCAATTCCCTGTGAGGGTGGGCAGGCCCTGGCACAGGTTGGGCAGAGAAGCTGTGGCTGCCCCATCCCTGGGAGTGTCCA
>JAWWEU010000076.1:2143983-2180482 GCA_035583155.1 Acropternis orthonyx | reverse complement strand
CTCCCCCCCCGCCCCACCCCCGCGCTCCCCCCCCGCCCCGGCCATGGCCGCGCCCCTCCCCGGCTCAACCCCCGGCTCAAACCCCGGCTCACCCCCCGCCCCGGCCATGGCCGCGCCCCTCCCCGGCTCAAACCCCGCCCCCCGGCGCTGGACACGCCCGTCCCTAATTCAGACTACGCCCCCTTCATACATAGCCCCGTCCCCTCCCCGTCCGGCTACACCCCCTGCCCCATGGTTAGGCTCGGGCCCCGCCCTTTTGCGGTTTGGCCACGCCCATCAATGCGGTAATTCGGCTCTGACCACGTCCCTTCGTGTGTTGGCCCCGCCCCTCCCGCCCCGCCCCCGCAAGGAACGGAGACACGTGACTGGTTTGGATCCATGAGCTGGTTATTGATCCACGAGCTGGAGATCGATCCGTGGGATGAATGTTAACGGAGCGCGCGGACACACACACACACATGTACCCACACACACGCATGTACACACACACACACGCGCGGCTCCCCCGTGCCGGTCCCGCCCCTGTCCCGCAGCAGCGCCCGGTCACTTCTTCTGGAGGAATTTCATTTTACTGCCTGCAGGGGGGGAAAAAAAAAACAGCTTTAGGAGATTTATGGGAGGGTTGCCCAGAGAAGCTGCGGCTGCCCCATCCCTGGGAGTGCCCAAGGCCAGGTTGGACGGGGCTTGGAGCAACCCGGGCTGGTGGGAGGTGTCCCTGCCCATGGCAGGGGGTGGGATAGGATGGGCTTTAAGGTCCCTTCCAGCCCAAACCATTCCATGATTCCATGAGCTGGAGACACTCCAGCAGCATCTGGCTGAGGAACTTGAGGTGGAAAGTCACACATGGCCATCTCTGCTACAGACACCAACTTCTGCCCCCTGGGTGTGTCCTAAACCAGGACTCAAGGATCAATCCCAGAGCAGCCCCTCCCACAAACTGTTTTAGGCTTTTACAAAAGCTTAAAAAATAAAAGAAAAACTTTGCAAACTGTTTGGCATCTCCTGGAAGGGCCAAATGCAAACAAAAGAACACAGCGGGTCCTGCTCGCTTTTGCATACAATTATTTGTTAAATAACTAAATTTAATTTAAAAAATCAAATCCTTACCAAGACTGCGAAGGACTTTGTTCATTCCAGTTCGTTCCGTCTCTGGAATACTCTCCAAATACTCCAAGGCACGGACCTCAAAAAGGCCTGAAGAGAAAAAAAAAAAAAACAGAACAAAACAAACTTTAAAATCACTCCACCTTTGAGCACGTGGCACCTCCTGTGACTCACAAGCTGCAGGAGCGAGCCCAGAAAGGAGAGATGGAGAAATCCTTTGCTTTGTTGAGCCAGCAGAAGAGAAGGGGTCTATTCCATAAGCCAAAATCCCAATGGGATCGCCTTCCAGGACAGGAATCACGTGGAATTATACCTCGAAAGCGAGCCTGTGGAAGGAGAAAGAGCAAACCCACCTCTGGCCACGCTCTTGCGGAGCTCCCGGTCCTGGATGAACCCGGCAAACATCTGTGTCTCCATGAAGAAGTGCAGGAAGTGGCGCACGTTGCGCGAGCCGTGGGATTTGCGGAAGGACTCCCGCTGGAAGAGCCGCTCCCCCCTCTCGGTGACCATCATGTGCAGGGAGTAGTGCCCCACTATCTCCACGAAGAACTGCACGAAAGCCTCGGAGACCAGCGAGTTCAGGGTGGTGTCACCTGCTGGGAGGGACACACACACACAGAGTCCCCATCGCTTCGGTGCTTTTCCCTTCCGAAGGAGAAGCAGCTTTTTTAGGAGCTTTAGTTATTTTTCATAGAATCATAGAATCGATTGGGTTGGAAAAGCCCTCCGAGATCATCGAGTCCAACCTTTTGTCCAACTCCAGTCCATCTACTAGATCATGGCACTCAGTGCCACTTCCAATCTCAGTTTAAAAACCTCCAGGGATGGTGAATCCAACCCGTCTCTGGGCAGCCCATTCCAATGCCTAATCACTCTCCCTGTAAAGAATGCTTTTCCAATACACAACTTAAATTTCCCCTGGCTGAGCTTAAGCCCATGTCTGCTCATCCTATTGCTGACTGCCTGGGAGAAGAGACCAACCCCCACCTGGCTATAACTTCCCTTCAGGTAGTTACAGAGAGTGATGAGGTCACCTCTGAGCCTCCTCTTCTCCAGACTAAACAACCCTAGGATGGCTGTCTCAGACTGTGCAATTTCAGGTGACTCTTTGATGTCAAAGAAGTGACAGCTCAAATACTCCATTTCCCATGTGCTGCAGCTGGAACAGGTTCAATCCCAAAGCTCTTCCAGGAGTTAAAACAGCCAGAATTCCATTTTCCCTATCAAACATCTAGTGTCTAATTGGCTGTCAGCTCATAACCAGCTAATTTTAATTCTATTCAAGAATTAGGCAAGCTAGAGAACACTGGAACCCACTGGAAAACCAACTTTGTTACTTCTCATGTGTATGGAAATACATAACATGACAATGCCATTCTCTGAAGCCATTCAATGCTTTTTAAAACTCTCACAATTCCTTACGTGATGGATTATGTATAAATCAGTCCAGCTTCGAAAATTATCTGTCAGAGTACCTTCCACAGTACAGAAACATTCTGTGTTTGGGAAAAAACCATTGTCTCTGCCACTTAAACACAACTCAAAGCACAGGAACTGATGCCCTTGGCCCAAGGAAAACCACAGCTCTGCACATACTGAGTGTGAAAAGAGGAACAAGTGTCAGCACACCCAACTTCTCACACATTCACAAGGAAGACGTTCTCAGTGAGATCACAGGGAAGCAGCTAAAATGTCACTTCTGAAGGTTTATTTCACTCATTTTTATACCAACTCTATGGCAGCCTAACGGGAAAACACTTTTCCATAGAACATTTTCCACAGGAGTACCTTGTGTGTCGCTCTGCCCATGAGACAGGATTGCATTTCGTTCTTCCAAGACCTGTACAAGTGCAGCCTGGAGTTTATGAGGCAGGATCTCGTCTTCATCTGATACCTACACACAAAAATGGGCCAAGGAAGGATTTTGGTGTTACACCTCTCATCAGCAGAACCAGGGAATAGATCAGAAATATTCATAACATGCCTAAAGAGGGGAGTTACTCTGGGATGTATCTTGGTGGAGACAATACATTTGTCTTGGAGCCACAGAAATTAAAACCATTCACTCAGCACCCTACAAATATGTTCTTTTAGGGTCACACACACAGCTGGCCATGACAGAACATGAGCTGTAGCCACAACACAGCCTCAGGCTTCTCTCACCAGTGATAAAACACACAACAACAAAAAGCAAGTCTGTTGAGAAAAGATGACAAATCTCAACCCCCAGAAATCGGGGTTTTAAAAATACCCCAATCCTTTAATACCTTTCTCCAGTTGCAGGCTGCAATGCAAAACAGGACAGTGAGGTAAGGCAAAGGAGCAGCAAATATCCTGCTGAACCAGTAACAAACACCCCAGTGTGTTTATAGGTGCTTGGCTGGTGATGCAGAAGGTGAAGTTCAGCAAAGAACCACAAGTGAACAGTGATAATCTGTTCCCTAGACTATCATTCCTGGGAAAAACAACAACCCAAAGCAACAAACACACCCCAGGTAGGTGAGAAAGGAGAAGGTGCTGTACAGAACAAGTACAGCCAGAAAGCAGAAAATCTCAGTGACCCCTTTCACATAACAAACCAAATATCCATTTTTCAATTCAGCTCAGACAAGCAGCATCTTTGGCTTTGCAACCTCAATCTTACAACAAGGATTTGTAAGCCTGTGCCCTTCTCTGTTGGTCCAAAAGGATTACAAGATATTTCTTCAGCCACTGGAGTTTACATACAAACACCAGCTTTTCCTGATTCCTTGGGGGTTTTTTTTCCTTCATTGATGCCTTTTCCTGGCACGAGTGACTGGTACTGTTATTTGACTCACCTCTTGCAAGAATTTGTCAGCACAAAGATCAACAATGAGAACCTGAGGAAAGATGTAGGAAACACAGACTCATAACCAGGTATTTTGCTGTACAGAACAAAAAACCCCACATTTTTTTAAATTTGTTTGTTAAAGTCCTGTCACACACAAAACACAGGTTTGGCATAACTGCAGCCTGTCTCTAAGAACAGTGAATATTCCAGTCCCTAAAGAACAGTGACTATTCCAGTCCCTAAAGAACAGTGACTATTCCAGTCCCTAAGAACAGTGAATATTCCAGTCCCTAAAGAACAGTGAATATTCCAGTCCCTAAAGAACAGTGAATATTCCAGTCCCTAAAGAACAGTGAATATTCCAGTCCCTAAGAACAGTGAATATTATTTATCTCCAATAACACTGGAACACCCTGACCTGTGTCTGGCAAGTTCACCAACTGCATCACAAAAGTTTGAGATTATATTAAGACAGAACCCAGAGATTATCCCAGAGGGATCAACCTCATCCCACTGACACTGTCCCTCACCCTTCTCACCTCTTCTATGGGCAGGTCCTGGAGCTGTGGTAAGGAGCAGGAGAGAATGCCAATTAGGAACGGGGTCGGAGAGCACACGATATCAATCATAGCAGCTGGCAGGACTGGGATGTAGGTGTGCTGCCAGGTGAAGGGGTAAAGAGTTGCAACTGCAGCGTGGCCACACTTAGACAGAGTGCTGGAAAGGTGAGAGAGGCACAGGGGGCATTGTCAGCGTCTCCTCAGGTCTCAGCTACAGCCACAGGTTAGAAACGCTCTGGGGAATTGTCACTCCTGTACAGTCTGTGTGCAGCAGCAGAAGCCCCGTGCACCCACCTTTAAAGGCAGTTCTGGGGAGCTAAAACAGCACCAACCCAGACTCAAGAGGTAAAAAGCAAACACTGTTCCTCTTGTGTAAACAGCATACTCCAAATTCTAAGCATGCACGTGTGGTGTGGCAAGTGCAAAAGGTTTTCAAATGTAACTAATTTAAAAAAGTTAGACAAGCTCGCACATGGAACAGGCCCAAAGGCAGGAGAAATAATGGGATCCAGCAACAGCATCCCTCAGAAAGAACTACTCACTCAGGCTCATTATTACCTCAAGTTGTCAGCCACAAAGATGACCCTCCTTTCCAGCAGGAGAGAAGCAAAGACCCGAATGGTGTGGGAGACACTGAGACACTGAAAGAGGCACTCGAAGTCAACGTGCTCGAGCCGAGAGTCCAAGGGGCGACAGAGCTCCATCACCTGAGGGGTCAGGGGGACACAGAGTGCTGGGGGAGCCAGAGCTGGTGCCCCTCAGCCTGGGCAAGGGCAGAGCTCAGGGGGGCTGCAGCTTCCTCAGGAGGGGCAGCACCCATCTCTGCTCTCTGTGAGCAGTGACAGGACCCAGGGAAGGGCTGGAGCTGTGTCAGGGAGAGTCAGGTTGGATCTCAGGGAAAGGCTCTTCCCCCAGAGGGTGGTGGGCACTGAGCAGGCTCCCCAGGGCAGTGGGCACGGCCCCAAGGCTGCCCGAGCTCCAGGAGGGTTTGGACAACGTTCTCAGGGACAGGGTGGGATTTTGGGGTGTCTGTGCAGGGCCAGGAGCTGGACTGGATGATCCTTGTGGGTCCCTTCCAGCTCACCCTAAGTGGAACCCCATGGCCCAGGCAGTTGGTGCAGCACACCCCAGCAGCTCTTTCTTAAAAAGCAGGGAATCGCTTCCACAGTAGCTGATTCCACAGAAAGACAGTTTCTGTAACAACCTCCCTTCTGACTTCAGGGCATTGTCCTCAGCGTGATTATTTACAGGCAGCATCACTGCAGGGCCCTCAGCAAAGAGTGTCTGTGCCCCAGAGACCCCACTCACAGAGGGAAGCCCACCCTGATCCCTGTTACCTCATCTCCTGCTCCTGGCAGGAAACTCCTGACGCTGATGGTGCGTCCTGGGGCAGGGAAAGGCGCCTCCATCACACTACGCATGAACGGGTGCACGAGGGCTGGGGACATCTCCCTCCTCTTCTCCACCTCATCCAAAATCTGCAAGAAAACCATGGGGCACTGCTTCACTGCTGCCTGGTGAGCCAGAGGAGGGGAGAACCTCTCCTAGAGCATCCTGGGCCATGGGGAAGCTGCTCCCCCTCGCTTGGGACCCTTGTGAAAGCCCCTTTCAAATGTCTGAACAATCAAACAGGAACAGTTTCCTGCGAGCACAACTCTCAGTTCTCCATTCTCCTGCTACTGGAAGGAAATGTCCTGCATGCAGCAATCAAATTCTCATTATTTAGAGGAGTAAGAGGAGCAACTCCCCATCCCCCTCCCCAAGAAACCTTCCTGGAGCACTGTTGTAGAAACTCTCTGCTGCAACAATCAGAACCAGCTTTCATCAAAGTCTACCCCTGCATTCTTCTGCCCTCTGACCTGCAGCAGCTTTCCCCAGTCTTCACCTCTTTATCTCCCCTCTTCATGCTGCTGCAAGAACCAAGGTGAGATCCACACCCTCCAAAACTGATTTTCCATTTCCAAGTCATGGAAGTAGAGGATGAAGGGGGACCCTCAGCAATACCAGGTATCAGAAACTGCTCCCTGGCAGCAATTGCTTAAGGACCTGTGTATTGGCTCGTAAGTCTCTGCACCAGCATCATTTTATTTACCCCCGTCAAAGCAAAGACAGCAAGAAACCCCCCACTCTTATGGGATGAGTTGCAACCACTGAGCAACTCTAGGCCTGGCAGGAGCAGCCAGTTCCCTCCTGGAGCCTGCAGGCTGCAGAGGCTCCCCTGAGGGGCTGTCCCCAACTCACCTTGGAGAAGAGGTTGAAGCAGCCCAGGCGGCTCACGATGCAGTAAACCTCGGGCAGGCGCTTTCCTTTCCCTTCTGGCTGAAAGGCAACAGCAACAGTTCTGCTGAGAACAGGGTTGCAATGAACAGCTGAGCTGCAGAATTCCTCCTGCTGCAGTTCCTTCTACTTATGACTTGAAAGATTCCTGAGGAATGCCCAGTTCTGGGAGCTGTCAGGTTTTTTTTTCCCCATTTCACTATTTCTGGGCATCATCGTGACATCAAGAATTCCAAAGGGCTGGTGACCTCCACAGCAGCACAGGCTGCATAACCCACATAGGAAACCACCCCTGGCTCAAGTCCTGCAGTTGGCAGTGCCTTCTGTGCCCTCCAGCCCACACACAGACCCTTACCAGGAGCTTCTTGCAGTATCCAAACCAGCGGCTGCCATCCTCACCCGTCAGCACGAAGGAGAATGTCTCACTGGGGAACCAAAGCACAGTCAGGGTTAAACTCATCACACAGCTCAGAGGAGACACTGACAGAGCACACAAAGTAAAGCCATTCTCCTTCTGGTCACGCTGAAGATCCCTGGCTGTGGATAGCAAGGACTTCAGGCTCTGTTCAGGGTAAAAACCTGCCCCCTGTGGGCTCTCATTGAGCTGTTCCAGCTCTCCTCCTTCCCAGCTGCTTCTCCATTCAGCCATGGAGCAGCAGAAGCGCTTCCAGCCCCAGCAGCTGGTTTTGGACAGATGTCAAACTTGCTTATAGGAAAGACAGTGCTTGGGCAGAACTCTGAGCCCACCTCCCCATCTCATCTTCCCTTGCACAGGGGGCTCAGCCTTTCCCCTTTCCCCTTGCTCTGGCTGCAGTTCCTCTGGCTCACACCAAAGCCTGTTTCAGGCATGAATATTCAAAACTAAGTCTTTACCTTTTAAGGTCTGATGCAGGAAACCAGTCTTTGGGGTCTGGAAAGCAGAACTTGGGAATGACCTTTAGCCTTTCTTCAGTATCCTTGGACTGTCTGAAGGGATGCTCAGGCTGGAGGGGTAACGCATGCATTTAAAGTCACTGAAGTTGGTGCACAGCTGCAGCATTTAAAACAACAGAGAAAGCATCTTCCTGACACTTCCAAATGCTGATCCATCAGACAGCTAATGCACAGCTACAGGAGAATGTATTCTGACTGTAACAGATTCCCAGTGCCCTCTTGCATTGTTCCTGCTGATTGGACATTTGTAAAATGAAGCAGCTAGTTTTGGTAAAAATGGAGTAAGAATTCACAAGCACTCAAGCTTATTGGGGAATGAAGCCAGGACTGACCCTCCAGATGATGGCTGGGCCAGCCTGGCTTGGTTCTGTCCCCAGGAGATTTGAAAGCACTAATAGGAACAGGAATGTGTTCAGCCTGTGACGTGCAGATCACTCACAACCCGAGTGTGAAATCACAGGTTCCAGCTACACCACACGTGGGTTCAAATCAAATCCCTCAATGACTACAGGGCAACCTCCCATGCTCAGAACTGCCCAGAAAGGGCAAAAGGAAGGTGTTCAAATAAGACAGATCACATTTAAGTAGGAAATGCCCCCGAGAAGTGGAATGTTTATTGCATAAAGCTGGTCTGGGACACTCAGCACGCCCAGGCTATTCCAGAGTCCCAAGCTGTGACAGAACCAAGGAGTGTTAGGAAAACAGAACAGCATTTTCACAGAGTAAGTTGTACAAAAGCTTTGATGTCCTTGGGCACACAGCCCAAAGAAGAGGGTGACAGCAGATTACTTGGAAGCAAGACTAATATTAGAAGGGAGGCAAATCTGTAATCAGAACACCTCCAAAATTACTTGGCAAACTTTCCTGCAAAATCCCAACGTGACAGATTGTCCCATCATAAGTCACTCATCCAAACACTTTAATCTGAGCAGAAAATAAATAAATACTGAGAAAATAATTTGTTGTGTCAGTGCATTTATAAAAGGCAGTAAAGAGCCACATGGCAGAGCTGGGTTGTCTGCTGGGGCAGCAGGAGGGGAACCCTGCAGTGCCCTTCCCAAAGGCAATGGACAGACTGAGAGGCTGCAGCTAAACCTGCTACATCCTTTCTTCGTCCTGACACCCTAATGTTTGCACTTTCAGCAGACATTATTTATAAAAGTTCAGTTTTAACCACTAAATTAACCCTGTGCACTCTTTCTGGCTGCAGTTCCTTATTCATCTTGTGAATCCAAAGCATTTATACATTTAATACTCTGGAGTTACTTCCACACAGATCCTTTAGGCAGCTGGAACTGGGACAGTGTGGGTCCTGCTGGGGTCCCACCCCTCAGTGAATCTGACATCTCCTCTGTTCATGCAGATTCCTTAATAATCTCTGGCTGTCTCCTGAAAGCACAACTAGAATTCCTAGCTCTGGTTTCAGTGGAAGGCAGCAGGTACAAGCCTAGACAGCGACAGCTGAATATTCATTTCAATCTGGAACCCCAGAAGCATCAAGGCTCCATCTCAGCTCCACAGCTGAGCCATAATTCAGAGTCACACACTGATTTTGTCATACATTTGGGCTGAACAGCTCCTTTCAAATGGCTCCTTGTGGCTACAGCACTTTAACTTCCACAGCTCTCCCCTGTTTGGGGGGTTTGGTACACACAGCTTTGCCTTTTTATTGTTATTTCTTTCAAAATAGTTTAAATAAGCATAAAAAGCCCTGGGATTCCAGTTCCTGGGCACCATCAGTCAAATTGCTTCACTCCTTGTTTATAAATCAGACTCCCAGGATGAGACCCTGCCAGCTTTGGGAACAGGGCACTGCACTCCCTTCCCCTCCCTCGTCTGCCTCAGCAGGTATCACAATCCTGTGTGGATTTATGATATTTCCAGGAAATTTTAATTAAGTAGGAGCCTTTCTAGTTACAAAAAGGACAACAAACTCATTATCAAGAAATAAATTCAACAATCTCCCCAATGCCATACATTAGGTCTGTAACAGAGCAAGGTGATGCATGTTCCACTCTGCATCCTGAGCAGCAGAATTTGGGAAGGGAAACACTGCTGAGTGTGTTTTGTGGGCACGTTTTCATGCAGCTCCTACCTTGCTGGGAAACTGCTGGATGATCTGTGGTGTGTAGGTCACCTCAGATGGCTTCTTGTGCAGGGACACCACCACAAACAGCTCAAAGAGCCGCTGCTCCTGGAGCTCTATGAGATCCCTCTCCAAGGTCTGGTAGTGTGGGTTCCTCTTGGAGGCTGCCTGAATATGCCTTGGGCACCTCTGGTGACCTGGAGAGAAGAATAAATCCCAAAGCAGCCTGTGGCTGTCACTGCCACACACCTGCAGGTCACAGAAGAGGATGTGTCGTTGCCTTTAGAGGGGGCAAAGAGATGGGTGAATCTGCCTGACATCCCTGCTGCTCTCCATGGGATATGGGTCACCTGAGTCAGCTCCTCAAGCACAGAGCCGCTCCTTTCCCAGGTGACAAGTGACAGGATGAGAGGGAAAATTTCATCACAGGAAGGGAGTCACCACCCCTGGAGGTGTTCCAAAAACCTGTGGATGTGGCATTGAGGACACAGTTTAGTGGTGCTGGGTTGATAACATGAGAGGTCTTTTCCAGTCTTAACAATTCCATGGTTCAGACAGGGAGCACTGGCCTTGCAGCAGCTCTGCAAATCCCTCCTGACCAGCATTGTCCTGCTGTCCTTTCCATGCCCCCTGGAGTGACACCCTGTGGAAGCAGTGAGGGGAGCCTGGCCCCAGCAGGTCAGGAGCTGCCAGGCAGTGACTCTGGAGCAGCACTGGCACTCAGGAGAGGCAGAGCCACTTTTCTGGACAAGAAACCTCCAGGCTGGGACGTCCTGACAGGCAGCACAGACTCACAAGCACAGGCACAGCACTCTGACATCAGGAATTCCTGTGGCCCAGGCACTGTGACACATTCTAGACACTTTCAAAGAGCTCTTAAACCAGGCAGTGACTCAATCACTGTATTTCTGCAGAGATTCTTCACTCTCCATTACTCTCCTTAACAAAAAAAAGTGGAACTTCACTTTTCATTCCAAGTTAAGGCCTTTTGTGTGTTTCTCTCCAAGTAAATGAAACACCTAAAATGATTCACAGAATCCCAGAGTGGTTTGGGTTGGAAAGGACCTTCAAGCTCATCTCATCTCATCTGGGCAGGGACACCTTCCACCAGCCCAGGTTGCTCCAACCTGGCCTTGGACACTCCCAGGGATGGGGCAGCCACAGCTTCTCTGGGCAACCTGTGCCAGGGCCTGCCCACACCAGCTAAAACCAAGGAGATGTTTCAAGCCTGTAGTTTGGTTCTGTGATCAAACTCAGGACTGTGGAACCAGACAAACACCCAAGTGATTTCTCCCCAGAGGAAAGAGCTTTTCCCAGCATTGTATAAAACAGAACCAATGGAAGGTATTATGGGGGAAATAACCTCAAGTGCGGGCAGAGAAGGTGATCAAAGACATAGTGAAGTGTGACTCTACTAACCCCGAAAGGAATCTGCTTCTGGTGACAGGCAGATTAATGGCATTACACCACCAGGGTTCACGAGAAGTGGCAGAAATAGAGGTGGGTTTGCCACAGCAACAACCCCCAGCCTTGGCCATGAAGCCTCTGAGATGTTCCCTTTCTGTGTCTCAGCAGAATCCAGCACTACTCAGCGTGCTCATCCCATCAGAGCCTCAGCCAAGGGAGCAGTGCTGTGGGGCCAGGACCAGCCCCTGTGATTCACTCACCTTTTGGCTGATTTTCCGTATCGCTTTCATTCCTGCTGGTTTCGCCTGAAACACACCGAGTTCTCACTTATTAGCCATGCAGAAGGAAGATGGGCAACACCCAGCATTGGGAAAGGGAGAGAACCTGACACTCATCACATCAACTTCCCTCAGGGCTGCCCCCAATCCTGCCCAGAGCACCAGCAAAGGGCAGCTGGTGCTGGCAAATGCGATACAAGAGCATATGTCAAAGAGCAGAGCTGCTGTCAAGTCACTGTTGTCGGTAAATGGTCTGCAGGTCACCTGAACTCAGGCAAAGAGCAGAAACCAGGTGGTTATTTGATGCTGCCATAAAACTTTGCAGAGCTGCTGAACAGAATATACTAGAAATAAAGACCATACTATGGGAACAACACAAGAATATCACTTTGGAGGCGCACAAGTGATGAGTGGAGCAGTTCTTGTGCCAAGTGGTTGTCTGAGGAATTTTTGGCTTTAGGTAAGAGTTTTTTTGGAAAAGCACTTTTATGCAGTAGCTCAGCTCTTCAGGCTCAGAATCCTCCACTTGTGACAGCACTAAACTTGTGTTAGGCAAGTGTTCCCAATCCCAGCTATGCTCAAAGCTCAATTCCAGCTGCAAAGGTCTTGGCATTGTTGTGCCAGCTCAGCATGAGGTGGCGTTGCCAGGGCCAGGGTGTACAGGAATTGTGCCACTCCAGAGGTTTCCAGCACAGCCAGTGGTGCTGCAGACCCTGATACCTTTCACTGAAGGTGCTTCTCTCCCAGCAGGACTGAGCAGCTTCACCTTCTTCTTTCCACGCTTGGAATCAAAGATCGCCTGGATTTTCAGTACCAGCTGAAATCCAAAACAGAAGCAGAGGTTAATGTGGGGCTCCAGAAAAGGGCCTGGGTGCCAACAGCCCACCAGCCATCATCCAGCACCATAACTCAGGAAAAGCTGCCCAAATCCTGCCAGGAACCCTGGCTCTGAGGCTGGAGCACTGCTAGCCCAGCTCACTGGATCCTGCAGGAGCACAGATTTCTGCTGTTGGCACCACTCAAAGCTGACACCAAACTGTGCAGCATTCTGGAAATTGTCACACTTGCCTTCCCAGTGAAAAACTGGCATCACATCTTCATCTTCTATTAAAATCCAACTGCAAAGGCACTTCCAGGAGCATCTTACAAACCCTCCACCACAGAGGACTCAGAATTCCACATGCTCTCCAGCATCCCAATTCTCTCCAAGTCCAGAAAGAGCAGGGCTCTCTCACTGTATCTTGGAGCCTGGTTTTTGGATTGTTTCTTTAAGTTTCCTGCTGTAGTTTGGCATCAGCTCAAGGAAGTTTCCCAAAGCACAAGTCGGGCACAGAACAAGGCTGCTCCAAACACACTCCTTGTTCCAGGGTAGTTTGTTAAAATGAAAGGATTATGTACTTGGAGAAGCCTGATCTAGTGGAAGGTGTCCCTGCCCATGGTAGGGGGCGGAATGAGATGAACTTTTGGATCCTTTCCACCCAAACCACTCTGGGATTCTGTGAGTTTTGCACAGGTGAAGACAAAGAGTGGGACATGATAATGAGTCTGTGCTGCAGGGACACCACAGACCTGGGCCCCTGGAAGAAAAATCTTGGAAAAAAGCAGACTAAGCCACAGCCATGAAAGAAGGGTCAGCATTTAGACACTTCAAGTTGACTCTGTTAACCCTCCTTTTTAACCTCACCTTTTTAAGATGAGACTGGATGTGGCACTCAGTGCCATGATCCAGTAATCACAGTGGTGTTGGACCCAGGGTTGGACTTGATGATCTCGGAGGTCTCTTCCAAGCCAGTTGATTCTATGATTCCATGATTCCTCCACTGGTCTCAACAGCCCCAAAAGCAAAGTCCTGGCACTCTTTGTGACCCTTCCCAGGCTGCTGTGGCCCTGCCCCTCACCTGCCAGGAATGCAGGGCCACAGGGGCTCCCCCACTCTGAACATCACAGGCGGCTTTCCCTTCATGTGAAGGAGGATCTTCCCTAAACGCAGGGAGCAGGTCAAGTTCATTCTTGTCTCAAGAATTCATTAAAGTGAATGCAGGAGGGTGTGGCCCAGCCATTTGTCACCACAAATACTGCATAAAAAGGAAGATATTCAAGAGAACCTGTTTTTCAGCTCAGGCCTTTATCCCCACCTCAGCAAACTAGGCTTAGGCTCTTCTTTTCCAATGGATTTCTCCCCGTTTCTGCCTCAGCCAGTCCTCTTAGCACGAGGAGGCTGCAAGGAACAAACAGCCCACAGCAGAAGGCAGTGCTTCTCTTGCCAAATCTGCCTTCTTTCCCTTTTCATCCAGCCCTACCTAGAGGATCTCCACTTCTCTTTTGATTTTTGTGCAGCTGAGTCACCAGGACAAGATCCTGGGTGTGTTTAGGGCAAAAAGTAAGTTTTTTGTTTTTAAACTCCAGTCTTTTCTATAATCTCTCAAGCAATCCTGGCTCAGTTCCTCATGAACAGAGAGTCTTCCTGCATGTGAATTATTACCAGATTTTTGGAATAGGTTTGCTTTTGGAGAATGTTTTCTTTTCCCTCTCCAAATGAAAGATACTCTCCATCACAGCATTTTAATAATTTTGCCATCTCCTTCCTGATTTTCCAGACCTACAGTTTGTTTAAAAGCACAGACAGAAGTTACTTGATACTTTAAAGGTTTGAAAAGTCCAACTCCACCTCACAGTCTTGTGCAATCTGAGCAAATACACGTGATTTTCACAAGAAATAAAGACCTGCAGAAGTGAAAGGATTTTACCATGGCAAAAATTCAGTCCTTGCCACTACCACATCTGGGCTTTGAGTCCCATGCACAAAGTGCCACCACAGTGGCAGCTGCAGTTCTAACAGCACATGCTGCATTTTATCACCAAGGGCCATGAGCTGGTAAGCAATCCAAGGATCTAGAAAGATTCCCAAGGCATCAAATGTGAATTACAACAGTCCTCTATGTGAAGGTGAATTAAAAGCCTTTCTCAGTCCTCTGGCAGGAGAAATGGCCCAGAGGGGACAACTGTATGAAGGCTTTGTGAAATGTGCTTAACCCTAAGAGTTCCTCTTCACCTTTACACTATGAAACAGCAGTTACTCATGCCAAGTCAAGGACTCCAAGCCAACATGCCAAGGAACCAAGGGCCCAATAACTCAGGACCTGCAGTGAGAACTTAGGAATCAGTCTGAGAAGTCCCTGGGAACAGGTAGAGAGCTGTCCCTTTAGCTCAGAGAGCACAAAACCAGCATCATTACACTCCATGGAAACACTGGGAACAAGGCTCAAGTGACAAAGCAGGAGGAAGAGCTTGCATTCACACCCAGCCTTGATTTCCAGGTGGACACCAAGTACTCTGTGGATTCTTGGCCAACAAGCCCACTCCTGTCCCAGCTAGAACTGGCCCTCTGATCCCCAAAAACCTGCCCTGCTACTTGGAGAGGGAATGGTTTGAGCAGGTCATGTGTCCCCGCACACAGCACTGTGACCGCTCTCCAAGCCCGAGCTTGAACTGCCATGCAGGCAGTGACATTTCACACTTCAGCCTCACCCAGGGCAAGTTCTTTCTCCTGCTGGCAGCCTCCACTGCTCGGAACAGCTTCCACTCAGACAGGGTGACAGGCAGAGAGGTGTCCTTCACCATCTTCCCTTGCAAACTTGGCTGGGAGGGCTTTGGCTCCAGAGTCTTGCAGCTGAGGAAGGGAGGTTTGGGGGGAGGCTGGAAAACAGTCAGAAGAGATGGTTAAGCATCAAAGCAAACTCAGAGGCAAAGGAGTCAGATCACAGAGGGTAAATCTGCTCTACCAAGCTCTCCATCCCAGCCCACTCCACCCACTCAAGCATCTCTTCAACAGTCTCTTCCTCCTGCTCTTTTGCCCCTCAGGAGCTTCATCAACTGCCCCTGCCATGGCTGTTCATTATTCACATTATCTATAATTTACATTAATAACAAACAATAAAAAATAAGGAAAACCAACGACTTGCAGTGGGGAATGTGGGGCTGGGGCTGAGCACAAAGTAGGGCCCTTGTGAGGATGACAATTTAATCCCCCCACCTTACCTTGGGAGCCCTGCTGATGCTCCGGGGAGGGGGCAGCTTCCAGACAGATGGGACCTTCCAGAGGGGCAAGGGCAGTGCTCCAATATCCTCATAAGGGTTCTCTTTTGCAGGACCTGGAAAAAGCATTGGATGGGGGATTTATGAAAGGAGACAAAGCCATGTATTCCTGCAAGGAATATTAGTGGGGAGAGTGTGAAGTTATGTGCCACGCTTTAACAGGGTCTGAGAGACCTGTTTTAAGATGGGTTCCCACCACTCCAAGATCCTTCTAACCCACTGCCATCAACTTGACAAACTGTACATGGACTCAGCAAAACAAACCACCTGTACCCCTGCAGAGAAAGCAGCTCTATTGCAAAGCAGCTCATCTGGCAGTGTTCACTCTGATCCCTGAGCAGCACTCGAGCAAAGCATTCAAAGAGCTAAAAAAGCCACCAGTTTAGCACAGGCCAACCCCAGCCACCTTCCAGGACACCTGAGATCAGCCTGTTCATGTGCAGGTAGTTACTAACACCAACAAAGGACCCCAGAGGGGGAAGAACTTCAAAAGCCACAGAGCTGGAAAGAGCCTCAGTGCATCTTCATCTTCACTCCTCCCTCCCCAGCAAAGCTGCAACCCTTAGACCAAGCGAGGGCATCCCCCAGAAGCACAGGCACATACAGATGATGTCCTCGTAGATGTTGTCCTCTGACTGAGTGTAGACCAGCCTGGATCCTGCAGTGCCATTTGGCTCTTCCCGAAGTCTGTGGGAGCTGGTGGCTGCCCTCCGGCTGCGGAAGCCCTGGATGTCCTCAAACTCAAAAGATTTCCTAGAGGAAAACCAGTGTAACTCCTTCTAAAGGCACCTGCCTGTACCAGTGAGCTGCTGCCTCCCATCCACACGAGGTGTGGTGCTCCCTGGGCCCACCCAGCGCGTGGATGGCCCACTCTGGACCCTGATTTCCAAGGGTTGAGGTTTAACCCCTCAGCCCCACGCAGCCACTCGCTCCCACTCCGTGGGATAGGGGAGAGAATCAGAGGGTAAAAGTGAGAAAACACATGCATGGATCAAGAGAAATACAGTTTAGAAGGTAAAGCAAAAGCTGCACAGGCGAGCAAAGCAAAACCAGGGATTCATTCCGTGTTTTCCATGGCAGGCAGGTGTTCAACATCTCCAGGTGCAACAGTGACAAACACCACCACTCCAAATGTCTCCCCTTTTCTTTCTTCTTCCCCCAGTTCTTATGCTGAGCACAATATCACACAGTCTGGAATATCCCTTGGGTTACTTGGGGTCAGCTGTCCCCTCTGTGTCCCCTCCCAGCTCTGGGTGAGCACAGCTCAGCAGTCACTGACACACTGCTGTGTTATCAGTATTTTCATCACAAACTCAAAACACAGCACCACACAAGCTGCTACAAAGAAAAATAACTCAATCCCAGCCAAAACCAGCACACCAAGTGAGTCCTACTCACTTACTCTGGGAGATTTTTAAGTTAAAAATGAAGTTGGAAGCTCCATGGCCAAACACAGTCCAGGCGAGTCCCATCCTGTCAGAGGCAAGAACCCAAAACATGTTTTGCAGACAAACAGCAGCACTCACAATCAGGGCACTGCTTTCTACTGGACCCTCTCCTGCTCATGCTCAGGGTGTTCATGCATTTCTGAGTTGGCATTTTCACACCATTCCAAAATTATGGCACGGAGGTCACAAAGGAGCTGGCAGGGACTTAGTCACAAAATTCGGGTTGTTGCTGCACACTTTGCCCCAGCAAAAGGTTTCAGGGCCTCAAGCCACATCTCTGCTGATCATGGGCACACAGCTGGCCCAGTCCGTAAGCAGAACTAGCATCAAGCTACCTCAGATGGTTTTTACACATGGGAAAGAGGGAAAACCAGCCAAACCTATTGCAACAGGGGTAGTCAAACTCTTCAGCTTTAAGCACCAAGAGGAACCTTCACTCCCAAACAGTGCCCCAAGAGAAAGCTACTCTGCAATACACAAATGGCAGCTGAGAGCAGGCTCGGGGCAAAGCAGCAGGCAGGGAGCAGGCAGGGAACAGGCAAGTCTCTCCCTGGGGCCAGCCTGTTATCTCTCCACAAGGTGTGGGGCTGAAGGTGTGAGCCTTCTTTGCAAGGTTATCAGCAGCAAAAGCAGTGCACACATAATGCTGGAAATGGGATACTTTCATCCAGGAATATCCTCTCCCTATTCAGCGCAGGCATCATCAGTAGCAGCACCTCCACAAGGGTATCATGGCAAGCAAGATGCTTAAGCCTATGGAGAAACTGATGGAAGGAAACATGTTTCAGACATGAGAGGGGAATTATGTACCTCTGGGCTCTCCCTCTGATCCTCCTGCTGTCCGTTGTCTTCTCAGGATTGCTGGAGGATGACACCAGGTCCCTTCCACACTGCTTTGGCAGGGGAACTTCCCTGGCAGCACTGGCATCTCTACAACTCTTTTCTGCCAGGTAGTGGAAAGTCCTACGGGGTTTGGGTGGTGGGACAGGAACTGGCTCCTCCTCTTGCCCCTCAGCCTCAGAGTAGTAAATGTTTCTCAAGCTCCTCTCTGTCCTGCAGAGAGAGGCCACTCCTTTGATTTTCAGTTCTCTTTCCGTGGAGCTGGAGCTCCCTCTCTTCCTCTGAAGGTCCAAGGGAACTGGAGGGGCTTTGCCAGGCAGAAGGGGCTCTGCTGTCCTCCACAGAGCCTGTGAGGTATAGAAGTTCCCCAGGGGCAGCACCACCCCTGGGTCCAGCAAGCCTGTTTGCCCCTGCCCTTTGCCCTTGGCTTGGGAAGCTGGGCCACCACAGCCACCAGTCTGCAAGCAGCTCCGTGCATCTTCCCTGAAGTCCAACCCCAGGCTCTTTGGATCCTTGGCCCCGGCCTTTCTGCCCTTCTCCCCGACGCCGGGCACAGCACGGCAGCTGGGCTCATACTTCACCCCAAAGTCCCTCGGCTGCTGTTTCTCCTTGCTGGGGCAGCCCCGTGTCCTCCCCTCCCACTGGGAGATCTTCTGCTTGATGTTGCGGCAGTGGCTGCGGGAGAGGGTCTGCGCGGCCGAGCGGGAGAAGCTGCTGTCCCCGGAGCCTGCTGGGTGCATGGCAGGTGCCACCCTGCTCACAAACACCCCATGCCCAGCCTCGGCCAGGTGCCCCCCTGGCACACACTCATCCAGTTGGCACGGGATCCCCAGCACCCGGGGCGTCGGCGCCGCCTCCTCCTCGAGCGACCTGGGGACAAAAAGAGGGGACAAGAAGCGTCAGCTGCGCTCCAATAGAGAACTCCAGGACTTCCAGCTGCTCCCTGGCAGCTGCTGAGGAACATTCCAGCCCAAATCACGTGCTCGGGAGGCTTCCAGGGCGCGCTCCCCACAAAGCCTGTTTGTGCAGCACGCATTTGGGAGGGTTAATGAAAGGAAGCTGAGGCCTCACCGGCTTAAAAAAAAACAACAAACAAAACGCCACAACAGGAACAAAACACAAGTCAGGGATCCCAAGGGTCCAGACTCAAGGAAATTATTTCATGGCAGAGGAACACAGCAGCGTGGACATGAGCCAGCCCCTCTGCTCGGCCCAGGCAGCTCCTCCCGATGCTCTGCACTGCTCAGAGCCCCTCAGGCAGCACCGAGCCCAAGCCCTGCTGCCCTGTGAGCTCTCCATGCAGCAGGGACACAGCAGGACACAAGACATCACCTCCACAGAAAGGGAACCACCTCTGCTTCTCCAGAGAGGTGGCAGCAGCAGGACACTGCTGCTTCCCACAGGATGAGAACAGCTGTGATGGCTGGAGCACAGCCCGACCCTGGAGGAGTGCATCCTCCTCCCAGGACTGCTCTCCTGCCGCACCACACAAGTAAAAACCTGTCTGATGTTCTGTTTGTCAACACCTGACCTAAATTTGCCTTCAGAGAGATGGGAAGGCAGTGGTGCCCAGCCTGTGGGTTGCAGCCAGGGACGGTTTAACAAGCAGAAGAAACTGGTTGAATTCTCATGCTCAAGAGAAAAATCACCCTGCATTAAGATCAGCAGAGGAGAAGAAATGCTAAAGGAACGCTCTGGCTTCTTCTACCCGAGCAGAGCCTGCACAAACAGGAGCTGTGCTGTTTGAAATTATTCCAATGTCTAATCCAGAGGATACAGCAAACGTCCTCCAGATATTCCAGCAAGGAAGGCAGGAGGGAACTGGGGTCTGTACAGATCCAGCACCTGCAGGTCCAGTGTGGCCTCAGTACAGACATTTCATGTGTGGAATCCTTTGGCTCTATCTGTAGCTCACAAGGCATGCTCAGTGTTCTCAGATATGCCAGCATGGTTTAAAACTCATCCTGGACAGAAGACAGCAGCCCATGGGCTCTAACAAGCTCTGTTCCTCCCTTTCTCTGGGCAATTATCCCATCTCAGAAGTTCCAGCCCTCCAGGTCTGTTTAATGTTCTCCATGGGCTCAGGCCAGGGTGCCAAGCCTGGCCACACGGGCCTTGGTAACATTCCCCTGGCACCCAGGGGTCTCCTTGCAACAGGCAGAACAAGCAGCAGGCAGTGCCCATTCCACACATGCAGAAAACAGAGGATCTCTGCAGAAAGCAATCCAGACTCTCTCCAGGTGGGAACAGGGGCCAAAGTCACACCAAGCCTATACTCAGGCTCCACCTGACAGACCCAGGCAGCTCCCACTGCCACACACGTGTCCTCCAGAGCTGCTGTTACAACACTCAGCCTGCACTGACTCACCAGAGCCTGTAAGAGTGGGCAGAGCCAAGGACGGGCAGCAAACCAGGCTGGGACACAGAGGAGCTTAAACCTGCCTGACAAGGGTTCATGCCCCACGCACCAGGTTGGGTGTGGAGAGCCCCCACCACAGCACAGACCTGCATCCTTCCCACTGCTGGTACCACACCTCAAATCCCAGGGCTCCAGTGATATCCCTGGCATTTCTGATCTGCTTGGCAGAGGCACTTTTGGTGCAATTAAAAGCAAAGCACCAACCTTGGTACATCTACTTGGTATCATCAGTGAGAAAGCTCATTGATGAAGGGCATCCCAGGGCTCCAAGCAGTTCAGGAATGGTTTGGGCACACATGGCACCAAGCCTTGGCTCTCTGCTGCACTTCCAGCCTCCCTCAGAGCAGCTCTGCTCCCACAGCGTGGCTTCCTGTGGTCTGGCATTGCTCACCACACTGTCCCAGCCAGCTGCCAGGAACTCTCCCACTCAGCAGTGAATGGGATAAACCTGGACAAGCTGGGTAAGCACAGAAGTTGGGATATTTGCTCCATCATCAGCATTCCAGCCTGTCCTCAACGCTTCCGTAGGCAGGGCGCTGCGAGACCCCCTTCCCTGCCCTCTCCTATAAATAGGCACTGCTGCCAAAACATCCTGAGCCAGAGCAGACCATCCTTCCTCCTCCCCTGTCTGCACAGCCCTGATTAGCAGACAGGAAAGCAGCTCTCCCTCTTCCTGTGCCACTGCAATTGCTCTGTGGGATCAGCACTCCAGGCTGGACCTGAGGAACAGGCTGGAAAAGAAGGAAAGGCTCTGTGGGGTCAGCCAGGTGAGGAGAGGGTGAAACAGCCTCCTGAGCCAGCCCAGCTTCACACCAGGCTCCTTTCCTGCCTGCCAGGTCTTCAAACATGGGATTGCTGGATGCAGAACTGGCACAGGGAGAGGCCCTGAAGGACCCTACAGTGTAGAGCAATGGGGTTTATACACAGAACTAAGCCCTTCCAGGTCAGTGTTCAAGGAGCAGGGGAAGCTCTGTGCCCACAGCAAGCCCACACAGGGCACCAACAGCTCCCTCCCTTCCCAAGGGAATACTGGGTGAGAATTCCTCCAGCTGTCAGCAGCTCTGGGAGCAGCCTGGCAAAACATCTGCATGGAATCACAGAATATGCTGAGTTGGAAGGAACCCACACGGATCATCGAGTCCAGCTCCTGGTCCTGCACAGGACACCCCAAAATTCCACCGCGTGCCTCAGAGTGTTGCCCAGCTCTGGCAGCCTTGGGGCCGTGCCCACTGCCCTGGGCAGCCTGTTCAGTGCCCAACCACCCTCTGGATGAAAACCTTTCTCCTGATATCCAACATCCATGAGGACAAATCACTGCACAGAGCAGGCTGAGCAGCCCTGCACAGCTTTGCAGCTGGGTCCATCCTTGCTGTGCCCAAGCAGGGCAGCTCTGCCAGCCCTCCCCATGCCCTTCCTCCCATGACTCACATTGATGAGGGTGCAACCAAAACTGCCTGTGCTGCAGCTTCCTCATACAGACAGACACATTTCTGCTTCCTCATATCAAGCCATGGCCCAAGCCAGCCTGATGCTCCTGCCCTCCCCACTGCCCAGCTCTGCACTTCCACAAAGAGCCACAACCTCATCTCCTTCCAGCCCCTGCCGTGGGCACCTTCCGCTTGGCCAGGTTGCTCCAAGCCCTGTCCAACCTGGCCTTGAACAGGATCCACACTGAGTTTATTCCCCCTTCTTCAGGATAAACCTACCACATAATGCTACTTCTCCACCCAGTGAATCTCCCAACAGGGGCTGGAGAAGGACTATTACTCACAAGGTCAAGAAAGAAGCTTCGCTCAGCTGAGAAGCCATAAAGTTTTGAGTGCAAAGCAAAGGTCTTTCCAAGGCACGTCACTGATCTCAGGACTACCAGATACAACCAGACACACACAGCTCCTGGCTCATCTTAAACACAGACAGCAGAGCACACGCTTAAAGCTTCTCCCCTCTCAGTGTTCTGCCAGACACAGCCCTGAACTGTCTCTTCCAAAATAACCTCCCGAGGAGGGGAGGAATGCGGCCCTTCTTCACCTGCCCAGGCTTGCTATCAAGAACCAGGCATTTAATCTCCTGTGAGCCCAGGCTAGGGTAGAGACTGATCTTTGGTGAAGAAAGAGCACACTGGGGTGGTGTGATCCAAGTGAATTAACCCCCAGACAGAGGCCAGGATGGGCTAAAACACAGCTCAGGGACACAGAGCTGGCAGAGACCACCCGGGTCAGGCAGCCAGCACTCACATCAGGCACTGCACACATCATTCCCATCACAAACTAATCACACTTGTGACTGCCCCTCTCCAGAGCTCTCCTCCCAAACTCCTTCAGTGGCACCTGTGTGCTTCCCAGTATTTCCAGATAAGCCAGATTTATCATCCTTACAGCACTGGTGTAGTCAAGATTCCTGAATTATTTCACTGAAAGCAGCAGTCTGGGGGAAGATTATATAATTTCCAGACAAAGTATCATGTGCTTCTCCTGAAAGGTTCCCTCTCTGATCCGAGCTGTGTGAAGACAGCTTCCAAATCCTTTCCCAAAGCAGAAGAACGAGGCACGTTCCCAGCACATGACAGGTAGCCCTGACTCTTTTTCCAGCTCTGAATGCCAGAGAGCACATCACACATTTTCCGCGCAAAGTCCCAAGACGATCCCGCTAACTGCATTCCCAGGCAGAGAAAGCTGCTCCAGGAGTAAAACACTGCCCAGGGCTGAGGTCAAGCCCACCCACTGCAGGTGCTGCTGGAAGCCCAGAGCCCCCCTGCCCACAGCAGCAGCTGAGCAAAGGCTCTGACACAGCTCCTTACCTTGTCCTGCTCCACGAATGGCACACAAATCACCGACCCGGCAAGTCCGTGCAGCTCTGAGGCAATTCCCTTTTACGAGTCCTAAACCACCCAAGGGACCTCCTTGTCACCAAGCCTCCTGTGTTAGCAGCCAAATAAAAGGCAGTTTCTTCTCTTCTGAAGTTTAGGGAAGCTGCCAGCTCATTCCTGGAGGGATGAGGGCACAGCCAGCGCCGCAGGGACACCTTCCAGAGCTCCCAGTTGCTCCCATTCTGTTCAGCTCCAGAACAAGCATGAAGCTCCTGTGAACAACTCTGCCATGCTGCTGCTGCCTGACAGACATGGGCAGTACCAAACAAGCAGATTTTATATCAAAATAAGTAACCCTTCAGGAATGCAGTGTGCTTAGTCACTTCCATCTCGATACAAAGCAACTCTAACCACGAGGTATTAACTCGTTCCGTGCCGCTGCATCTCACCCCGAGGGACAGTTCTGCCTCATTAGATCCATGGCCACTTAGAGCACAGCCCCTGGACACATAAAGTGTGATGCTCATCCTAATTACATGGCGAAAGGAGGTTAAGTCTGACTCTGCCACGGGGTCTAACCCTTTTGTGCTGATGAGAAAGATACACCTGAATTTTACCACTTAAAGTGATGAAATTCAACCACTTGAAAATGTTTTTACCCGTGCTAAAAGTAAAAAATAAAACCAAACCAGAAGCCTTTAAACATGTAAGCCCCGAGGGCTTTTATACCAGAAGACACACGGACAGAACCCACGCTGTACTATTTTTAAAGCTGTGAGGTTTGAACGTGACTCAGAGTTATCTGAATGCCCAGGGCAGCAACACTGACTCAGCTCCTGCACCCCAGGAATGCTGCACAGGACTGAGACCCCAGGCGGGCACAGAGCTAAAACTCAAACACAATTTATCCTGGAGCCATTTCTGGGTGCCACCCTCAGAGGTGAGACTGCACCTTCCCACGGGGCTGACATCACCCACAAAGCCCCGGTGGATTTACAAGGACCACCCAGACAGGCTGCTGTGGGGCCACAATCACCACTCATTCCTCTGGGAAAGCCTCAGCAGCACCAGGACGGCTGCCTCAGGAGGTTCAGACCAAGGCAACACCATGAAACCTCTCAGGTAAGGCTGCAGGGGCTGAGCCACATCCACGCTGCCAGACTGAGAGCAGAACTTCGCAGTGGGCAGCACCAGGACTCGGCACTCCAGGCGGGAGCAGAAACCGCAACCCCCCCGCCGCCCAAACACACATTTCCAGGGGCTGTTCATCCTCCAGCTGCTCTTCTGCTTTTCCTCCATCACTTGCTGATGCAAAAATCCCAGCTGTCAAAGGGTTGCTCCCACCGCTGCCTGGGCTCTGTCACAGCTGGAACAGGGGCTCCAGCGAACGGGGAAAGGCACGGGGGGACTGGCACAGGCTGCCGGCCCACACCCCGAGCCCGGGGAGCTCCGGGCACCTCGACGGCAACACAGCACCAGCACCCGGCGCCACCTCGGACATCGCACAGCAGGACGCAATTTGCCCTAAATAAACCCAGCGCAGCGTGGTGGAGGTGGCAGAGACCCGAGCTGGGGGGCACCTACAACAAGGTGTCACAAACCCCCCCCGGGCTGCCCTTCCCCGGGCCGAGGGGCCGCGTCCCTCCTCAGGGCTGGGGTTGGCACCTCCTCTCTCCCTCCCTCCCTCCCGCTGCCCGCGGGGGAGATGCTGCACCGGCCGCTGCCCGCCGGGGACACGGGGAACCCTCTCGGGGCCGGCAGGAGCTGCGGGAGCCCCGGACACCCCCCGGGCCGAGCCCCGGCCCCGCCGCCGCCGCCGCCCCCCGCCCCTCTCACCGCGGCCTCGGCCCGCTCCCGGCCCCGCGCACGGGGACGCGCCCGCCGCGCCCGCGCCCGCCGCCCATTGGCTGGAATAGCCGTCACTCAGAACAAAACCCCGCCTCGGAGCGCACGGAACCGCCGCTCATTGGCTGGAGCGCCTGTCACTCATGCGGTAACCACGCCCCCTCCCAGTCTCCCCCCCACCCTCCGCGCTCACGGAGCCGCCGCCCATTGGCTGGAGCTGCCGTCAATCAAGCGGAGTGCCCGCCCCGCCCCGCCTCGGAGCGCACGGAGCCGCCTCCCATTGGCTGGCGGGGCCGTCACTCAAAGAAAGCCCCGCCCCCTGCCCGCCCCCTCAGGGCGCTCGGAGCCGCTTCACAGACCGGACTTTACTGCGCGGCCGCCCCGGAGCCCTCCGGGCCCGGCCCCGCCGAACCACCCCCCGCCTATTCGCTCTTCATCCCCTCGGCGATGAGGTTGAGCTCGTAGCACCAGGTCTCGTAGCGATAGGCCACGCGGATCTGGGCCACGTTCGTCTTGCCGATGTCGTTGCCTTCGGGCCCCTCCTTCTGGTAGTTTTCACCCAGGAATTTCACTTTCTCCTGCCGGAGGCAAAGACAAAAGCTCGGAAAGGCCGGGGGAGAAGCGCCGAGCCCACGGACGGGGCTGGTCCCGGGGACACCCGCCTTGCAAAATGAAATCGCTGCAAAATGTGGAATATGTAAGGTTTTCTTAAGGAACTATGTCCTTTGGTGTTTTGATCTTTGTGTGCTTTCAAGCCTAATCAACCAGAAGGGATATTTAATCCGCGAAACAGCAGCCAACAAGCTCTTAAGTGTTGTCTGGGTGTTAGAAAAGCAAATTGCTTGTGGGTGGAATTGCCCTGTGAAGGTTTAAGGCTGGACATATTTAATGCTCAGCCCCAGGGGAAGGTTAAAGCCTTGGGACAAGGATGGACCACCGGGAATGCAGAATTTACGGACCACGAGGACATTTGGGAGACCTCCCAAGATAAGGAGGAGACTAATAAAGCCAGCTCAGGAATTGTGCCGAAATCAGCTCTAATTGGGTAAAAGGTAATTCTGGCAGGGTGACTCAACCCAAAATAAGAGGTAGACTGAGCATGGGACTAATTAACATGAGAAGTTAGAGGATCATTAGCCAGTAGAAGACAGAATACTAATTAATAAGAGAACTGTGTAACTTGTAGCCAAGGAACACTAAAACTTGCTGAAAGTTTGCTAAAACGTATAAAAAGTTACCATAGTTGGCGTGCTTGATTCGTGAAACCCCAGCGAGCAGCCAGGGTTGTGCAACCCTGAAATCAGTAATAATTAACACCAGCCCCCAGCTTTGGTGGGCAGCACCCACCTCGTGGGACAGGCCACACTGCAGGACGCTGTTCCTGGCGATCTCACACATGTCACACGTGCTGAGCTTGAAGACCTGGGCGGCGATGGCATATTCCTCCATGAGGGGCTCCTGCAGCACAGGGAGGGGTCAGGGGCCAGCAGGGACTGCCAGGGCTGGCCCAGAGCTCGCAGAACCGCTGAGGCTTGGAGAACACCTCCCAAGATCAAGTCCAGCCTTTGCCCAACACCCTGATGGCTCACTAAATATCACAAAGTGCCACCTCTGCTTGTTTTTTGAATGCTTCTAGGTATGGGGACTCCACCACTGAGCAGTCCATTCCAATGTTTGACCACTCTTTCTGTGAAGGAATTTTTCCTAATGTGTAATACCCCCTGGCAGAGGGATATGCTGAACCCTCTGGAAGTGCCACTGGCTTCCCAAAAAAAATTGAGGCCCACAACAGTGCCAGCCCCACCATCACAGCCCCAGTGCTCACAGGTACCTTGGTGTAGTGAAACTGCATGGGGTCATCTGTAGAAAGGGACACCATGAGCCCTTTCTGGTGGAAGTCAGGCAATGGATTCTTGGCATACTCCAGGAAGAGGCTGTTGTTGCTGAGTGGGGACATGGCAATGGGAATTTGGGCGAGGAAGTACAGATACTGCAGCACCGGGCTCTGCAAGGACAAGCAGAGTACCAGGTTAGGGATAAAGTTGCTGCCGCTTCCACTTCTCTGGGGTCACTCCTCAGATCAGGCCAGGCCCCAGGCAGGGAATATAGTGCAGAGAGCTCATGTGTGCAAGGAGAGAGACAGGCAAGCCAGCAATCAATCCTTCAGGGCCCACAAGAAGCTCAGACCTACCTCTCTGATGTCAGAACTTGCTGCCTCCAATGATAACAAACATATCCTACAACAGGTCTATGAGGCTGAACCCCCAAAATCTAATAGGTTTCTCAGCCACATCCCCAAACATGCCTGGAGAATCCCAGAGAAGTAACATCTGCCTGAAGCCAGGCTGTGTCACTGCAAAGCAGAGGCACAACCAACTACAGGGGTACATGGAGGCAGCTGTGAACACATTCTGCTGCTCTGCCACACCTGGACTGCTCCTGGCAGGCTGCTCCACTTAACTTCTCGAGGCTGAGACAATGGGAGACTTGACTCTACTTACCTTCTTGAGGTTGAGGCCGTGGGAGATGTTATCTGCTGTCATGAAGGCTGCAAGCAGGTGTGTGATGGCCCCGGCCTCGCCGCAGTGCGGGCGGAACAGGAACGTGTTCATCCCACGCTGCCTGAGCACAGGGCAAGCAGCAGGGTTAGGTGGCTGGCCCTGACTTCAGGTCCAGCTCTGCCACTGCCCATGACTCCAGCTTGACCTGGGAGCACACTACTCATTCTCTTTTCTCCTCTGTGCACGCACTAGATGCCTCTCTGCAAGCCCTAAGTTCTCACACTTTCTACCAAGGAGTTTCTGGATTGCTCTGGCATATGAAGCTCCAAACTACGCTGGGGGCAGAGCAAGGAGGCCCCAGTTCTCCCACACCAACAAAGAGCTGGGATAACTCAAGAGGCAGCCCCTTGTGCCACCACGGGGTGGCACATCCTGGGCCTCACCTGCGCAGGTTGTTCAGCACCAGGATGTTGGCGTACATGTAGTAGATGTAGTAGGTGTAGGATGGGTTCTTCTGAGAAGTCCACTGCTCTGGCTTTGGGCTTTTAGTGGAGAACATGTGCCCACTGTGCTTGGATTCATCATCCACACTGTCGAAGCCAGTGATCTGCTTGGCAAGGTAACAAAACCAGTGCATCTCAAGGCTCCCCACCTCACCGTGCCCAGCTGGGCTGGCTCGCCCTGCCCCTCTGCAGCCCACCAGAACCCACACCCCTGTCCCCTTCAAGAGCAGAGTTGGGCAAGGCTGCAGACCTCGCTGCTCACAAACCCCCAAGCTCCGTCAAAGAGTTGGAATAAAGCTCACACCTTCTCCAGGAGCCCCACAGCTGCCAGCTCAGGCAGTCTGACCCCTCCCTGCACTTCTGGCCACACACCCCTTCCCAGAATGTGGCAGTAGGGCCACAAACCCACTGATGGCATTTTGCATGTCGGCCAATACCCCATTTCTTGTGCATAAACAGGGGTGTGGGTTCTCATCACACCTGGCAACATCATCAGGTGACACTCACGTGGCGTAGAAAGACACTCAGCTCCTTGTGGGCTTGAGGATTGACAGTTGCCTCAAACACGGGAACGAAGATGTTTTCCAGCATTTTCCCAAAGTTGGGCAGGAAATTCTTAGACCTGAACACATCACTGTGAACAGAGACAGGAATTAGCTGCTACCAGAGGGACAGCACGGCCCCCACAACCCCCTGGGGTATGAGGTATCTGCAAGGCTCAGCATTCCCTCAGACCCACAGCACGTACTAAATCCTGGGTACTTGGATCATCCATTTCATGTTGGGGGAATAGACCCTGTGGGTGTTGAACCACCTGGCCAGCTTGGCCCACTCCTCCCCTGACCGCCCATAGATGGAGAGCCGCGGCTCTGTGTGCTGGTACTTGGCATCCTCCAGGTCGGAGCCAACCTCCTGCAAACCAGAGCAGACCATGGCACAGGGACCCACAGCAGCCCCAAAGCTTCTCTTGCTCCTCTCCCTTCCCTCCTCACCTTGATGATGGTGGCAAAGTACTCGCCGTGGATGGCGTTCTCTGTCTTCAGGTAGAGGTCCCTCAGCTCGCTGGCCCCCACGGGGTTGTACTTGTCATTGAACTTGTCAAAGCGCTGGAAGGTCTGTCGGCCCTGGGAGAGGGAGGATCAGGGTCAGACAGTGCACCCACACACTGGTCCAGGCATGGCAGTGAGCAGGGACTGATCCAAACCACCCAAAATGGGAAAACAGGGAGCTGCGACACCCTGCCACAACTATTAACACACACAATATGTCAGGAGTCCACAGGGAAGGGTAAAACTGCCTGTGGAGGAGGGGAGAGTCACCCAAGAGTGTAATGCCCTACCACTTACAGCATGGACATCCAGGGAATCCACTGTCAGGTCGTAGGGGTGCAGATTGAGCTGCTGGAAAAGCTGTTTCAGGGTGAGCTGTTTGCCCTTGGCGTTGTAGACCACGCGGTCGGCATCCACACGGTAGGATTTCTTGATGAAACGCAGGAGGTGCTTCTGGTTCATGCAGGCTGCAGCATGGATGTGGGTGTCCACCTGGGGAGCCAGAGGGACACATGTCCAGCATCAAGTTGGGATGCTCTGGTACCATCCCAACAAACCCCTCACTGTGTGGGGAGAGGGCTCAGTGGTGTGAACACAACAGGCCTAGGCCAAGAGCAGCCCCGCCAGCACATTCCCACTTGTGGCAACAATGCCCGTGCCACATGCCTGGCCTCTAATATCCAGTTCCCAGGAAGGGGAAGGCACCAAGGCAGCTCCTCTTCAGGGTCACCAGGGCTGTAAGCCTTGCCCTTTACCTTCCTGCAGTTGTAGAAGTCCCGGTGCGGGTTGTTCTTCAGCTCCTTCATCTCCTCCATCTCATTTAGCATTTCATGCACTTGGAACTTGGACATGAGGAACTTGAGGCGCCGGTGAGTGTAGGTCTTGCTGGGGAAAGCAAAGGGCAGAGCAGTGAGTGGGCTCCTCTCCTCTCAGCACAGGGGTGCAGTTTTCACCCAAGCTGGAGGAGCTCCTGCTGGCCAGGCCTGTTTCCCTCAGCTGCTTCTCCTGGCTCTATTACAGAGCTTCAAAGGAAGGCTGGGCAGGTGGGAGTGTACCTGAGGCCCTGTCTCTCCAATCCCTGAATGCTGTCTTTGCTTAAGACTCAAATCAAGAGGGCTAACAAAGGCCAAGGACACTTGGGCAGCCAGGTCTGTCATCAGTGGGTTCCTCCCTCCTCCCAGGAAGGGGAGAAGGCTTCCCTGATGCCCCTTGAGGCAGGACCTGCTGGGTTGTGCACTTACACAGGCCCCTGTGCGATCAGGACCAAGAGGAAGTTCATGTCATCCACAAAGTCCTCGAGGCTGGGGTAGGGCAGGTCCTTTGGCTCATTTCTCTCGGCCGCTGCCTTGTCCGCGTAGACGTAAACCACCCCATCCTTCATCTGGATGTGGTATCCCAGGTCCTCGGGCAGATTCCCAGATTCAAAGGGATCCTGTCCATCCTTCACTGGCGGGGTGAACACTGGACCAAAAGGAGAAATCCGTAGGGCACAGCCTGCCAGCCAACGACCCCCAAGCCTGCCATGCTCCCCCACCCCAGGCAGTGGGCAGGGACACCCCACCACTGTGACACCAAAGAGGAGACCTGGGCAAGCGACTCCCCCACGGAGCACTGCCACAATCCTTCCCTGCCCCATGCTGAAGCCAGAGAGGAAGCCCCTCCAGCATCCTGGGTGTACCTGGACCAGCATCACTCGCCCTCCAGACCTCGCCCTCGATGGTACGCAGGTACTGGGATGGGGTCTTGGGGAACCTCTGCAAAGACTGCTGCATGTTCTTCTCCCGGATGCACAGGGCACGGTACAACCCTCTGCAGACAACTTCAAAATCTTCCACTGTCACCTGCAAGGGGGTTGTTGGTGAAGGCAAACACACAACTGGAACCCGGCTGCCCAAGGGACACCCTGGTGGCCTTGGGTGGAGAGAGGACAGTTTTGGTCACAGCAAGATAAATATCACAGCACCATAGAATGATTTGGGTAGGAAGGAACCTTAGAGATCATCTTGTTCCATCCCCTTGCTGTGGTCAGGGACACCTTCCACTAGCCCAGGTTGCTCCAAGCCCCATCCAACCTGGCCTTGGATGCTTCCAGGGATGGGGCAGCCACAGCTTCTCTGGGCAACCCTCACAGGGAAGAAATCCTTCCCAATATCTAATCCAGACCTACTGTCTCTCAGTTCAAAGCCATTCCCCCTTGTCCTGTCACTACATGCTCCTGTAAAAGGTTCCTCTCCAGCTGTCATGTCATGTGATGTCGTGTCGTGTTGTATCATATCATATCATATCATATCATATCATATCATATCATATCATATCATATCATATCATCCCTCCCACTGCTCTGCCTGGGCAGGGCAAAGAAGGGATGGTAGGCAGAGTCCCAATCATGGCAAAGGGAAGCTCCTGGTGCCAGGACCAGTGAATTCCAATGCCACCCCCTCTTACATTCCTCCCTGTAATCTGTAGTTGGCCCTGAAATGGAAGCCAGGCCCGGGCAAAACATTAAAAGCTATTTTTGGAGCCCAGGCTGAAACTGAAGCGGGAACAGCAACATACACTGACCCAGTATGTCAACAATTTTTGATTTACTGCACAGACAAGTGTTTGGGGCAGGCAGAAGAGGCCCAAAGGAGTGGAGAAGGGTGGAAGAACACCACGAGGTCATGGCAGAGGGAGAATGTGCCTGTTCAGGAAGGGATTTTCAGATTCCCCTAATTACTCCTCTGCAATGCAGCTCCAAGCTGAGTTTGGATCCACCAGCATGATCCCAGAGGCAGCACAGATGTAACAAGAGGCTGAGGAGAAGGGGGGATTAACACAGGATGTGATAATAGTCCTGGTCAACTGGCTCTAGGTGACCCTTCTTGTGCAGGGGGCTCAGACCAGATGACCTCCCTCATCCATTCTGGGATATGCACAAATCCTGGACAGATACAGCTGGGTGCTAGTAGAGAGGATGTGACAGAATGAGCACAGCCTGTCCCGCCATATCCTCCCTGGACAATCCCGTGGGAGCTGGGGAGCAACCCAGAGACTCCTGCTAAGGAATTCACACTGGATCCTCCAGGGATGTGGTGGCCAGCTCAGGAGGGGAACAGCCACGGCAGTACCTACCCCAGAGGCATAATCCCCGGTGATCTGGACCCTCTGGAAGTCAGGCACAGTCTGGTAGTGGGGGCAGGTGGAGATGATCTCATCAATGTCAGACAGGTTGGTTACAGACTTCTGAGCCACGGGCATTGCCAGTGACACTGTCTTCATGCGGAGCAGGCGCTTCTTCCTGCCAGGGACGAAAGTCTCAGGCCAACAGCCCCATTCCATGGTCACACACAGGAGCAAGGTTGGGGCACTTCCCACAGCCATGTCCTAACCATGCACAACATGAACCAGCTCTCTGGTGCTTTCTGAGCACCTGGAAGAGACACTGCCAAGAGCTCACCCAGTGGCCACAGACTTTGGAAGTTGCATCTTTGCAGAGAAAGGTCTCCAAGCCTCCCTCTCCACCAGCTCTGTGGCCATTGCTGTGCTGACACCCAGGGAGCAGGCCAAGGGTGTCTTTCTGTCCAGTTGGAGGACAGTTGGAAAGGAAACCCTGGATACCTGACAGATGCCTTGGCATTGCCAAGGATTTGTCTCACAGGTGTGAGGAGCTCACACCGGCCCTGATTTACATCCCCCCTGCTCCGGCCAGGGGTGTGCAGGCCACGTTCCCCTCCTTTCCCAGGACCCCTGGTTGCTGCTCACTTCTTCTCCACTGTGACATTGCTCTCCTGCAGCATCATGTGCACCTTCATTTCCTGCCTGGAGATGGGGCAGATCTCCTCCACATCAAAAGGAGAGGTTTCTCCCTTGACCTCCTCATCCTTCACCTCCGAGGCAAAGACCTTCTCGGCGAAGGAGCGCATGGACTCATCCATCTCTGCAAGGAGAAGGGCAGAGTTCAGGCTCCCACAGGCAGCTGCTTCCCAGCCCCTGGAACAGGCAGGTGCCCCTTGCAGGCAGCCCAGTGCTCAGCTGCCATTTCCTTGTGGCCCCCATGCCCCCCCTAAGAGACTCTGAGCCCAGATTTGCCGCAAAGCTGGGCGGGAGACATACCTCGATAGCCTCAGTAGAGCAGGAAAGGTAAATACAGTCCAAGACTGGTGCAAAAAAGAAGCACCAGGAAGAAGCAAATCCTTGGGAAGGGCAATTATGGGAGCATGCACTGGTGGCAGGGGGAGAGGGGGGGATTGGCAGAGCCCTTACAGCTCTAGAAAGCTCGAGACCCACTTGTTCCACAAGGCATCCAGTGAGGAGAAGGGCAGAGGTATGGATGGAGGAGAGAGAGCCAGCAGCCCAAGCACTCAGCTCCCACCATCCCTGTCAGCTGCAGAGCCCCAAATGGGGGGCTGCAACGTGGGCTGGACCCACCATGAGCATCATGCTGCCAAAGTCACCACTGACACGAGGCTGGTTGGGCTTTATGAAGAAGAAGGAAGGTTAAAAGCCCTTCCACTGCCAGCAGAGCACATAAAGCATCTCCCAGAAGAACACATTTGCATGGCAGCACAGGAACAGTAACAGAGCAGTTGGCAGCTCAGCACAAAGCATGATGCTGAAGGATGGAAGCGTCACACAGGACACGGGCAGCACGTGAGGACCAAAGCAGAACAGCCTGAGGGTTCTCACCAGCACTCAGGGGTGCCAGGACAACATTTAACAAATTGCAGCTTCCTGTATCAAAGGACCAAAAAGCTGGGGCCATTCCGTGTAACACCGAGGGGCACAGCTGGCACTGCCAGGAAACAGCATTTCTCCAGCTGCTGAGGGATCTCCATGATCATGTAACTGCTGTTGGGTTCCAGTGATCATGTCTAGGCAGTAACACAGCAGAGCACAGAGAAACCCAGCAATACTCACGTTTGTCTTCTGCTGTTTGAGATAAAACACAGACAAAATAAAAAGCTGTTGTGATCAGCCCTTCAAAATCTGTCTTTTTGCCTTATCACGTCATCAGTCATTACAAAGAGATTGGTAAAGTGCAAGTTTAGCCAAAGCCTTCCACTTACAAAAGAATCACAGAATCCCAGAATGATTTGGGTTGGAAGGAACCTTAAAGCTCATCTCATCCCACCCCCTGCCATGGGCAGGGACACCTCCCACCAGCCCAGGTTGCTCCAAGCCCTGTCCAACCCGACCTTGGACACTCCCAGGGATGGGGCAGCCACAGCTCCTCTGCCCAACCTGTGCCAGGGCCTGCCCACACTCACAAGGGGGAATGTTATTGCTCCCCATGACCCATGCAGGACCCGGGGAAGGAGCAGTGCCAGCCCTGGGGAAGGGGCAGAGGGAGGGCTGAGGGAGCCCCAAGCCCTGAGGGGGGTTCTGCTCTCCCCACCTGGTCAGGTGTGATTGCCCTGCACACAGCTGAGGGCTGATGCTGCACAGGAATTCAATGAGGCGACTTCCAGCCCGTATCAATCACCACCCTGCGCACTCACACATGGAATGCGGGCTCAGAACGTTTGTGGTAATCAACGTGGAGTGGCTGATTAAAGGCCATTAAAATTCACTAGAAGAGGTTCTAATCCTCTCCCCACTTGCACCCTGGCTCTTTTCTGTGTGTCTGATGATCACTGCTGACTTCACTCCTCCTGCCTCCCAAAGTGCCCCATGATGGGACATGTACCTGCTGTCCCTGCCTGTGTCACACACACACAATGAGGAGCAGATGGGAAGCAAAGGGTAGGAATAATTTAATTTATAAGTGACCAGGCATGGAACCTGCAGCAACACCACGTGGAATGTGTGGTCTGTCACATTCCTGCATGCAGGGACAGGAGAAATACCCCAGAATTTGCTGAGCTGGAAGGGACCTACAAGGATCATCGAGTCCAACCCCCAGCCCTGCACACAGGACCGTCCCCAGGAGTCACACCCTGTGCTTGAGAGTCACACCACGTTCTGATTCACACAAGGTCATTACAGACCTAATTAAGAGACAGTGCCCACAACTGAACCTCCACAGGACTGTTTGCATTCTCCCTGCCTGGCTCTGGCTGTGTTCACAACCTCCAGGCCTGTCTTGCATATGCCATTTGCTCCATATCGAAATCGCTCCTATCAATTAAATCTCCATTCAGCTAATTTAGCACCTGCAAAATTAAATCCTGGGCTTAGAGAATTTTCCTGAGTTCGGAGCACAGTTGTTGGGTGTTGACCTCAAGCAGAGACTGAAACTCTGATGTCTCAGAGGGTCCCCAGGAGCTGAAGGGAGCAGCATTTTTCCAGGCAGCAGATGCTTTTCCAGCCCTTGGCTGGTTTTAATGTGCCCCAGAGCAGTTGTTAGAAAGCTGGATGTGCACTGGAGTACCAGTGATGCCTTTATGTGGCCTTTTGTCACTCCCCCTTGTCATTCTTTGTGGTGGTGTCAGCAGTTTGCCCGTTGTGGTTCTGTTCCCAAACGCCTCTGAAATCCTCGGGGTAACAGAACCCTCTACCACTCATTTCAGTGCCAGAAAGCAAAGCATTCCTTTATTCACAGCACTGGGTGTGTGGGGGCCAGCAAAAGTCCTGCCTCCACACAGACACCCATACACTTTTTCAGCTATTTATGAATTTTTAACAAATTAATACTCATTGGTTCTAAATCACACGGTTATCTTTCATTAATTAATATTCTGTTTTCTATTGGTTACGCATTTCTCTCTTTCTACCTTTATGAGTCCATAATTTTAGGATTTTTAGTATCTTTTTCCCTTGAAAGGGACTTTCCATCACATATACTGAGCCATTTGTTGGTCTTCTTCTTTATCTGCTGGTTTCTGCATGATGTCCTTGTGGTCCCTGAGTTCTGCACTCCAGATGTCCAACACCACCAGTCCATCTTCCCCTCCTGGGCTTTGCTCAGTGGAGCACATCAAGGTCAGCTTAACAAAACTTACAATTTTAGTACTTTTCCCAAGCTGTGCTCTCACAAAAGCAGCTTAGGGGAACTTTTTGCTAAAGGCTGGCTAAAAGTCATCAGGGCCTTTCATACCGTCTGTGATTAATTAAAACCATTAAAAATTACATAAGTTTTATCTTTTCCAGTGGTGTGCCAGTCCACCCTCGGTGGCTGCTGGGCTGATGCTGCAGGTCCTGCCCCACCTCACCTCCCTCTCTGTGCCCTCCCTGCCTTGGCACTGCTCACACAGGAGGGTTGAGATGCCCCTGTGCCCACCTGCTCCCCTCTCTGCATCCCAGTGCGCAGGGCAGCCCTTGCCTAACCTGCCCTGGGCGGTGGTTTGTGGCTTCTCATTCCTGGGAGGGCACGGTTTGCTGAGGGACCAGAGACTGGTGCAGTTTTCCTCAAGGTCAAGTCTTGGATACTTCCTTAATTCCTTCACTAGAAAGGAGGAGGCAGGAGGACATTGTAGGAATCATGGAATGGTTTGAGTTGGAAGGGGCATAAAAGACCATTCAGTCCCATTCCCTGCCACAAGGCTCACGGAGCCCAACCCTCAGCCCTGCCCAGGCCCAGCCCCAAGAGTCACCCCCTGTGCCCCAGAGCATCAT
>JAWWEU010000076.1:2131635-2143883 GCA_035583155.1 Acropternis orthonyx | reverse complement strand
CCAGGGATGGGGCAGCCACAGCTTCTCTGGGCAACCTGTGCCAGGGCCTGCCCACCCTCACAGGGAACAGTTTCTTCTGTATATTTAATCTAAACCCACCCTCCTTTCACTTAAAGCCATCCCCCCTTGTCCTGTCACTCCATGCCCTTATGAAAAGTCCCTCCAGCCTTCTCGGAGCCTCTCTAGGTACTGGAATTTCAAAAAGGAAGACAGAGCAGGAGCTGCCACTTTGAGCAACACAAAGGTGTGAGTTTGGCACTGCCTGTTCCTGGCAGAGCCTCAGCGGTGCCTCATCGCGTAACCAAAGCCCTGCAGGTCCCATCCTACCTGAGGCTCTGGCAGAGCTTCTGCCTGACACAGCCTCTGCTTTCCCTGCAGTGTCCAAGCTGAAACATCTCAGGTCGCCTCAGTCAACACTACAAGAGACTAACAGGCACCCAGTGCTGTGGCACAACTGAGCTGTGCTGGGAGGTCTCTCCCTACACCCGTGTCCAGTGCAGGGATGCAGCAGGAGCAGAAGGTGGGCAGGCCAGCCTTCTCCTGCTGGACAAGCAAGCAGATATTTCAGTGACTTTGAGCACCAGGCTTGGCTATTTTTTGCCCATGACTCGCCCTCCTTTGTGGAGTTCGGGATGGATGGTCATTTCAGAGATGCCAAGTTCCATCTCCCTGTGGTCACATCTCTGCTTATGGCCTAATAGGATCAGAGAGCTGAGGCATTGCACTTCCACAGACCCTCACTGCTGCTCAAACAGCAACATTTTGAGGGGGCAGCTCCTGCCCTTTCCATCTGACCCAGCAGTTGAGGCTGCAGCTGTGACACCATTGACTTCCCAAATCCCAGCCACACACTCTCCTGGCATTACAACTCCATGTATTCATTTGCAAACGAAGCTTCCTAGAAATGCCTCCTTTGACCTTTCATCTCTTCAGTGGATGAAAATTACACTCAGGAAGGTTTTACAGCCTCCCACTGATGGTGCAGGGCCAGGCTTTAACGCCAGCTCACCCACCAGGACAGTCTGTCACACCACAGCCCTGCAATTCCAAACGTGCTCTTATCAGAGCTGTTTGGTGCTCGTATCACTCAGGGCTCTGCAGTCACATGTCACATGTCCCTCTGCACTGCTCTGCAGAGCCCAGCTTGTGCTCCCCGTCCCCTCGGGAATGCAGCTCCCCACATCTTCCAAGCTTCACCAGGTTGACTCCTGAAATCCCTCTGACCACTTCCACAGGGATTCAGTGGTGTCATTACATCACACTGCAGGAGAAACAACATTTTTCTTCAGTACAAGCAGAGCAAGATTTAAACTCTTTCTTCAAAGTATTTCTTTGCTGTGCTAACCCTAAAAATGTCTCCAAGCAGGAAGGAAAATGCCCAGAGGCCCCAGTGAGGTCCCCTGGACCATCGAGCTCTCCCAGGCTGTGGGCTGAGAGCCTGCCCTGGCACTCCTTGGCTCACTGGTTGCTTTCAGACCTACCTGGAATTCTCACCCGGGACATCGTGGCAGCAAAGTCTGCAGAGCCTCAGTCACACCCCTCTGTCCCCGAGCACAGGGGGCTGAGTGACTGCACCACAGCCCAACACTAATTTTACAGCTTTCCCTTCCCTGTAACCAGACTCTGCCACTCTAAAAGGAGAGCAGAGATCACTGAGGGACTATTTAAAGTGCAGCCACAAACACTTGCAGTGAGACAGGTGAACCAAGGCTCAAATTTAATGATTTTTTTTCCTCTAAGTCAGGCTTTCATCTTACATTTCGTGGAGTGTCACCTGTTGCCTGCCCAGGTTCCTGCTTCCCAGGGCTGACTGTGGAATTGAGTCTTTTAAGAGAGACTAAACCTGATGCCTTCTGTGCTGAACCAGAGGTTTAGAGGAAATTCCCAAGGCAGAGGGCTGGTGTTTCCATCAGAACAGGGGCTGTGGGTGTGCTCTCACCTGTGCTGTTCAGAGATTTTTCCAGAGGCAGGGATCCATGTGGAAGCCTGGATTTTGGCCACAGGGGTCGCACAGATGTCCTCACATCTTCCCAGCTGAATCCACCAAACAAAAGGAAGGTGGGGCAAGGAACTCCTGCCTTAAGCTACACCCGTGGCTTGGCTCTGGCGGAGCAGTGTCAGGTTGGGATGTACCTCTTGGCTTGATTTAAGCAGACTGTTTCCAGCTTATTGGCGCTGAGGGCTGTACCCTCCTCTAGGGTGTCCTCCAACCTACTTCAGATCTCACCCGAAGCTGGAAAACAGCTCCTGTCTGAAGAAAACCACCAGAATTTGTCATGCCCTGCGTGTTGCCAGAATAACTCTGAGCTTCTGACTCAGGTTCCTGGGGAACCAGAATCAGGTGAGAAGGGTAGAAGAGTTTAGATGTGAAACAGAGTCTTTTCAGGTTTGTTTACACTTCAGTTCTCGGTGGTGTTGGAAAAACTGCCCTGGAATAGGAGAAACCAAGCAAAGCATCTGGGCTGCAGCAGCACAGTCTGCCTGATGTAACAACGGGAGACTTTGGCCAGAGAATTGGAGGGAACAGAAAACCACCTGCAGAAGCCAACACTGTTTGGGATTACGGTTGCATGCAAGGGATTCCTGTGCCATGTTTTGCAGGAACAGCCATGGAAAGGCCTTATCCCAGGAGAAGATTGGAGTAAGTGACAATTACTTGCAGAAGACACAGAGCTGGAAATACCAAGCCATGGATTTTGTCTGTAGGTGCACGGGAAGCTCGTGGCACAACTGGTCAGTGAAGCCAGGTGAGCTGAGACCTGGCTCAGCATCTCCAGCTGAGACAACTCCCAAAGCATCCAGACACTCTCTGGAAGAGATGTGCCCATTGTTTGATGGGGTGACAAGAAATTCTCCAGATTTCAGGGGATTTTATCCCCACTTCCCAGTTATTGCCCAAGAATATGCATTGATTTCCCTCCCTCCCACCTGCAGAGGTGCAGCACCAGGGCAAAGCTGGGATGCTGTCACGCTTTGGTCTCCTCTCCTCTCATGCTGATGCAGTTTTCATTCTCTGAATTCTTCTTGTTCTTACCTATCCCCGAGTCTGAGAGTCCCCAGCACCACATTATTGTTTAACTATTTCATTTGGTGTCCATAAAAAGGGGCTCCTGCTTGTTTTGCTCTCCCACAAGGATTATACCCGCTCTTAACCTTCCTGGGTTCTTGGACTTGGTTCTTGATCTTGGGATTCACATCTGACACCAAAAATAACCCTTAGGGTATAGAGGTCATCTTCCTCTTGATCCCTCAGCTTTTTTAATCACAGGGTCAACTTGGGTGGGCTCATGGTGGAAATCTGAGTAAAGCCTGGGCATGCTGTGCTAAAGTTAGATTCATGGCCTCTGCAAATTCAAGGACTGGCACAAACAACCCATCTTCCCACTCTTTTTCAGCTGGAAAGGGAGTGATTCACACCCAGGGGCTTCACAGTGGTTCTAACCTCCCACACTTATAGCTCTGAGCTGCCTTCACTCCACCTTCATTTAAGTCAAACGATGGGACATGCCAGAAATTTGGCATTTTAGGGTCTTCTCCTGGCAGGACCTTCCTCTGCCTCGCCTGGCAGAGCATCCGCAGCACAGGGGCAGCTGTCCAAAGAGAAGCCATGAGGGAAGTTTTGCTAGAAAATGGTTTAAATTCCTGAAGAAGAAGAGTATGGACACAGAGAGGGTAATGTGGAATCTCAGCAGGGCCCTCCTGGCTGGGCTGGCTCTTTGACCGACTGCCCCAGCCCTGAGAAAACCCTCAGCAGGTTCTTCTCTCCCCACATTGCTCCTGCTCATCCCCTCCACAGCTTCCTCCAGGGTGGGGGAATCAGCCTCCAGAATCAGTCCTTGAGGTGGGAACTGCTTTGTAGGAACAGGTTGTCACAGAGACCAAGAAACCCCTGGATTTAAGCAGCCACCTGTACTCCTGCTCTGAATCCTTTAGGAGTGCATGCCCCTGGCACTGGGGGTCTGCTCTTAAAGTCCTGGGACAGAATTCCAGGTTGGACTCCGAGTTCCAGAGCCCTGACACAATGTCTGAGGAGAAACATACTTAAAGCACATTTATTTATGTACAGTCTTGACACAATCTGCCTGATTGCAGGAGGAAAGCCAAGAGGGAAGGATTTCAGCAGACTGAATTAAGCAAGTTCAGAGCCTGACAAAAGAGAGCAAGATTTGGACACAGCAAGAACTTCATGGCTGGTTTCACCCTGGGAGTATCAAGTGAAGGAGTTTCCCTCCCTTTTTTTTTATGACACAGTAAGGACAAATTTAACAAAAATATTATGAGGGACCCCAGTGAAGCAGAGACTCAACAAGAGGCACAGGTTGGTGATGGCATTAAAACTGACTCTGGCCCGAGCCCAGGGCAGGTCTCAAGGCCACTCTGGGTGCTAATTGATGCTCCAGGGCACACACAGGGCACAGCTGGCACTGCCCCAGGACAGAAGTGACAAGTGGAGTAAATCTCAGCCCCCAGACAAAGCAGAGCACTGTGACAAACTTCCTGTAATCCCCTTGTGGATCCTGTGCCCGCAACACAAAAGAAAGAGCCAAAGAATTCCAAGTTTATTCTTTAAAAAAAAAAAAAAGTTATTTAAGAAGCAAAATAATTTACTTCGATTCAAACCAAAAGAGATGCATTATTGAAAGCAAATAATTAAACAAAGTAACAACAAATTAGCCCTTGGGTTAAAAGTCCAGATCCCAACAGTTCCCAACCATCCTGGAGGTGATGCACGAGCAGCTACTCAGGGTTTGGGGTGCAAAGGAGAACATCCAGGTCAGAATGGGGTTCCTCTTCCACTGCTCTCCTTCCCCCACAGGTTGCTTGAAACCCAATTCTACATCATCGAGCTGTACTAAAAATGATGACACCTTAAACATCCTGGTTAATACCCAAAGTCCTACCAAGGGCAGGAACTAAATCTGAGCAGTTGGTTGGACAAGACCAGGGAGGGGGGACACAAAGAGGACCAAGCACAGCGTTACACTGGCTCCTCAGAGAGCTGTTCTCAGCCACAGCACAGACACATTTATTACAGTTACTGACACTTGTCATTTTTGAACAAGAGCTTTACCTATTTTTTTATATTTTACCTCAAAGCTCTTCTTCTCTCCAGTAAAATCAGCTTGGCACTAAGTGCTGTTAGTTGTAAAGAACATTTCTACTAAATCTACAAAACCACCTTGTCCAGGGACCTGCCTTGTGCAAAACCTTCTGTGCTTATCTCCTAAATAATTTTCCCGTAAGTCCTTGGGGTTTTGTCCTTCCACAGTTCTCAGCTGCCACCAGACCCAAGGTTTTCTATAAAGCCTAAACCCAGGGTTATCTATGGACCCTAAACCCAGGGTTCTCTATAGACCCTAAAATCAGGGCTCTCCATGGACACCAAACCCAGGGTTCTCCACAGACAGCTGGAAACCAAATCCAACCATTTAGTTCACGCTCCTGACCAGTGCAACACCCTGACTTTGTGGTATTTGCTGGATTTGGAATTAAACCACCTCTGCAGGTCGACTCTGCAGCATCCTACAAACTGATGCAGCCCTTCTGGAGGTTCCCAAGATGACATAAATACAGACCTACCCCTACCAGGCTTTCCAGAGCCCAGGAGAAAGGGAACAGCAGAGAGAAAGCGGATGCATTTGCCACTCAGTTCCCACACATTCCTGAGGATTCCCAGCTTTGGGAGTTACATTTTAGTGCCAACCAGAACACGCAGTGCAAGGTGGAGCCTTGTTAAAGATGAACCTCCACCCAAAAGGAATCATTTTCCATACCTGACCACACAGCCTTCAAACATCAAATGCTCCCCACCAAAGGCTTCCCATGGCCACAGGCTGTGAGCAATCCTGCTTGCCAGGGAACAAATTCCTACATTTCCCAAATAATCAAAACCCACACAAGACCTGCAGGGTGGGATCTCACCCTTCAAACTTCTCGCAAACTCCACATTGCCCTTTCCCAACTGCTGCCTCTCCATGACCAGCTGTACATCCCACAACTATCATTTTCCAGGGGTAATTTTATTCACTGGACAACACTGTCACACATCTCCTTGGAAGCAGAGGATGCTTTCACCAAAAGCTTCTCCTGACAAAACTTTCTGAGCCCCGAGAGCCTTCAGGTCTGCCACGTTTATCCTGCAGCATGAGATCAGTCATGGAATGGTTTGGGTTGGAAGGGACCTTAAAGATCATCTCATTCCATCCTCTGCCATGGGCAGGGACACCTCCCACTAGCCCAGGTTGCTCCAACCTGGCCTTGGACACTTCCAGGGGTGGGGCAGCCACAGCTTCTCTGGGCAACATTGAACTGAACTCGAGCCACAGCCAATGGTACCCACAATTCTCCCACCACTGTGTGGAGGGTGCTGGAAAACAATGTTTTAGACAAAAATATCGTGGGTTTAATTCTTATCAGTGTCACATCAGTGAAAGGTAAAATAAATTGAGAAAAGTACTTGTAAGGATTATCACGGAAAAAGAAAAGGGGATCCAGATTTATCCTCCTCATTCCAAGAAGAGAATTAAAAATGTAAGGAGTCGAGCAAGCAGTATTAAAAGGAAAAAACTTCTTCCCTCTCTGTTTACTGATTTCTAAATTCCATTTGAAATTGAGAACTCCCGCTGAAGATGCATCACTGACACCAGCAAACTGAAATCAGGCCTCTTGCAATTCCCTGCTCCCGCCGGGCTGGCACTGCCCGAACGCTCCCTCTGTTGGCTGGAGGCTCCTTCCTCTTCCACCAGAAACTGGGAATTCAGCTTTGCTGCCTGACCACACAGAATGGAACCCAGCCCCAGCAGCACAAGAACCAGGGAAGGACAAAGCATTCCAAGGAACACTGGCAGGTTCTGGAAGTGACCACCCTCCTACATGCCAGTTTGGGGGGAAGAACTGGCAGAGCTCTCGCAGCACTTCCCTCCTACTCGGAGCTGTTGGAGCAGGCCCAGAATTCCCATCAGTCTGTCCCACACCTTCTGTGAAGTCATCACTGAACTCATTTCCTTCCTCATTTTGCAGGGATGCTGCAATCAGAAGCTGGCTCAGGTCTCTGCCTTTCCCTCTGTCACAGAATCCCAGCCTGGTTTGAGTTGGAAGGGACCTTAAAGCCCATCCCATCCCACCCCCTGCCATGGGCAGGGACACTTCCCACTACCCCAGGCTGCTCCAAGCCCCTCCAGCCTGGCCTTGGACACTGCCAGGGATGGGGCAGCCACAGCCTGTGACAAACACAGTCAACCCAAAACTTCCTGACAAGGGAACTCTCCAACATTTCACAGTCTAGAGACATCTTGAAGGGACTCTTTTACAGTCTGGTGGTAAGAAAACAACTAAAAATAAAACAATTTGCAAGTTACAGAGAGCGCTGAGGAACAGCTGTCCAAACTAACCTCCAGTTACCAGGTTAATGAGTGAGAAGCTGCCTGGAAGTGTTGGCAGTTCATGTTCAAAATGAGCAGCCAACTAATTTGGTCCAGCTTGGAGAAGGAAGAGATCTGAATGCTGCCGGAAAACAATACAGAATATAAACTGTTCCATCCACAAAGAAAGTAAAACACAGGTGCAGTGTGTCCCCTCCCTTGTTCAAGAGTCTGGACCTTCCAGCCTGCAAATTCCTGCTGCAGAGTCCTGTCAGGCACAGATCACCCACACCACACTTGCCTGCTTGAGACAATTGAGCTCCCAAGAAATTCCAGTCCTTGGGGGTTTTCCTCAACCCAGGGGGCAACTTCAAATCTTCTTAGCAAACAGGCACTTAGTTAGGAAAGGTTTTCCTCTTTATTACAGACACGGAGGATCAGGCAGGTGGCACTCCTGGCACAACGGAGATGTTTGTTGCTCTTTGCTGTGCAGGTGCCCAGAGAGCAGACACCCATCTGACAGGGGGCAGGGGCACTCCTGGTGGCACAGCCACGGGTGGCATTACTCCGTGCCACTCCTCTGGCAGCACTGCACAGAATCCAACAGACAGGGGACACACAGCGCTTCTAGCTTTTACTCTAGAGGTAAAGTGTCATCTTTTTTTTTTGTTTGTTTGTTTTTGTTTTTCACAGCATTTAGTCTCTATGGTTCACTTTTGTGACTGGTTTTCTTCTTGGACAAACCCGGGTCACACGGGGAGAAAAGAATCCCAGCACATCCAGAGATGCTGCTGCTCCGTGAGCTGAGCAGGGAGGTAGATGCCATGGATGTTCTCTTCAGATGGAGCACGGAAAAGGACCTTGTGCTAATTATCTGGTGCCAAGAGTCCATCTCTGGCACCAAAACACTGCAGGGCATCAGCAGGAGGTGCAGCACAGGAGCATCGAGGCTCCTCCAGCAGCTGCACCTGAATCACTTTTCCTTGGCATCTGAAACAGAAAGACACCTCCAATTAGCACCTAATTAGCTCTGTCCAGCTCTCATGGGTAGCAGAGCAAGCCCTGAACTGCTCTGCCTGTTCTCACAGCTACGAGCAGCATCTTTTAGGGAGCTGGTGAAAGGAATTTCACTCAGCTGGGAGCTCAAATCGCAGCATTTTATTTGGTTAATCTTGGAACTGGGCACGTCCCAGAGAGCACAACTCACTTAGGCTGTGCAGACTCAACCCAGCAGCAGCACGTGGTGACTGCACACTGTGCACACCCCCCCTTCCAGCTCAGGGATTCCTGGAGCACACACAGAAATCACCCACTCCCCAACCAGCCAAAAGGGGTTCCCAATGGAAGGAGACACCGACTGGAACAACACAGAAAAATCACACTGCTGAAATCAGTGGAAATCACAGAATCATGAAATGATGTGGGTTGGAAAGGACCTTAAAGATCATCTTGTTCCACTCACCCACCCACCCACCCACCCACATGACAGCCAAAATGCTTTGTCATCAGCTTAGAGGGGAACTTTTTATTTTCCCATTTTTTTTGAGAAGTCAATCATTGCGGGATCCAAACCTCCAGGAATCAATGGGGGGGAAAAAAACCACCTCTGGTAAACCAGCATTTCTAGGCCACGCTGATCCCTGGCAAAACAGACAAGGCACCAGTGGAAAACCGGGATTGCAGCTCACCTGTTCACATCACAGCACAGGACAACCCCATGCAGCCCTGGTTCCCGTCCTCGCTGCTGTTGAGCTTCTTCATCCGGTACTGCCGGATCTCCCTCACCAGTGTGTAAAAAGCATCTTCCACGCCCTGAGTGCAAAGGGAAGGTCAAGGATTTTGCTTTCCTGAAGCTTCTGAAATCACTGATCTTTCCGTCCCAGAGTCCCTTAAGGCATTAAGGCTTCTACAGGAAGAGCAGCACCCAACTCATCCCCCACGGCTCGTGTTGTCCCAAACTCTCCCCTCACGCTCCCAACTCTCCCTGGGATGGAAAACTGGAACTGTGGGGAGGTTTCCATGCAGGAAAACAAGCTACTTCTGGCCTAATCACCTCTATTTTAGAGTTCTTAGAATTTAATTCTTTAGAATTTTCTGGCCACTGCTCAACAATTGTACCTTTTCTGCCTCATCCCCCCGATGCCAGGGGACAGAGCCACGTGTTCAAGGCAGCTCTGGGGAAGCCCATCAGTCCAGCCTGGGGCATTCTGTCTGTAAACATAACCTTGTAATTGGTTTTCCTTAAGAAGCCAAGAAAACTGAGCAGGTCTGGGGTGATCAACTGCAGCGAGAGCAGGTGAAACTCTGCTCCTCTTCTTTACCAACACAACCCACCTGATGGGGAACAAGCCTGAAGTGATTCCTGCACTGGCCCAGCCCAGTTACAGGCACAAAACTCTCTCAAGCTACAGGTGAGTGGGGAAATGAAAGCTGAAAATGGATCAGAAAACACCTCTCCTGCAGAGAAGGCAAAAGCACCTGGGAAATCGCCAGCCCATCCAGCATTTCACTCACAGGGAGCAGTCAGAGCCCCCTGGGGCATCTCACCTGTCTCGTTTTTGCAGAGGTCTCTATGAAGGGGATTCCGTAGCTTTTTGCTAATTCTTGGGCCTGTTTTGTGTCTACTGTTCTTGTGGGCAGGTCACATTTATTCCCAACAAGCACCATGGGCACGTCATCCGAGTCTTTCACTCTCTTGATCTGTTCTCTTTGGAAAGGAGAATTGAAAAGTCAGGAGCGATTTTATAAATATAAAAACTGGTTTAGTTCGATATTCAAACAAAACTGTGCTGCAAAAATATATTAGAGCTGGGCAGGACCTCAGGGGTTCAACCTGCAGCAGGATGGCCAAATTTTGTGCACTTCATTTTCTAGTCCGTGGATAACTTCTTCTCACCCATTTTCTTAGAGATGATGTTTTGTACACTCTAAATATCGTCTGATTCATTTGGGTTGGAAAGGACCTCTGGAGATCACCCAGGCCAATCCCCCTGCCCAGGCAGGGTCACCTGGAGCAGGTGAGACAGGAATGTGTCCAGGTGGGTTTGGGATGTTTCCAGGGAGGGAGATTCCACACCTTCCCTGGGCAGCTGTTCCAGGGCTCTGCCACCTCCACGGAGAGAAGTTCTTCCTCATGTTGAGGTGAAACTTGTGTTCTAGTTTATGGCCTTTGCTCCTTGTCCGGCCACTGGGCACCACTGAAAGGAGCCTGGCACCATCCCCTGACACCTCTTGGAGGTATTTCTGTTGATTGATGGGATTAATGATTAACACAACAACTCCCAAAACTGTCCCATTCTTAATTGATTAAAGATGGTGGGAGGCCCTGGCACAGGGTGCCCAGAGAAGCTGTGGCTGCCCCATCCCTGGGAGTGCCCAAGGCCAGGTTGGACGGGGCTTGGAGCAACCTGGGCTGGTGGGAGGTGTCCCTGCCCATGGCAGGGGGTGGGACTGGATGAGCTTTAATGTCCCTTCCAACCCAAACCTCTCTGTGCTTCCATGTCTTGGCACAGAACCCCGAACAGCTTAACAAACTTCCTGCCAGCAGAGGAAGACTTAAAATTCACCCCTTATTTACTCTTCACCGCTCCACTTCAGCCACCACAACTCCCTCCCCACGGTGCAGCCCCAGCCCGTACCTGTAAAGGTTGATGTCAGCAAAGGACTTGCTGTTGTTGATGGCAAAGACACAGAGGAAGCCCTCCCCAGTCCTCATGTACTGGTCCCTCATGGCACTGTACTCCTCCTGCCCCGCCGTGTCCAGGATGTCCAGCAGACACGTCTCGCCGTCGATCACCACCTGCTTTCGGTAGGAGTCCTGCAGGGCACACACGGGGATTGGGGGGTCACAACGGGGGCGCTGCCCTTTTGCCACCTCGGGCATCGGGGGTGGGAAAGAAAAGTGACAATGAAAAGGTGGGTGTGAGCGAGAGGGGAGCTTTTCCAGCTCTTCTAGAGGAGGTTGTGGCTGCCCCATCCCTGGGAATGTCCCAGGCCAGGTTGGACGGGGCTTGGAGCAACCTGGGCTGGTGGGAGGTGTCCCTGCCCATGGCAGGGGGTGGCACTGGAAGCGGTTTAAAATCCCTTCCCACCTAAACCATTCTGGGAATCTGTGATTCCCACCCCTCTCTGATAAAAAACTCCCAGTGTCTAAAACTGTTACTGAAATGTATCTAAAAATGTTGCTCCGACTATGACATTTTAAACTCTTAAGCTCCCTCCGCCTTTGTTACAAAACGGAAAAATTCCCGTTCTTCCCAAGAAATCCCTGGATCAACAAGACAAGGGGGGGAAGGGGGTACCACTGATGCTGACAGGGACCCTCAGCCCCTGCAGCCCCTCGGGGGCTCCTCTGGCCGCCCGTGGCTGCTTCAGGAACCCCGAGCAGAGCCGGGGTGGGTGGGGGGGATCTCCGCGATCCCCCCGCGCTGGGCTGGGCTGGGCTCGGCTCGGGGGGGACCCTCCGGGAAGGGTTTTCCCGGGATTTCCCACGCCCCCGCTCCCACCCCGCGCGGCTCCCGCACCCCGGCCCCGCGCACCTCGATGGTGGGGTCGTACTCGTCCACGAAGTGGTTCTGGATGAGCTGGATGGTCAGGGCGCTCTTGCCGACGCCGCCGGCGCCCACCACGACCAGCTTGTACTCGGTCATGGCCCGGCCCGGCCCCGCGCTCGCCCCGCGCCGCTTCCGCCTCCCCCGCGCGTCACCGCCCGCGCCGCTTCCGCACACGCGGCACGGCCGCGACACGGGCGGGACACGGGCGGGACACGGGCGGGACACGGGCGGGACACGGGCGGGACACGGCCGCGACACGGGCGGGACACGGACGGGACACGGGTGGGACACGGGCGGGACACGGGCGGGACACGGGCAGATCCGCAGAGCGTCG
>JAWWEU010000076.1:2110476-2129794 GCA_035583155.1 Acropternis orthonyx | reverse complement strand
AATGCATCTCCCAGAGAAGAAAACCATACATTGAGAATAGAGGTAACATGAAAAAACAAAATAAAACAAACAAACAAACAAAAAAAAAACCACAGTACTGCCCTCTATTCCAAAAAGTAACTCCTGATCTTTTTGGTTAAAGTAATACTTAGACCAATCATTCAGTTTTCTTGCTTGATAAAGTGTGACTGGGGAAATGGAGGGAGGGGCAAGGGGAGGGGAGGGGAAAAAACCCAAAAAAACAAAAACAAAAAAAAAAAAAAAAAAAAAAAAAAAAAAAAAAAAAAAAAAAAAAAAAAAAAAAAGCACACAGACATCAACTATTCACCTTGATGAAAGTCTCAATACAGCTATGGAAAGCCTAAGTATTTATTCTCTTACAGTACACTGGGTGCCGGCTGCAAAAAGAACAAAAAAAATGTATTCACTTCAGGCACAACTTCTTTCTCTTTAAATTTAAATCAGTAAAAGAAACTGGGTTTAGAAGCTGCAGTGTTCTAAGCAGCAGCAGATTTGTGCATTGTTTTAAATATATTTAAATTACCACACTGATGGCACACCTCAGCCTTATGAAATTCTGCACTCGCTGTTCCAGAACACCACAAAATCCACTGACCCTGGGAGAGACTTGCACGGAGCTCTAACGACTGGCTAAAGGAGTCAAGTTAAATGAACTGGGAAAACACTGTAACATTTGGCCATCAACTCAAGGTATCTGAATGTTCATCAACATCTGATATAAACTGAACTTATTCCGCCCTCGCATGGTCCGCAGGATTCGAGCAGAGTGAGCTGAAGTGAGCCTTCCCCTCCACTTGGGAGGCAATATAATGCAACTGAGCACTAAGGCATATAAACCTTGGCCAAAAACAAGGATAAAGCATAATAACTGTAGTGCAGAATTCCACAAGGTCTGCCCGAGCAGAGCTGTCTATGTTTACTCACAGAGGCAATGGAGATTGCAGTTACCAGTTGCGTTAAATGCACCATTCAAAACAAGCTTCTAAAATGTGATACTATAAGGCGCCACCTTAAAAGTTCTCCAGAATGCAACTGTGCAGAAATTTAAAATGGTTTCGTAAATTTAATTTTAAACATAACATGAGAAGGTGTTAAAACCGGTGGAATAGCTTCTGAGAATTTGGAGGAAGGGATGAACAGGGAGATATTCAGTACCCTTCGCCAGCCCCACCGCGTGGCCCGACGTCGGCGCGGGGTTGGGATCAGTCTATAACACCAGCCTGGCGGATCTTTCTCTCTGCACCAAATCCCTGCAAGGCAAACAAGGGACATTTTTAGCTCCAGCATCACAGAATCACAAAATCATTGAGACTGGAAAAGGTCTTTAAGGTCAAGTCCAGCCGTGAAACCGCCACCCCTTTGAGGCAAAGCGGAGCTGTTCCACCCAAGCACAGGATTAGCACGTTTCTAATGAGTCATATTTTTCTTCAGAAACAGAGACAGCAATAAAACAGGTTCTGTGGGGTGTTCCTTATAGTCCTAGATACTTCCCAGATTCTAGACAATGTCCTCTTCAGATTCCAGACACTCCACTCCTGTTTACCACACAAACCTTAAGTGAAAGCCAAGTTTGGGCAGAGGGATTTCACCTACTGCCCGAGAAGGGCAGCAGGAGTTTTATAACCAAGATAACCATTACGGGCTAGAAAACAAGCAGCAGTTGGTTGCTCCTCTGCAACCACAGCCCCCACCACTGGCACAGGGTGCAGTACCCTGTGTCACCCTCGCACAGCACGGCAGCAGCCGAGTACAAAAGGGAAGCAGACAGGAGGCTCACGCTCCCAGAGGTGAGTTCCCCGGGGCAGAGCAGAGCGTGCAGCCCCCCCTGGCCCTGCTGGGGTACCTTTGAGTTGTCGGGCCCGCGGGGCTGGCGGAGCACTGTGAGCCGGGGGGCGTTGGCATCGTCCAGGTTGATGCTCTTTAAACGGTTCACGAGTCTATCGGGCCGCGGAGCAGCAACAGCCTTGGCGCCTTCGCTGCAAGAGGCACACACAGGGCACTGGTGACTCCCCACGGCTGCTGGCAGTGTCCTCCCTCATTTACAGCCCTTTACCTCACTAATTTGGAGCAGTTTAGATTATCCCCATGAGGCATTAGCATCGTTTATCCTGTGTGACAGCACACCGGACCCTGTCCCAAAGCGTTACTTTCCCCACAGGACTCTGAAACAGCAGCTCAGTGTTCTCCAAAGGTTCTCAGTGTTCTTTACTGAGTTGAGCTGTTCCTTTTTCTCTCACATATATTATAATTAGTATTTCCTACATTTCTGCTACCCAGAGCAGTTGTGGCTGCCCCATCCCTGGAAGTGTCCAAGGCCAGGTTGGACAGGGCTCGGAGCAACCTGGGATAGTGGAAAGTGTCCCTGCCCATGGCAAAGGGATTGGAAATAGATAGGCTTTAAGGTGCCTTCCCACTCAAACCATTCTGGGATTTTATGATTTAAAAGGCTTATGAGCTGCCAGTATATCAAGGCAGAGCATTAACATCTCTGAAGATGACGGAGACAGAGAATTTTGAGCTTTCTGTCACTGCAGAAGTGCTACCTCAAGCTTAAGCAAAACCCAAAATGTGCAGTTTTCTTCAAATAAGTAGTTCAAAAACAAAAAGAAATACCCATCACTCTAAGAAAATGCTATACCAAAAAGAAAAGAGTCCCTAACAACATGGGGTTTCTATTTAAAAATGAAAGTTGCTCCTCAGAGAACAGGTGGCAGCACTATGGAATGTGCTGGCCAAAGATCAGCATCCACATAGGATACCATCAGCTTTCTTATGGTTGACTTCTACTTTCAAAGCTGTACCCAAATTCCTGCTACAAGGGGAGTTTGAGAATAGATTAAAAGGAGAACAAGCCATTTGTGATTAGAAAGAGCTGGGAGTCCTGCTGCTTGCCCTGCCCTGCATCCCCTCTCTGTGCTGGCAGCTCTCAGGTGAGGCTCTCCCTGAAGCCAGCTGGGATCCAGAGCTCCTGCTGCAGAGCAGCCAGCTGAGGCTGAGCAGCCTGCAGGGCCCTGCTGGGATGCAGATCCTGTGCCAGGTTCAATCACTTCCACTCCCAACCCTCACCAGACACGCCACACGTTGCAGGCACTGCATTTTCCTGTGCGCTGGTTCAGGATTACGGAGAACTCCACTTCATCCCCAGCCTGGAGCTCCACACCATCCTGGACTTCTTTGACATGGAAGAAGAGCTTTTTGCTGTCCCCAACTTCATAGTTAATGAAACCAAACTGAAAAGACACACATCACAAGGTTATTGATTTCCTCTTCCTCCAGACAGAGGCAATAATTTGCTCATCACTGCAGTTCAACGACTTCTAAAAAACCACCAAACCTCTGCGGTGCCTCAGAGAAGTGGAAATGCAATGTCTACATTGAGCAGAACATTCTGTCTGGGAACAACGCTTCTGAAAACCCAGGCACTCTTCTTGGGCTTGTGAAGTCACACTTAAATTGCAAAGTCTATAGAACAACTTCTGAAACTGCCCAAGTCCTGGCAGCTGCATTAAACTAAGAAGAGCACTGCTGCAAGCTCGAGGACTCCACCCTGAAAGGCTTTCTTTGGTCTGTCACTGGGAGAAGCAGCCAGTTACTTCATCTTCCATTCTACTCCTGTATAAACCAGCAAAACCCATCCAGCCTCTCCATAAATGCCTAGCGATTAGTGCTGCACAGTAACTATAAAACCAGAATGCATTCACAGCATTTAACTTTTAAATGCAGTTAACGAGGGCATTTCAGGGGGTCTGTGATCACTGACTGCTTAACGCTGTGAAGAAGCTTCTTCCAGAAGCAGAGCATGTGCAGTTCTCTTTTTCTGAGCACCTTTTTCCCCTACCAGCACGTCCCCAGCAGTCACTCACCTGGTCCTTGACACACTCCACGGTGGCTCTGCGGAACGGGGTGATGTTCACAGCCATCATCTGCCCGTTCTGACCCAGAACACACAGCTGGAACTTCACTGTCTCCCCCTTCTGCAGACAGTCACCTTTGTTTGCCATTCCAACAATTCCAAATGGATAGACCTCTCCTTTCATCTCACCTGGTGGGGGGGGAAACATGCAAGACTGAGAGGCCTTTCCCACCTGAGTTCAGACATCCCATATTAAAAATCTACTTTTGCTGCCAGCTTAGCAGTGGGAACAGTCTGCAGAGTGAAGATAACCCTCAACACTTCTATTTACATGCATTCAGCTTGTGAACTTGGGAAAGGCACACTTAGAAGTAACAAATCTTACCATCTTCCATGACTTCAATCATGCCCTGGTACTCAGTCTGTGTGGGATCTACACTCCTCAAAGGACGAATTACTTTACCAGAGTAAACAGTTGGATCAGCATCTTCAGCAATACCATTCACTGAAAAGAGACAGACAGTGGAAGAATAAGATGTTCTAATCGCAATTTATTTTAAAGTTAATTTAAATAAGTGATTCAGATTGACCAGGAGACAACAGATTGAAACTGCATGACACGTAATCAAAACCACATTAACATTAAATACATGGAAGTAGAAAAATACTGTTTTCTCACGAAACTCAAGGGCAGGGAGCTTGAAAAACAAACCAAAGTATTTCACTTCTCTTCCACTGCATTCCCTGCTCACTTTAATAATCCAATATAAATATGTATTTCCCTCCTCCCAAGTCTTCTCCTCCCTCCTGCAACCTTCCCTCTGTAAGGTGCTGCACAACCAGTGCAGTTACAAATTTGGCCAGTTCTGCCCCTCTGTCCCTCCTTATAAGCCCCAGCTGAGGGGTTCAGAGTACACCACCAGTCCAAAGAATTGCTGCTGCCTCCAGAACTGCTGGTTTGTGCTTGCCTGTTCTCAGCAAACACAGGCAGCAGCTTCCAGGATACCAGTGGTCATCCCACATTAAGCATCTCCTTGCTCTAAGCTCCAACCATCGATGGATTATTAACAAATTGTACCCATTAACACCTGCCAAGAGCCCTGTAAGCAGGAAACACCAGGTACAGCCTTACCTGCATGTGTTTTGTTCACCTTCTCTGCACTAACTTTGTTTCCTTTGCCTTTTGACAAGCTGTATTCCACAGTGTCTCCAAGTTCCAGGCTATCAATATCCCCACAGAATTCACTACAGGAACAGAATGATGTACAGTTTTCCTTTAGTTACATGACAACAGTGATGCTCAACCAACATCCACAGCAGTTGGTCAGAAACTATTTTAATTGCTCACTTTTTCAAGAAATCCTCACTCAGGAAAGTGAAGCATTCCAAATATACAACACAACTGGATTTGGGATTCAGGGGCACAGAACATCAGGACTGATGACTAACAGTAAAGCCTGATCCAGTCCAGCTGAGACAACAAATGGAACTGCAGATATCTAAGCACACATATGTATATGTGTGTGTGTGTGTGTGTGTGTGTGTGTGTGTGTGTGTGTGTGTGTGTGTAAAAGTGAAAATGAGTTTAAGAGTCAACTCAACAGAACTCTGCATTCTTCCACCCCCTCAAACAGACACACAATTAAATAATAATAAAACTGTCATTCACCTGTAGTGGAAGAAGATCTCCTTATCATGATTGGCTGTTTCAATAAATCCAAAGTTATCTTTCAGGGCTGCCACATATCCCAAAAGCCTCTTAGAGCAGTAGTTGCGTCCCAGCATTCTGACAGACACAGCTGTTTGCAGACCAGTTCTCTTCACTTCACACACACAGAACTCAACCTGTTGAAGAGGTGAGACTCCATACTAGACGGAAAAACCCAATCAAACCATGACCACCAACAAAAAAAAGCCCAAACCAACTCATTTCAAAGCTGTGCAGCTCTGAATCAGTACTTAGGCTCTCCAGGAAAGCAGTGTTCTAGTCACTGACTTCATGGCAATCATTGCCATCTCCTACACTCCAGAGAGCAGCAGTCACACCTGGGATACCTGCAAGGCAGGCCAGCCTCCAGCACTCAGCTTTTTACCCCTCAAGGATGAGAAACTGCTTATGTTGGTCACCTCCTTTCCCTACACTGCTCACCAGTGACCCACAGTAAGACGTACCTGCCTCACTTGTCTCAGTTTTTAAAAAATCTCTCACTTAAAAAGCATCATTTACCAGTGAGATACTATTTTCATCTATGTATCAGCAGGTTGGAGGGTATTTTTTAAGTTGTACAGAAGATTAAGTCACTCAAACATAGCATTACAGGGAATATTACACAGGTGCCTTGTCCTTTGTTTGCTCCAAGAGGGAGAACAAATCCAGAAATAAGGCAAAGAGAAGGTCATACCTCACAGAGCACAGAACAGTATTTCCAATAGTTATATTACCTTATCTCCTATCTGGGGATTAGTAGATCCTTCCACATCCTTGGCTTGGTAGGGAATGGTCAGTTTTACTCCACAGTCATCATACACAATTATTCCATCCTCGGCTTCCTGAAAACAAGGTCAGAATCCAGCAATCAGTGCCTCATTAGAATCCCAGTGAGGTTTTACAATAACTGCTCAGAAACACAACCAAACTGAGTAAGAAGCTTTAAATGATGACAGACAATATTTTTAAAGGATATAGAGGTATTACCACCAGTTCCAGGAAGTTGGAACTGTCAGTATTCTGGGGTTTTTCAAAACAGCACGACAAAAGGTTCTCCTCTAGCCCTAGAAACTTAATTTTAACCAATTCTATCTAGTATGTTATGTAGTGGGAGGTAGAAAGTTCCCATCAAGTTCCTGGAATTTATGCTCCACAACATGATAATAAAAGTATTGTTAATGATCTTGGTTCACACAAGTTGGTTTTCACTGACTGCTGCCATCAGCTATTCGGTGTCATTCACATTTATACAGGATAAATGATGCTTCAAAACCAGTTAAATCACAGATTTTAAGGAAGCAGCCCCAGTCTCCGATGGCAGGAATGCAGAAGAGGTATTCTGGGAGAGCAGCATTACCTTCTCTTTGCCTTTATTTGGGCTAGTGGCTTTGGCTGGAGTGGCTTCTTTGTCTATAGTGCCCACAAAACGATGTTCTGACTGGGTGTGGAAAGATACTGTGCCCTTGGGAAGCTTTTTAATCCTTATGGCATGGTTCCTTTGGGCAGACAGCATATCCTGAAAGGTGAGATCCAGCAGATTTTAGACAGACTGCAGCACGTAATTTCTCTAAACACTAAGATATTATAGGAGTATTAATGTCACTTACAGGAACGACAGTGAACTCTACTTCATCAGAAATATGGAGCTGATTGCCATCCATGATTTCACTGAAGTGGAAGAACATGCGAGCGTCCCGGTCCACGCACTTGATGAAGCCAAAGCCGTCCCTCATGGCTGCAATCACACCCTGGCAACAGGCAAGTCACACTTGTTAGTGTGTTAGTGCTGCCCTGGGACACCTGTCTGCACTTCGCAACAGGGCCTCAATCCTGGGGGAATGCTTCACTTTTGCTATGGGCTTCCTTGCAAACCTAATGCCAGTGGTTGTGGTCAACCCAAAATGCAAACAAGCCCTACTCACCCAGTTCCTCTACTTAATTTCTTATAATGAGTGAAGGGGAGATTAATTTAAGCCACTAACAAGAAGGGCTATGGCTAAAATTCTGCCAATACTACTACACAGAGAACACAATCTTGAAAGGGGCAACTCTACAAATGCAACATCAACTACAGCAGTATATGAAACATATATAAACACAAATAAAATATAAAAGAACCTACATAAACAGAAAATAAAATCAATGGTGAGAGGGAAGGTTAAGAGAAAAACCCTCAGATTTTCAGACACAACTGAAGCAATTGTGAAGAAGTTGTTTAGTGTATGTTATTGTAAGCATGTGACATAGTAGTGGCCTTCCTGATAACCACTAGAAATGGAATGCTGAATGATAAACAGAATATACTGTTAACAAAACAAACCCTAGCACCAGATCACACCAGAATTGAGAAAGAATTTACTAACATATTCCATCCAACCCAGCTACTACAGAGCCTTTAGCAAGCCTCAGGGTAAGCTTAGAGGATCTGAACCACAACACAAAGGTACCTTCCACCTTTAGGAACATTCTTCTCTTACACAGCTTTCACAAGCTCCAGCAAACCAGCCAACCCTTCCAGAAGCTGCCAGCACCTGCCACTTCAATGACAGCTCCATTCAGGCAGGCAGATGTACCAAGCCAGAGTAGAAATACAAGAAGTCTATAGGACAGAATCTCAAAAACTCAGAGGCTGAAGTCAAAGTTCAGGGGGTTTTAAGGGTCCCTAATGCACAGTACACTGATGTGCCAACACTGTAATTGGACTTCACTTGAGAATGAAGGTAAAGTTACAGTCTATTTGGAACAGAACCAACATTCCAAGCTACAGGAATGAAAGATATTCTGTAATACTCATCAGCACATCCATCTTAGTCCCTGTAATCCACAAAGAGGTTTTGTATGTGAGAGAACTCCCTGGCCTTTACCATCCTTCTGCTTGACCCTCAGAGAGAGACCGGCCAAAACCCACAAAATCCAAAAGCTGCACACAGTTCCTACTCCAATTATGAAGACTTTTCCCTACCTGAATCAGAGCAGGCCCAGGTTCTTCCAGTTTTCACAAGCAACATGAGTAGTTGCCTACTTAAGACTCAAGTACATGAATTTTTAAACTATCAGTTCAAGACTGCATTACTTCTGTCTGCTATAGCCAGCAATTCCCTCCAGGAGAGCCAACTAAGGTCTGATTTTTCTAACATGGTTTTATTTAAATGTCAAAACCCCCTAATTTTTTATTCTTGTAGAGCAAAGATGCAGAGCATTACTTCTGAATTTCCTACCACTTAAGCGCTTAGTTTGAACCACACATCTGAGGACTGGATTTCAGAGAAGGCAACGGAAGACAATCAGTGATTTTCACATTTTTGTTTACGACTCCCCTCACGTTTTACTTTCATTTCCCCAACAAGAATGAAACATTTTTTAAGACTGATACTTGCCATTTCTCTAGTTTCATTAGTAAACTGGAAAGTGTTGGGGAGAACCTCAATGTTGGTGGCTCGTTCCAGTTTGTCGCGTCTGTCCGTTGAAATATTAAATCGAACGTGGTCACTTTCCAGCAAGGTCACCTTGGATTTTGTATCTTTGTCTCCAAATGGAAGTTCTTTAGGAATCACAAAGTCCACTTTGATGCGGCCGGGTAAAGGATCGCTCTGGAGACACAAACCCCACCAGAAAAGGCCGAGTTTACCAACAAGACTCAGCTTAACTGCAGGCAGCACAAATATTGCTGCCAAGAGCCTGCTGGACTCAGGGCTCTGCCTCATTTCTACCACTCCTCATTTGTAATTTCCTCTCCACAGCCAAACACAAGGTGGTTTTTGTTGGTGTTGCCTGGTTTGAAGATTTTTTTTTAAGCACTAAGCATGTATTGATAGAGAAATTAAGACTCCATTTCAAGAATTAAGTTTATAACCATACTTACAGCACTTCTAAAAGGCAGGTTCTTTTTTACTAAACACACAAATTCCTTATTCAAAACACACAAAACCACCAAAACACCCCAAACCTTCCCACAACAAGAAGAGACCCACCTAAAACCTTGAAGGAAGTGCTCACAAACACTCTTTCCCCTAAGTCAAACACTAGAGATTAAAAGCCTCATTAACTGTTAATGCTCACAGGAATCCATAGATCTGGCTTATCCCAGCAAATGTTTTTCCCCTTTTCCCTACTCTTTTGCCTTAAAGATATGTCCCAAGCCCACAAAATTCAATGGGAAGTATTTGAAACACTAAAAAAAAACACCCACTCCCCAGTGTAGCACTACCACAACTCTCGCTGTTTGGATTTAAAATAATTAAAAAACCAATCCTTTACTCTGCCATGATGTTTATGCAGCTTGACAGGTACAGGGACAGGGAAGCACTTTAACTGTTTGACAGGAATTCAGTACAACCAAACCATCACTTCACAAATTGAAGTAACTACTGAAAGTCACCTGGTTTTTGCTGGGTACTTTTGGAATTACTTTGGTTACAGTTCCTTCAAAATGTTCAATGCTGATATCTTCAAAAATGACCGTTCCTTGAGGCAGCAGTCTAACATCTGTTGCAACTTCTTTACCCTAAGAACACAAAATGAGTCAAATACCCAAAAAGGAGAGAAAATAACAGACATTTCCCACTGAACCTCCTCCTCCTCCCCCCTTCCTTTTAGAGCTGGAGCAAACAGAGCTGTACAGCTTTACTTGTCTCCCGTTTTACTGGATTTCGTCTTACATTTCTGTCTTTGATTGTAAACTCCACATCATCACCAGGCTGTAAGGTTTCTAGGTCACCTTTAAATTCACTATAGTGAAAGAATATCTCCTTCACAACATCACCTCTCTCAATAAATCCAAAGGCTTCCTACAAACAGAAAAAAGTGTTACAAACTGTCCACTATTGCAACATACCAAGACATTTGTTATCAAGAAATAATTATCTATCAAGCACAATTAACAGACTATGAATCCCAGTTGAGCACTTATGAGTGCACACAGCTAAGAGACTAGCACAAAACAGACATAGGCAGAAGTCAATGGGGCTTCCTTTGTTAGGAAGAGCATTAGTATCAAAGGTGAGCTGTTCAAACCGTTTCACACAATTTACACCCACAGCTCAAACTGTTAATAGCTCTTAATAGCTTCAATACTTTAAACACTGCTTTTCAAAACAGCATTTCATTTTCAAATGAAACTTAAAACCACTTACTTTCATGGCACAGACTACTCCCTGACAGCGGGCTTGTTTCTTTTTTAATAGCATAATGTTACGAGCACTTACAGCACCAGTACTGGGGGGGGAAAAAACAGAGAGCAAACTGAAACAACTCAAACCTGACACAAAAGTTAAGATTATATTTCATGACTCATTTCTCAGAACAGGTATGAAATTCTGCTGACCACTAAAATGAAGTATGAAGCCAAAAAAGCAAGACCAACTTACTGTTTATTTGTATCAATTATAAAGTTTATTTTATCTCCTGTTTCCAGCTGTACATTTCCTTCCACATCCTCTGGGGTGTAAGTCAGATAAAATACTTCCTGTAAATTAATAATAACTAAAGTTACTCTATTTGCAACATAGTTGTTTCAAAGAAAGATTAACACAGTTTTGCTTAATAACAGCATCTGCTCAATTTAGTGAGAAAATCAACAACGATCAAACATGGCATGCAAAACATTCCTTTTACCATCGTGCTGTTTTCATGAGTCTGTAACAAGCAACTTAAGTTGAAAGGTTTGTACGTGGCCATCTTTAAATGTAAATTTCTGAACTTTAAAAGTTCAAGATAAGGATACATGAACTTCATGAAGTTTAACAGAGAACAACTACTTGGCTCTGTAGAAAGTTCTCCATGGATATAAGCAAGCAAACTGTCAAAACAACATTACTGTTTGTAGTCATTACCAAAGCATGCTTTTATTTTGGCCAAGAACTGCACAGTTCAGTGCAGTGTCAATTGTCTACATTAAAGTGAATCTTTTACTTTGCTCATAGACCACAGTGATGGATCAGTGAAGAGTTCAAGTAAAATGCACAAGCTTTACCCCATTACGTTCGTAGCAAACACTCCCTGTTGGACTTTGACCCGGGGCAGCTGGAGATTTACTCTCTAAATTGTGAGGAACAGCACACACAACCTACCAGTCAAAAAAACAAAAAATCCATTGCTAGTCATTTCAGGAGTGGCATTGTTGAACACAAAATGAATCTCAGTATCCTCTACTACACATTCAACAGGGAATGCCACGCTGCAAAGTTTCAATCTCACAGAACCTCTTGGCTCCAAGAAGTGTTTGGAGCCAAGGAAGAGCTCAAACTGATTTTTTTACCAGAACACACTGAAATATATTTCAGTGTAACTATACTGTATGTAGTTAATATGCATGCTAAATGAATTCAGCCTTCTGCACTGGAGTAAAGGACGGAAATTAGGCAGGTATAGAAAATAGACACTAACTTGTCCATTTATTCGTTCTTCGGGTAATATTTCTGGTTTTATCTTCACCAATTTAATAGCAATGGGTTTTCCAGTTCGGCGATCAGAAGACACTTCAAACTCAACATCATCTACAAGACAATCAAACACGATAACGGTGTCAGGGTTTTGTTTGGGTCTGGTTTTTGTTCTTATATAGAAATCACTAAATGGCTGTGTTTTACAATTCACTGCTTGAAACCAAACACAACAAAGTAGAACTCAGGTTCTTTTGTTACCAAGGAAGGACAAACTGCTTGCAAGTATTTCTCTGGTTATTCTGCTTTTTCTCTCCTGTTGCTAATGAACTACACTACTGTAATTCCATAGTAATTCTCTCCCCTTGTCCTGCTCACTATACAGCAGACTCCACAATGAAGTTCAGACAACATAAAACAGGCCATTAACCAGTTTACAGACTTCACTGCCACACTGATTATCAGCATGAAGTTGCAGCCTCCTCATGCTGGAAAGAACTCCTTCTGAACAACTAATTCTAAAAAAAGAACTAGGGTGTAGGAGAGGTAAATTCTCCCACAGTCTGAGTCCTTGCCTCCATCTCAGCTAGGTAAGTCTGACCTAACACTGCACTTTTTCCCTGTGTGTACCACAAGCTGCACAAAGCCCAAGTGCTGGGAAGGGCTCCCCTCAGGAGTGGTGGATTGTTCACCGTGTCTTTAGCCCCCAGAAGCCGCAGCAGCTGGTCGTGCATTAACGATAAAAGGGCATTTTACACTGAGTGAAACAGACTGGTGTTCCCTCAAGAGCTGCTACATTACCTCCTACTTTGAGCTCCTGCAAGTTGCCATTGTACTGAGAGCAGTGGAAGAACAGCCTGGCCTGCCGTTCCGAGCACTGGATGAATCCATACGAGGTCAGCAGCTTCTCTATAACCCCGGTCTCGCGCAGCGCTGCCGAAGTACCGTTGGGGTACCCGTTGTGTCCATTGTTGTGGAGCAGGTTTGGATCAAAGCTCATCTGTTTGAAAGAAAGCATAGGGGAAAAAACCCCCAAACCATAATATTTAAAACCAGTTTCTCCATGTCCCTGTAACACAATAACTAACAGAGAGCGCTTGTGGAAGTTACTGACACGTGTTAACTCGAACCACCACCAAAATACTGAAGCTTTTGTAACACGTTAATCCTTAAAACTTAAACAGGCACGGTATTTATAAAACAAGCAAGAACTGTAACATCCAAATAAAGCTTGTTTAGAACAAACCAAACTTCTGACATTTTTAGAGTATTCCACCCCACATTCCCACACTCCCACATTCACTGTTTCACACCAGAGCCTGAAAATATCTGAAATAGCTGCTCTTCCTGATCACCTGTTTAACTTGGAAAATGAAACAGTTGTGAATCAACACAATCAGGTTCACATCCCTGCACAGTCTGTCCCTGCTTTGTGTTCAGTCTTCCACGCTAAAAAATAGTATTAAGTAATTAAACAGTTTTGCACAGTTATGGAATTAGTACCCAAAAATAAAACCTAAATTGACATTCCTGGGGCAGAGAAGCCCAAGTGCTAGAAAGACTGAGAAAATTTGAAAATAGCATTAAGCTAAAGTTTAAGCTGTAATGAACTATGGAATGAACTTTTTTTTTAATGGGGCGTGTTTCACTTTTTAAGGCACAGATTCAACCTTGAAATACTTCCAATCCCTTTACAAGCCCGTTGGCTTTTTGATGTACAAGTCTCATTTTTAAAGCAAGCCACTTGGACTTACAGGTTAGCAATTAAATCAGACAAAATATATTACACCTCACTGAACACTGCAGTTCAAGAAAGACAACTGAAACAATCTTTCCTCCCTCCAAACAGCCAATGTGAATCTTAAAATACAGAATTATTTGTTAGTTTCTGGAGTATTTAAACTGGAAACACAATGAGACTGTATCTGTTCTTTGCTTTCTTGCTGCAACAAGCAGGAGAGATCAAAAATTAGTCATCAATGTGTTTAGTGGAGATAAAAAACAGCTGAGCAACTTGTAAAACAGTCACACTTCTTACCCTAACACAGCCATCGAGTTACTCAGTGGATCAGAAGGTACAGATACAATATGTCTTTTTATGCTGTTTGAAAATCAGTTTAAAAGTGATCAGAGAGCACCAAAAAACCTCTGCCGCAAAGTTCTTGGGCAGAAATCTTTGGCCTTTGAGGATTACATTAAAAAAAAAATAAACTGGGAACAACCACACAAAGTAAGGATTGACAGAGTTTTGGCCTCCAAGAGGAGGAGGTGTTCTCCTCCCTTCTGGTTCAGACCCACGTGGGGTAGATGTAGATGAAGAAAAATACAAATAACAGAAGGTGGGGGAGTGATCTGAGGGGGGAAAGGATCCCGTGACACTGTGTAATGGTCTCCATCCCACAGAGCTGTGACAGCACAGGCAGTGCTGGGGGACCACAGTCCCGGTCAGCACTTACAAAGTACAGTGTGACCACCCCAAACTCTTTCAAAATTCAGTGAACTAGTAAATCTGCCATCATTTCTATAAGATCCACTGCTTATTTTCTTATTCTACATCTTATTTTTCTTTCTGTTAAAAATTAGCAGGAATTTCTGAATTTTAATCAATACTGCCCTTTTATTCTTACCCTACCAACCTGCAATAACTGCCATAAAACAATACCCTTAACACGTTCAAGTCATGCCAGAAAACAGTGGAACATGACCCTCAGCAGAGACCCCAGGAGAACTCCAGCCCATCCTCCTCCTCAAAGGCCTCTTGCCAACAAAGGCAGCCAAGGCTTTGTCCAGTTCAGTCTTGGAAACCTCCCAGGGCAGAGGTCCCACCACCTCTCTGCGATAGCTCTTGCTCCTAGCAAAGATCTCTTTCAACTCATGTCCAGCCTAAACTGCTCAAAGGATAAAAGCCACAAGAGTTGCACCTTTCTAAAGCCCTGGACTATGTTTAAAAGGGCACATTTGCTCAGAGTACCTAAGAAAAAAGCACTTTACAAAGCTGCTAAGATTTACTGACTAGTTCCTGCCAGCATCATTCCAAGATAAGAATCCTCATCTTTTGAGGAAAGCAATCCTAGGACATTCCAAACACAAGATGCCCTTGTGGGAAGGCAACAGCTGAAGTGTTTTAAGCCATCCTAGAGTCTGAAATACTTTTCAAAAATAAACTGGTCCTGCAAGTAGGGTGGCTGGGGGAAGGGCAAATGATATGTTATTATACCTTCTCCCAGGAGAATTACAGGCCAGAGCATTAACGCATTCTGGAGGCTGAAGTGAGCGTGCCAAAGGCTTCTGTGAGTCACAAAATGGCCACTTCATCTCTGATACAAGGGAAGTAACAAACACAGACACCCTGCCACAGACATGAACTACCAGACTAGAGGCAATGCTATTAAAGGTACATCAGGTAGAGAAAATGACAATCTACCTAAAGCTCAGGTTCAGAAGAGCCTGTCTTAGGGTTAGAAAGCCACAGTGCTGTAACCCCTTGCTCAGACACCATTTGAACAGTTTGAGTTTAAAGGAGCATTAATAGCATAGCACGAAATTCATCAATCCCCTAAATCCTGACAACTTCAGGCCAAAGATTCCTATGGTGGCACTAAGACTTGCTGTACAGAGAAAGGTCCTTTATAGTATTAGCACCTTTCCAGGTACTTGTCAAATTTCTACATCTGTTCAAACATAAGGTTATAACAGAGTGTAGCAAACACGAAATAACAGCTATTGATATGTATCACCAGGAGTACTGTCATTAAACTGTTCCCTAAGAAACTTCTACCAATAGGCTACAATGTATAAATGTCCAAATAAACCCTTCCTGGACCTCAAATGTAAGTTACAGACTGGACTAAAATGACTACCTGGCTCTGCTGTCCACTGCCAACAGCTCACTCAGTTTACAACACGGACTGTGAACCCCCCAATACAAGTTCTCAGAGGGAGAAAAAAATCCCTCTGCAGTAAAAGACTAAACGGAGATTATTTGAAAAAAGTGGTTGGAACCACAAACCTACTGTTACTAGAAGAGAGAACCATCAATAAGCAGCTCTCCAGGGTTGTAAGCATTGTTAAATAGAACCAAATTGCAGGTACTATTAATTCATCACACTGCTATTAAATCAACATAACAGTGTGGTTTGGGTTGGAAGGGACTTTTAAAGCTCATCCAGTCCCAGCCACAGGCAGGGACACCTTCCACCGGCCCAGGTTGCTCCAAGCCCCATTCAACATGGCCTTGGACACTTCCAGGGATGGGGCAGCCACGGCTCTCTGTGGGCAACCTGTGCCAGGGCCTCACTTTTAAAAGAATTTATTATTGAGAACTATTAAAAAGAATTAAAAGACCCCAACCCTTTTGTTAACCAAGTTTAAAAAGACATCTGCAACTCTTAATATAGCACAGCACCAACCTCGCAGTGATATTCAAATATTGCACTTTCAGTAGTATCAGCCGATTCTTCTGTTTCAGCACAAGTTTCTAAGGATGAGGACTGCTATTATTTAAAAAAAAAAGGAACTAAAGAGGGAGAGACAAAAAGAGAAAGAAAAAGATAGCAAAAGAAGGTGATCTATCAAGCTATAGAGAACACAAGTGCTGCCGCCCTGTGCAGTTTCACTACAGCACTGGAGAAAACAAAGACTACTAGCAGCGTCGGGACGTGCTCTTTTGAAGCTGTTGAGTAGGCACAAACTTCTTGTTTCAGATCAAGCCTTGTATCTTCTTCAGTGTAAGTTGCCTCTTCTTTGGTCTTGAGTTGTTGTTACGATGTGGTTTATTCTTTTCCTGATCTGAACTTGAAGCAGCAGTTTCAGGTGGTAAATTCTGTTCTGTTCAACTTCATACTGGAGAAAGGGAAAAGACACACACTAAGTATCACTTTAAAGGAAATTCTCATAGAACCACAGAATGGATTGGTTTGGAAGGGACCTTGAAGACCATCTAGTTCCAACCCTTATAAATCAATCCTAGGTGTTCCTACAAACAGGTGGATTTCCTCTACCTTAAATCTGTGGGTTTGATTCATGCTGGGAAAGGCTGTTTTACAGACACATTTGGCATTCCCTTTTCAAGTTTTGTTTTCCAAAAAAGCAGTGAGATGGCATTTTCAATTTTAAGCTCTTTAGACGCAGTCACAGGAAAGGTCCCAGTTTGTACAATTAAAATGATAACTTATCATTAGTATTTGACTCAGTAGCAAGTCTTAATCCTCCTATCAATGACTTTATGAGTGCCTATTAATTAAATTATTATATAATTGGTGTATGTATGCATGGGAATTAGAATTTCCTGATCATTTCTGTTCCAAAACGTAAGTTAAGGACTAGCAATACCTGAAGTACATGCAGAATTCTATAAAAATTACAAAGTTATCATTTATATGTATAGATGCTGTATGCAAAATAACTGCAGAGAGACTCTCTGGGCTTGTAAAAGTTTTTGCAAGTGTTGATTGCATATAGATAACACCACAGAGAAGCCTTTCTGCAACAGTAACAACTAAGTAATTAATTCCCCTCATAAAGTTTCCCAGTGCTCCTTTGTGTTTTCATGAGAAAAGCAGTTTCAAACAAACCGCCACATAAAACAAAACCTTAGAGAAACAGCCGCCTTTCTTGAGAAGAAATCAAATCAAGTTTTTGAGCCTGTTGCTTACTCGGTAGATAGATAAAAAAAGAGGGAGGATATTTTTGTGGGCAAAAGCTGCTAAGAAGCAACACAGCTATGACTCCACGGATCCACTGGCATGTTCTGCAGTAATCCAAAGGTATGAAGCTTCCAAGCACAACTTTTCCCCAACCTCTTCAACAAGAGAAAAAATATGGACAAAGCCTATTTCTCCACTGTAGCAGGAAACAATTTACACTGTAAGCTTCAAATTCCTTCGAGTGACTCAAAAGAGTCAACTTAAATAAAACCTGAATGCAGAGACACAAACTCTCACCCCAGTGAAAATGCTGATTGCAGCCAACTATTGCAAGAACCCCAAACGTGTGCAAACTCATCAGGAGCTTCACACAAGTTTGTATTTCAGTGATCTCCCCCAGCAGAAGCATCACCTTCAGCCACCACTCTGAAAAATTTCAGCTCAAACGGGTTTTTCTCTTCAGACCATTACATGAAACAGATTAAAGAAGCTGGGTGAGGGCTGTGCAAACCAATACCTGGTGTGAAAGGTTTGCAGTGAAAGGCTCAATTATCAAACGTTATCAAGCAGAGGACACAAAGTTGTTGGTAAAAACAACAGTATCACCAGGCTTTTCACACACCTCAGCATTACATTCAGGCAACCGTTGCCACAATCTCTTTCAAGACAGTGTTATTTTTGGACAGCATTTCAACTCTCAAATGGGCATCCCCCCAAGCCAAGTTGAGGAGAAATGAAGCAGGCAGACACTGCATCCCAGGAACTGCACAGACACACCTGGAATCTTCTTACTCATGTACTTCTCTCTCATTTAATAGCCTAATATGAATAGAGCTCTCCCAGACCTGTAACTCTTATCACATTACATTTATCATTTTTCTGGGCATAGAATATATCATATTCTCATATAATAATCAAAAGACCTCTTCTGATCAAATATGACTAAAGCTAATTTTATCAACAGTGGAGTAAGGCATAAACCTTTCCATTAAAAGCCAGTTCAATTTGATAACAGGATGGGTTTATCACCCTTAGATTCTTTCAAAAAAGAGATTATCAAGCAAGCATAACTCAAGCAAAAAGAAAAAATATCTCACTGTGCTCATCTGTCTCAAATTCTTCACTTTTTAATTCAGCTGCTATAAATACTCCTCCAAATGGTAAACACCCTGAGCAGCTGCCCAACCCCCAAGTCTCGCTGCTTTCTGTATTTGTGCATTTACAGCTGAAAGGTTTAATGCAAAGACAGGGAAGAGCTGAGCCCTGTTCTTAAGGCCTTTCATGTGCAGATCCTGCTAAATGACAGTAAGTCACATGAAGCTGTTGGGTCAGAAAGCACCTCCAGAGCCGCACATGGAACCTGCCCCATGACAGAACCGTTCTGCTTCCTATTTTCTTCGCAAAAAGAGGCGACTGCAAGAACCTGCACCCTGTGGATCAGGACATGTGCTTCTAGAAACAGCCCCCTCCTGCGTGAGCGAGACACAGTTTCACAAAGAGAAAACTTCGTATTCTCAGCGTGCACACAACAACACAGCTGTCAGACAACACGGAGACAGGGCCGCTCCACATCTTTTCAGGTGGATATTGGAAAGCAGCATGTGACAGCTACGAGACCAGCTACCACCAGGGCCATGAAGTCCGTTCTACATCAGGAAAAATACATATACGGGAGGTGGGGTGGGGGGGGGGGGGGCCGGAGGGAATCCCA